>OX578139.1:53069678-53564678 GCA_951213105.1 Amaurobius ferox | reverse complement strand
TTTATTTAGATGTTAGATAGGAAACGTGCAATATCTCATGAACGAAGCAAGTTAGTGACGTATGAATGGTGTCATTCACATTTAAAAAGGATCTAATTCTGAAGGAAGTAGGATGGTTTACTAAGAATTTCCACTTGCAGTTCTTCTTCCATTTCCGGTTCAAAAATTTTACTTAAAGCATATATTTCTCTGTATTGGCTATAGACAGTTCTGAGCTAATCATTGATATGGATTCAGCATTACATTCTGTCTGAGATAATGTGGTTTACTAAGGATTTTCGATTCCATTTTCTTTATCACTTCTGGTCCAAAAATTTCTTGAAACGTTTATTTCTAAAGACTAGCTACAGATAGAGCTTAGATGATGATTAATATGAATTCTGCATTAAATTCCGGCAGAAATCCGAGATAGGGGGGGGGGGGAATTCACTAAAGATATATCGCTTGCTACTGTTATATTTTTTCCTTTGATAAAAAAAAAATTCCTTAATATATATATCTTTTACTTTTCAGGATTAGCTATGTATAGAGATTAGATAATGGTTGATATATATTCGGCATCAAATTTCAGAAGGGTTTGGGGGTTCACTAAAGATTTCCATTTCTGGTTCTGGAGATGGCACTTCCAGTTTTTTGGGGATTTAGTATGACTGTATTAAATAAATCTGTAAAAGAGCATAAAACATTTAATAGTTGTGCCAAATATGAAGTTAACACAACATTTGTCCCACTATGAAGTCTCCTTCATCATATTTACTTGTTCATATTTTAATAAGGAAAATATCAAAATTTGCATGATTTCGGTTTTATTTTTTCTTTATATAAATGTTTTTAACAGGGTCTTAAAAATAAAATCATAATTCCGAGATTGAGCGTAATAGCTTCTGAGTTTAAATCGTACTCTGAATAAAACAAAATAATCAAACAGATATCAAATTCCGATGTCAAACATTTTAAAATATATAATGAATATTCGAAATTCTTTGAAAAAAGAAAGGATTTTGACTGTATAGGATATTTCCTAATCTTTCGTTTTCATTCTTTCAAAGAAACTTCGCAGATATTCCTCAAGATTTTAATTTTCTTTTCTTATTCCCAAGCAAAAAATAATTCGAGATGCATGTTTAAAATAGAAAATCATAAATTACTCTTTCAAATGAAAGGAGTAGAATCATTCTAATAGATTCCAAAATATTGCTGCTTGCAAAAGAGATAAGAAAGTAATCGCTTTTGAATATAATTTCTAAAATAAAGTTTTAAAATAAATACTAGTCAAAGAATAATATGTTCAAATAGCCATTTTCATGCATGTTTTGCACAGACAAACTGGCTAGTGGTCACTAAATATGAAATCTATACGCTTAAAACAGAATACGCCAAGTTCGCCAAATGTATCTCTAAGTATTACAGACAAACGGAGAGAAGAGCATATCTTGTTTACTAGAAGGTATGCCAGTCATATGACGGAATTTAAAAATTTGCAAAACATTACCCCTCATTTAGAGTCATATTTATCAATTTGGCAACCTTTGAAAAAGTTGCCAAGTTGGCGACATCCCGCCAAATTTTTCACCAAGCATTTGTGGAAGGACGGATAAATGGGTTATTCTTAAAGTCGATTCTTATGGTCCTTCCAGATATTGAATTTCCATCAATTAGTTGTCATTTTCATTGATTCAGAGTCATTTTTATAAATTTTGTGACATTTTTGTCAATTTGGCAATATCGGCCGGGGAACTATGCACTACAAACTCTCGGGTCAGTGCCCTCGGTCTGGGTTTACAATTTGGCAATATGTTAAAACGTTGCCAAGTTGGCAAAACTTGTCGCCATAATGTCGCCAAGCTTATAGCAGTTAAATGTTCTTATAGTAGTTAAATGACTATTAGAGTCCAAATACAAAACTATTCCCCAGAAGTATCTCCTTTTGTGAATGGAACCAGCTAGATCCCCGAGAATAGTGTTAACAAATTTATCGTATAATATTACATTTTAAAAGTGAACACATTTCACAATAGTCAATCGTTTTCTAATGAAAAATTAAATAAGAAACGATTATTTGCGGAATTTTATTAAAGATTTTGATAATTTGATGATTTTTCAAAATTTAATTCAAAAATTTAGGTGGGCGGGTGGTGGTACGAACATTTGATTGCGTTTAAAAACAATAGAATTCCAATATCCATTGATTGTAATGTTTGTACCAAATTTTGTTCGAATCGCTCCATTCAATCGTGAGATATCGTCTCTAAAGCCTCACTGACTGACACACACACACACACACACACAAACACATAGAGACATCTTATCAAAAACGTTAGATTCGTTTTCAGGGATGCTTAAAACGTGCTCTCCCGTTAAAAACTCGAATTCAAATTTTCGACCCCATCACAATACTTTTCTTATGCATTGATTACGTATGTACATAAAGAAAGTAATGAATTTTTCAAATTTTTATACAGTGCGGAATTTACTTTTGAATAGTCTAATAAAGTGAGATGAAAACCAAAATATACATAGAAGAAAAATCAATTTTTATAATTTTTGTTATCACCTTAATTTATATTTTTAGAAGAACTACTTCATATAATTTTATTGATGCACTTTTTAATTAAATTATCTCAAAAGCGGTAAACTTCAGTAAAGATAAAAAATACCGACGGAAACTTTAACAATAGGTTTATCGTTTTTAACACTTAGTTGAAAAGTGTCTACAGCATAGTTGAAAAGTGTTTATGACTTTGTTCATTCTCTTTTTCTGTCTGTCTGTCTCTTTCTGTCTGTCTGTATGTCTGTCTGTAGGATAAAAAGTTTGCCCGTGAGTCTGCGAAAGTGATATCTAGCAAACGAATGAAGCGATTCGAAAAACAAATTAATACGATTATTTTAATCAATGAAAATCGGATCCATATTGGTTTTAAACGCGATCGAGTGTTCGGAAGACCTCCAATTTCTAAACGATTTTTTTTTAAATCGTTTAATAATCAGGATCTTTAAAAATGTTAAATAAATAATTAATCTTTGGGTAATTTTTCATTCGAAAACGAATAGCACCCACTTTTGAAAGTTTGCATGAACCGCTCTCAAGATATAGTTTTCAGTTTTCGGTACACGTTTTCAGATAAATGTATCGAAAAGCATAAAATGAAAATAATTAGCAAGTATCCTTAAATAGGCTGTCCTTGACGATAAATTTGGCGAAATATCGCCAACTCGGTGACTTTCTTTAAAAATATTGCTAAATTGATCAAAATGTCTTTACATTGGCATAAATGATCCCTAATTATCGAAAATAACATCAAAATTGATGAAAACTTAATATTTTCTAATGTTTAAAATCATTAAATATACGGACTCTATTGCTCAGCGGATGCTAATAATATTTCTAAAAGTCAAGTTAGACTTAGCGAAATCGATATAGTTTCATATTTTGTCATCCAGAAAAGCGATAAATGTTAATGAACAATTAATTCATCGTTAAAAACTGTGCGTCATAAATTTTGTATATCACTAGTTTGCTGTGAAGTAAGTGAAGTTATTGCCTTATGTAGAAAAAGTTATGTCTTGCCCAGCTCACATCAGATTTTTTAAAGCTTTTTTGATTTTAAAAGACACCATTCACACAAAACTATTTCGGCTCCATCAGATTCAAGCCACCTTCGATCTATTTTTTTTTTAATTTTACAATTTTTATAAATTGCATACCAGGTTAACAACGAATTGTTTTAATGTGGAGTTTTGGAGCTCGAGCACATATATCCGATCGTGTGATCATTTGATCGAGAGACAAGTACTACACCAACGAAGTCGTCCAGTTGAGAGAAAACCACAAAAAATATATATGACACCGAGACATCATTTGAATTAATCACAAAACTCAAATTCAATGTACTAGACCAAATTATATCATAATCAGTATCAAAATGGTTAAAAAATATGTATCACACTTATTTGTTGTGCTTTTTTTAATTGTTTTTTTTTAATTGTTGTTTTTTAATTGTCAGCAGTTTTGTGTCTCCCATGAAATGGATGCTACAGTATAATCGAAAAGTCTAACACATCGATTTGTGCAAGCATATAATGTATCGAGATATTGAAATAGTACATTTATTTTCAGTTAGGTAGCACTCATATATCCTCAAATATGTATCAGAAATATCGTCTGCGATTACAATACGTCAGACGACCTCATTTTTAGACCTTGTTTAGACCTCATTTTTCTCAATCGAAAAATATGACGTTTTTCCAAAGTGAAAGGATTTTCTTTTTTTGGATAATATTTCTCTATCCATTCTTATTAGATCATTATTGATCATTGATGAGCATTAATGAGCATTAATGGGCATTGATGATCCTTTATTGTCATTGATGAGTTTCAAAAGAAACTATGCTCTAAAACCTCTAATCATTGAACAACTACATAGTTAGAAATGCATTTTCCAGAAATTGTGTTGCAGACAATGCGAGGATAGGCAGGACTCCATTTCAACTCAGGATAAACTGTCTAAAATAGAGATTGCGTTGCTGAAACTCTTCCATGAACACTTCTGAAGTTTTTAAAAATAAACTAACGTTAAATAAACTTTTTAACGTAACTTCCTAAAATAAACAGTCTTTTACTCTGAGCCATTGTCTTCGATTGATAAAAGAGATGTCTGCAATGGTCGTCTGGCGTATTAGAACCCGCAGATGATATTTCTGATATATTATTTAAGAGGGTAAATGACTTGTTGTTGAGACCCAGACCGCCCGACCTACCAGAAAGGTGTAAGGTGACAGTTTGGACGGCCGGGAAGTGCCACCCAATTTAGACCGGAACCCAATGGGGGAGGCATCCACAGGGACCGTACCCTCCTTCCCCTACCACCAACCACTCGGAAGGACTTACGGACCCACATGTTTAACGTGATCTTACTCCGCGTGAACACGGCGGCAGTGGCAGGAATCGAACCCGGGCCTACCGAGTACAATTCTCGCGCGCTAACCACTGGGCTACCGAGCCTTGGAGAGTAAATGAGTGAAAAAAAACTAACTGAAAAAAGATCTACTATTTCAGCAACATACTTATTCATACATTATACGATTGCATCATATATTCATACATTTCATACATTATACGATTGTACAATTGGAGGTAGTTGACTTTTCAATTATCCTACATCTACTAATTTGCGTTTATATCGATTTAATATCATTACAGACTATATTAATGTCATTGCCACGGAAGTGATCCTGTTTCTCCATAGGAAAAAACACTAAAAATCTTCGAATAGTTCTAGTTTTAATGACAAAAAAATTATATGTTATAAAAAAAATAATAATCTGTGTTCTAAATGAATTCGAAGGTCTTTAAACTAGCTTGCCAAATCCTGCAACCGAAAACTTTTAGGAAAGCAATTTTCTCTATACACAGCAGCTAAGAGAAAGTTATAAAAATTATAATTATAATTCTTTATCCTTTTACTTACATAGCCTCCAAAATTTTATGTCAATTATAATTCAAACCATCATTAGTCAGAATTAGATCGGATGATTACAATAACTATTACTTCCGAAGGCAAAACCTTTGCGTCGACCGCTTACATTAGAATAATTGGGATTCGGATAAAAATAGGTCATTTGAATGAGGAAAAGTCGTCGCAATGGTCGAATAGTAAAGTTCCTTATTTCCGAGCATTGCAGCTTGTAGTCATGGGCGTCAATGATTCAGAACCGTAAAGGAAGCAGAAGCCTCAATTTTTAATTCTTTGTATATCGTGCTTCGAGCAGCTTTCATTAATGTGTCATTAAAAGCATGCTTTCCTAAAAACACGGCTTTTTCGTTGTTATTTTTGTTCTGAAACGAATTTTTGTTACATCTGTTTTTTCAGATACGGATCAGGGATTTCTCTTTCTGTGTGGACAAAAGAGTATATATATATATATATATATACTTCCCCATAAAAGTGAATCTTTAGATATTAAGGCTATAAAGATAACATGTTTGTTTAAAATAATACTATATCAGAGAAACTCGAATCTTTACCTGCCTGTCACACTTGACGACAACTCTACAACTTGGCGACACATTTGGAGCAATATCGCCAAATTGGCTACACATTTGACACAATATAGCCACCTTAGTTACACATAAAGCACAATAACCGCGACATTCGGCACAATATCGCCAGCTTGCCTACACATTTAGAGTAATGCCGTTAACTTAGCAGTAATATCTTCAAAAAATCAAATTTAATTTTTTATAATCCCTGTTATTCAATTATTAGTTTAATATTCTTGATTCAAAGTACAATAATTTTAACTGTTTGTGGAACAGGTACGTTGTTGTGTGTGTGTGGTTGGGGGGGAGTCTACTGCGTTTTGTTGAACAGGGAATAGTAATTAATAGTACCGATTGGGAGAGATGCGTTGTATGTGTCCAGAGATGCTAGGAGAGCCACTACTGTAGAGGATGGAATATAGGGAACTCCATAACTTTATGCGGCCATTAATATGACGGGTTATACTGTATGTTGCACCCTGTCATGTTTTCCCAGTCATTATAATGCACCCACTGGATGAATGCATAAATGTCTCAATTTTACGTTCTCATACTATGTAATAGTATAAGGTATTGTTTTCACAAAAATTTCGCACGTAATAAGACCTCATTTTTAATTCACTAGTGATTGTTATAATTAGTTTCAAATCATGAAATTGTTGTACGGAATTCCAATTTTATCTGCTATGTTTATTTACCAATTAAACTTCCCCCCCCTGTCATTTAGCGGGCTGTATATAGGTAGGGTCGTTTTTTACCATACGTAAAGTTGGCAATTGCGAGGGAGGGGGGGACGAGTGTTCGCAATTATTTAGGGGTCCGTTACCTGTGCCATTTCGTATAATTTTTTAAAATATCTTTTATTACTTCTTACCTTAACTTTTGAATTTAGCTTATTCGTCTGAGTAGAAAGGCATATAAAAATTTAAATGAGTTTTAAACATTTTTTTTTGGGGGGGGGGCATTCAATCCTATTAAAAATTAAAAAATCTGATATGGACAGTATATGACTTTCCCTACACATTCAAACTAATTTTATTTTTTTTTCTTTTATAATTCGTTAAATTGAATTAAATAGCACTGAATAACACGGATAATTATTGAAAATTACACTGAATTTGCAGTTTTATTTCAATTTTCGCTTTCAGTTGGCTACTGGAAGTATATTTTCAAAGGCAACGTGGCAAAAATACGAAACAACTGAAGTATCTCGGGAACGGTTGGTCCTATAGAGTTATGAAATTGATCTTATTATTTTTGGCGTAAAAAATTACGTATGAAACAAGCATTTAATTGATACATTTGAGCACACATGGTCTTTTATTTTAGATGTTAGCAAATTTTGTTAAAAAAAAAAAAAAACAGATTCTTTGTTTCCCAAATCGTACGAATATCTAATCAGCATCACAATATCACACACATAATTTGTCAACCAAATTTTGTAAAATTTGGTCAATTAGTTTTGCAGTGAATACATACTTTTTGCGAACTATTCCACAAAAAAAAGTGGTTTCTTTTCTACGATTCATAAAAATCTAATCAGTTCCAGAGTCACCCACAAGAAAACTATCTGTCAAATTTTGTGAAATTAAGTCAATTAGCTATTCAGTTAGAGTGGATACATTGCACAGACAGACACACAGACAGACAAACAGACATACACACACACACAGACTTCACGCTAAAAATATATTTTTCGTGTTCCAGAGGTCCCAAAATGTGTAGGTCCGTCGAAAACTCGAGTTGCGATTTTCGACAAGGTTCCAAAAATGTATTTTCGATACATTGCAAAAATACTTTAGGTTTTAAAGTTTAAAATATAAAATACAAAATACAAATGTATTTCAAATACATGTACTATTTTCGATACTGCCCAACTGTGCAGTTATCGCCCCACAATGCGTGAGGTTTAAAAAATTTAAAATATAAGTTATGGGAACAGTTACTATGTTTCAATAATATTTTATTCATAAATTCTATATAAAATATGTTTTCGGTTAATTTGGAAATTGTTAGGCCTAAAATTTATTACTCAAGAACGCCGCATCGTTAGAGGGCGCGGTTATGTAAAATAATCAGCCAAAAATCAGTTCAGTCCAGAATGGAGCCGAACTGGTTTTGCGTGAGTTACATTTAGTAAAAGAAAACTTCAAGAAAAGTTCAATAAGTGTATTCAATTTTCTTTCAGACTCATTTATTTTGTTTACAGGCTTTCAAAGCTCTGCAAATCACTCGCTAATTACTTATAGCTAGCTAGGAACTTTTAGTTTTCGCCCCGATTTTATCTAGGTACTTACTTCAACCATAGACTCCACGTCAAAATATCCAATTATTTTACTATCTTGTTTGGCGGTATATAAATGAAACTTATACATTCGACGAAACTTTTGATTCAAGTTAATCTATATACTTGTTTGGCGGCATATAAATACGTATTTGAAAATTTATATTTTCATCTATTTTGTTCAAACCTCGCCAGCCATTAAACATCTTTAGAATACTCAAGTTCATTTGACTTTCAATTTTCTTTTAAACAAAACAAAATATCTTGTACATGTTCACCAATATTTATTTCACCAAGGAATAGGTAAATACACTGAGCTGCAAAATCAAAATCGGCCTGGATTTCGTATCGGCATCAGTTCTGCCAAAATATTATTAGAGACAAATTATTTTGGCTTCCGTGACGCTATTTACTTGCAAACTTCTGGTTCCCCTATGGGTAACTAATTATCTGGTGTTTTGGCCGAGGTTGTTTTGCAGAAGCTCGAGAGCGGGGTTTTGCCTTTTTTAACCATTAAATATATTCTTTGGTCATTCATTCATCATCTCGAGAGTGAGGTTTTGCCTTTTTTAACCATTAAACATATTCTTTGGTTACTCATTCATCTCTTTAAACATATTTTCCGTTACGTCGACGATGTTTTTATTATTTAGGATCGTGATTTAAATGATCTCCTTCATCTTTTGAATAAAGTTAATGATTTTTATCCTTAGATTAATTTTACAGTTGAGCATGAATATAATTATTCTTTATATTTTCTTGATGTTCTGGTTACCCGCTCTTCCTTTGGTTTTCAAACTACGGTTTTCCGTAAACCCACTTTTACCAACTCTTATATCCCTGCTAATTCTTTTCATCCCATATCCTCTAAAAAAACCCTCTTTTAATGCTTATTTTAATTGCACATTTAATGTTTGCTCTTCTATCCCTGCTTTAACTGATGTAATTAATTTTATTTTTTATCTTGGTCATGAGGCTGCTTATTCCTTTGAGTTTATTTATAAGATTTTCGCCCATGTTCGCCGTAAATTTACTCAACTTGATTCTAAATTTGTTGCTATTAATGATCATTTAACTTGTAAATCTAGTTTTCCTTACCATTCTACGATTTTCTGTCCCTTCATTCAATTCTGTCATGATTTTGGTTTCAAACCTGCCCACTTTAATGTTATTACTTTATTCAATCGTATTCTTTCTGATAAATTTGGCCATATTGATGACTTTGAGAGCTATGCTGGGGTATATGTGGTTCCCCTGTTGGCTCCTGGAAGGTGACTGTAAATTTTACATCGACAACACTAAACGCAGTGGCGGCACGTGAGCGACATGTAGAGGAGCTCATCTATGTATTTATGTATATATATCCCGCAGTTTGTACCAACTACGTCTTTTAGACTTCGAGTTCGTCGTTTGTATGGCACTGATAAATTGGTTCCGGCGTTACCTCGAAACAGCTGTATGCCAAATTATTATTTTACTTGCGCTGATGTACGTTGTGCAAATTTCCTTAAAATGAATACGAGCCTATTGCAACCATGGAAATTATTTGAATATATTTATAAATAAATTTGTATCAAATTTGCAAAAATTAGATACTCTCAGTCGTATGCATGTGTAGTATTTTTTTGTTTATGATTAGCGCAAAGGTTTTTACACCCAAAATGCATACAATTTTTCTCATATACACTCTATGGCTAACAGTTTTGTACCTGACCATCCTTGTAACTCAAACAGTAAAATAATTAGAGAGCGAAAACCAACTAAATCTACGGCCGTTTATATGTAGAAACGAAAGAGCTATTTTTAATACAAGTTTAAGAATGAATTTGGAATTTACAGAAAATTCTTATGCTGTATGCTTATCTCTCTATTCGTTTTTAAAATGATACTAGCGAGTTCTGCCTGCTAGCAGTCACTATATAGAGCAGGTTTTTATAGCAATAAGTAATTAGCCCGCTGCGAAGCCTGCTTGTGAAGCAACAAAAATGGATCAAAGTTTAGAGTGAGCAGATCGAGTGGGTTCATTGTAGAGTAGAAAATACAGTGTGAAAATTGCATCAAAATCGGAGCAGGAGTCACTAAGATAGATAAAAAAGTAAATATGAAAAAGTGGGGGGTCTCCCTCTTCCACCACGGTTGTTCCATATTACATAATAACAGACGATGTTTGTGTATCAACGTGTGTGCGTAAGGTCTGTAGCGGAAAATGTAAGCATCGTACGGCCTTGAAATGTCGGACACGGGTATTTCAGGAACCAAGGCGATGCATTATTTTGTAAAACCGAAATATGAAATTAAGGTTACTTAAAGTAAAAGTTACGCCCAGGGGGTTGACACAATAAGGTTGTATATCTAAGTGATTGCCATCAGCAAAATCTAAATCGCTCAATTAGAAGGCGAAATAAGAAATTTGGAGGGGGGGAGGGCTAACCGGACTGAAAGTTACGCCCAGCGAGCTGACACAATAAATATGTATATCCAGGTCACATGTACAAATGGTGTCGGGACTATAGCCACTAGCGGAATCAAAATCGCTCAATTAGGAGGCGAGATGTGAAATTAAAGGGAGGCTACTTAAAGTAAAAGTTGCACCCAGGGGATTGATACGAAAGAGATGTATATTCAGACGGTACAAAGACTGTAGCTACCAGAAGATTCAAAATCGCTCAATTTAGGAACCGAGATGTAAAACCATGCGGGCTAGTTAAACTAAAAGTTACGCTCAGGGGGGTATGAATAAAAAAATATGCATGTCCAGGCGATATAAGTATAGATAGTGCAGAAACTATAGCCACCAGTAGATTCAAAATCGCCTAATTAGGAAGCGAGATGAGAAATTTTAGGAGTATCGGAGCAATATTGGTCTTCAATGAAATTAGAAGCAAAACCAAGGGGATTGAATAGTCGCCGGTGAAGGGGGGGGGAGGATTTTAAGGAAAACAACGTCAGATCAAAGATTCAGGTATTAGGTTGAAAATTGATTTTTAACATTATTTAACAAATATTTATAACTTTTTCCAATCTTTAGATATTTTTAATGTTAAATAGCTGAAAAAGCAAGACAGCTGAGTAAGCCAAGAGATCCCCCCTCAGACAGCACATTTCTGAAAGTGTCATTAAAAATATCCACGGGTATACTACAAATACAATTCTCGTGACTTTTAAACAATTAAGAGGTCAAACGCATTGAAATTCGTCACAAACAAAGCATAGAACTATCCTAAATCAGAAATGATCCCCTTTCCGAAGGACAGAACCACCCTACATCAGAAATGACACCCCCCAACCCACCGGGCGCTTACGGAGCGAAATAGTTTCATTAAGTAATACGGCTGGGTGGGTCAAGTGACTCGTCAAACTAAACTGAATGCCCCAAACAATGCATTTTTCTACCGAAGACGAAGAACAGAAACCCCTAAAATACAATAAATAACCCCCACTTATTCAATTAAGTAAAAAGCACAAAATATGTATCGAAACTTTTTTGAATTTCTATTTTCTGTATCTAATGCTAAACTATTTCGTCATGAACCAAAACTGAAAGAACTAGGTCAATAGAATTAATAAAATAAATCAGAATTATATATATATATATATATATATATATATATATATATATACATAGATACAGTAATTTGTTTTTAAATATTAATTTGAATATCCAAATTCATTATTTTAAAAAGAAGCGAGAGTGAGAGAACACATATTTATCAAGAGAAATTCGAGGCCAAATTAGCGAAACTTAGCCAATTCGAGTCAGTCGTTCATAGTACTATTGGTTTCTTCTTTGATTTCTTTGGCAAAAAGCGCGGAAACCGACGTGGCTCACATTGGATTGCAATATTGCAATGTCTGTTTTTTAACTCGAATTTCTATTGCCGTTATATTAACATACTATTCGTTCTATCAGCCAGAGGCAATAAAGGGAAGCGACCCTCATTAAAAATCCCTCGTCTTTCCCTGTAATGCAGTATTTTACCCTATAGATTTAACATTGCATGAAAGGGCACAGGATACTTTTTTGGAGAGTCAGAGTTTTAGTGCTGCCATCTAGTTAGTGACAATTTCATCACTTATTTCCAATAATTCGATTTTCGGTTGAAATAAAATTCAGACAATTTCCTTAAAAATTGTAATTAACCTATATAATTAAAATAATTTGAGGTGCTTGATAAAGGGGGGCCGCGCGTCCTCGCGCCCACTTTGAATAACCGCCCCTGACTAAACGTAATGTCGGTATCCGTTTAGCGGAACACGCTCGTGATGTCAGGAATGATAAATTTTCTACTGCTCTTGTTCAATGTGTGACTAGGGATAATTCCCTGACCATCTTTGCAAAAACATTCCTCTTAATTTGTTGTAATAACCCTCGTAATTTTCTCCTTTATGCATCCCTTTTTATTTATATTTACCGTTCGTCGATTTGTAATTCTGATCCCGTTCAAATTCTAAGTTATGCTTGGCGACTCGTTCTCGACTCTATGCATTTCAGCATTTCAAGTCTCCTCATTGTTATCTATGACATCATCCTTGTGAAATGTACGCCTGACTGTTTTTTCGAATTTGTACTTTTCTGTTAATGTTCTTAACATATGTTTTTTAAAGAATTTTGTACCTATTTCTTAGGTTTATTTGTATTAATTATTAGCCTATTCAACTTACTAAGTTCAGATTATATTTTATATTTATTTATGCAAACTTGCTACGTATATGGTCTATATATGAATGATCTATGTTTGCTTTTCATGTAGCCACCGATGAAGGGTGCACTGACGACAGAAAGCTCTCTGGTCTTGTTTTTAAAACTTTGTACGTCTTTCGGATGTTTTTATTGAATGACCTTTTGTCTAACGATGCTGTGTCCTTAATTTTATTTACTCGCTAATTGTTTATAGCTATCTAGGAACTTTTAGTTTTTGCCCAAATTTCATCTAGGTGCTTCGACCATAGACTCTGTCAAATTATCCATTTATTTTACTAACTTGTTTGGCGATAAATAAATGAAGCTTATACATTCGACGAAATTTTAGATTCGAGTTAATCTATATACTTGTTTGGCGGCACATAAATATGTATTTAAAAACTTATATTTTCATCTATTTTGTTCAAACCTCGCCAGCCATTAAACATCTATAGAATCATCAAGTTCATTTAACCTTTTAATTTCTTTTAAACAAAATAAAATATCTTGCACATGTTTACCAATATTTCACTAAAAAGTAAATAAACACACTAAGCTGCAATACTCCTGATATTTAAATATTACAGCTTTTCCGTCCATTGGAAAATCCAAGTCAAAATACAAAATATTGAAATTACAAGCACTATACTTCAATAATTTAGAGCTTTTCAATTATATACACTTGTAGGGCTTCGAAAGATCCATTTTTGCTTATTGTTCATAGCTAGCACTTTCAGTTTTTGCGATATAAACATGATACAAACTTGAAACACGGAAAATTTTCAACCTTCTTCAACTTAACAAGACGATACTTGAAAACTATAACTCTTTTAAGAAATAAATATGGATTTAGAAACTAAATTTCCTAATGCATACTTTTGTTTTTTACTATTTATATCTATTTTTTATAGTTTCAAATACATTTCGAGTGAAAGTTAGCAAAAAAAAGTTTCATTCGGTTAGTTATTTTTATGAGTTTTTTCGAAACGAAAATCTCCATATATCAAAATATTGAAATTATTTTTACGTATTCGTAATCTTTTTCGAGGACTGCCTAAGTTGTTTTAAGCATTTGAAAAATTAGTACTTAATACATTTCAAACGCTGAATTTAAGTTCTCAATCAAATACAATACAGAAATTTGCATGAAAACTCTTTTTCAGGACCCAGTCATTGAGAAAGCAGCATTTTTACTGTTTGACTTTTGTCACTTTGTAAATTGGCTTTTTCAGCTCGTGTACTAGCCTGTAACATTTGTACCCAGTCAAGTAGATTTTTAATAAATTTGTCAGAAAATTCTAAATGCATTGAAGGCTTTTTACACCTACAACACCTCATGAGATCCCTATAAGCATAAAGACTTAATAAGTTATTAATGTCCTATTTCTTTAGACGTTAACAGTTTCGGCGACATAATTTTCGGGACCCTAAGCTGCAAATGCGCTCTCCTACTAACCCTATTTAACATGCTCCTATAATGTATCCTTTTATCCCCTCCAACCTGTTCCCGCTAGGGATGAACCATTTATTGGAAGAGCACTAGCTTCTATAGCCTCAGACTCACCTCACCTGTGTACATTAATCTCTGGATCGGCCTGTGGGGAGGGGGGGGTCCCGGTAATCATGACGCAGACATTTTCAGGTGGCGGAGAGGAACTGCGTCTTTGCGGTCTATTTCCAGACCCGTCGGCGACTGGGGTCAGGATTTGACGGGACCATCTTCGGACCTCGTCCGGTGAATGGTTTCGCTGACCTCGCCCCCTTGGTCTTGCTTGGTGGTTGATATATGTAGCCAAGCCGCCCTCCTCGCAGTGACGTAAACCATTAAAGGTAGTTACGGGGATTGGTAGTTAATCTATCCCCCTCTAACCTGTCTGCCCATCTGGGTATTATATATCAGTCATGCAGGGCCTACAAGGTATGACTGGCATACATTATACGATGACTTAAAGAAATCTGAATCTACACTGTTTTAATACTGTTTTAACAGTCCCGTTCCAAGCAAATAAGCATAGCATATGAAAGTTTGATAAGCTATGTCATTATAAAATCAACCATAGATCCAGTGGTGTCATTCAGCAGGTTCGCGCCGGTTAGGATGAATTAGTTGTTAAAAATATCTAGGTTCGCCGAACCTGTTATTAAAAGTTTCCTTGGAATTCAGTACAGACCTCAGTTCACGGGACAATCCCCCCCCCCTCATCGAATTTCTTTAAAAAGTCAGATTATGTAAAAAAAAAAATAATATTTAAATTAGTTAAAATGTGTAAATCCTTAATGAATCCCTCAACCACCTTCTGAAATTTGATGCTGAATCTATACCATTCACAAAGTGTGAAGAATATAAATGGTGTTTAGAAGAAAAAGCAGCACTTTGCAAATGTGGTGACACAATGCAATTGGCAAATATTATCTTAGCTACTAATATATGCAAATTTTGTGTACTGAAAGAAAATCACATCATTTCCAGACTATTTTAAAAGCAGCGTTTAAAAGTTGAAAATTTTTCATAATAAAAAATTAAAGAAAAATCATTATGGTTAGAGATTTTTTAAGTTGTTAGCTGTCACGAAATAATGTCACTTTTTTTATAAATTTACTGAGGATCTTATTGAATGTATATCAATGTCATTGTTCAGTCTTAAACAATTTTCTCTGTTGTCTTTGTAATATGCTTAACATTTTGTGAACGTATATACCAGTAATTATCTAAGCTCTATCTATGGCTGATCCTGAAAAATAGAGAATGAAAAGAAAATTTAAATTTTTGATTCGGAAGTGACATCTTCAGAACTGGAAGTAAAAATCCTTAGTGAGTCCCCTTATCATTTTCGAAAATTGATAGTGAATCCATATCAGTCATTATATTAGCTCTATTTGTAACCAATTGTTTGAAATAGATATTTCAATGAAAATTTTGAACTGAACGTGGAAAAGGAACCGGATGTGGAAATTTTTAGTGAACCACCCTATCTCCTTCAGAATATGACGTTAAATCCACATCAGTTATCGTCCAAGCTTTACAGCCAATCTTGAATAATAGATGTTTCAAAGAAAATGGACATTTTTGAAACCGAAATGGAAAAGAAAAACTTGAAGTTTAAATTTTTGGAGAACCCTCCTTTTTCATCCAAAATTTGGTGCAGAACCCATATCAATTAAGATTTACCTATAGCAGATCTTGAGAAGAAAAAAAAATGTTTCAAAAGGCATTTTTTGCCACCAATAAATGTCATTATTGATAATTTTGAGAATATTATGACATGCTTTGAACCTGTGGAAACTCCTGTTCATTGTATATTTTTAAAATTAAATATTCATGGTTAACCCCCTCCCCCCAACCCTCTTTGGCTACGGCTTTCACCGAGCAGGTTTCATTAAATTGGAATGATACCACCACGTAAAATTCAGATGTCCTATGGATATGTTCTGGAGTTCCATCGATAAATTAGATCTACAAATATTTAATTATTCTTAATATAATTAATTATCCTTAATTATATTTAATTATTTCTTTTCGCCCACGGTCAATTTTTTTCTGGGGGCCCCTTTTAATTTCAGCATAAATATATATTTATGCAGTCATATATTCCGAAGAAAACATATGCTTTGGGGGCCTACAGATAAGGATTCTTTGGGGAAAAAAGTACATGTTCAGAGTTTTATTGCTATAGGGACCCTCACATCGAACGGGAAAATATCGGAGTTCTTACACCCAATGGAAAATATAGTGTAAGGTGCCTCATATTCAAGTAGAAAATATCGTATATGAGGCCGACTAAAGATTTGCTTCTGGGCCAGAAAATTCTAAGTACGCTACTGTTCAACCACTATTTAACCATCATTGTGGCTGTTGATCTTCTATTACTAGAAGGCCTATAGCTCAAACAGAGAGATTAAGGAATACAGATTAGGCAAAATCTTTAGACCGAGGCTCATTAGGCTCTATGGGGGCCCTGCAGCCACAAAATACAGAAAAGCGAAGATGCTTAAAACTAAAATGTGCTACTGATCCTGCCTTAACAGCTTCAAATCTTATTCAGATCGCAAGTACTAAAATCCAAATGACTGAGGGTAAAATTCAGAATAACACAAACTAATAAAGAAAAACGTTTGAGAGGCTAATTAGTGGTAAGATGTTAAGCTGCAATAATTAGCTTGAAACAAAATATAAGAAAGTCTTAGGATAAAAAAATATATATCCTTTCCAATTTTGAGGCCAACTACAAACACGAGACCCCAAGCAACCGCTTAGGTTGCTTGACTCTAGGGGCACCCTAAGCTTCACTGTGATCTAAAATATTTCTCTGCTGTATGTCATTGAGACATAACGTGAAGTTAAATATAGATGTATCCATGCAAAAATGATGATGAATAAACGTTCATCCTGTTCTGAAATATTGCAGTGCAATTCTTTGTAGTTAAGACGCAGATGAATTGTAAAATGTTTTTTAAATGTGATACAATGCATGAAGAATACTAATCGTTTACGATAATTCTAGAATAAATTCTTACAGGCAAAATGAGTTAATTTGAGCATCTTTTCCCGTTCGATTTCAGAAACAAGATTTGTTTGTATTTAACATTTACTGCTGGATATATGGCCCATAGATAAATACTAAAGGAAACCATTTTCAAGACTACAATAAATAAAACAGTTGATAAATATCCCGTTGCTGGAAAACATATTTCCCCGGTTAAACTACAGACACTTGTTTTGGTTTCTGCTTGCTGTAGTAATCATTGGAATGTTATTTTATTCCATTTTAGCTCTCTCAGGACATAACAAATTTCCTTTTAGTCTTTTTGGTCACGCTTGGCTTGAAAAGAAGGTGACACCGCTCTACCTGTTGCACAGCAGAATTCCTGCTGTTTTTATATTTAGGTTTCTTTCTTCATCCCAAGTCGTTCCGGTTCTGGGTAATGTCTGGGGGGTTGGGAGAAGACAAGATGGCTGCTTAATCACACTGACCTAGATCTCGGAAGAAGATGCGAGGCGTCTGTCCTTGAACTTGCCTTCCGCTTGGATGGAGATGGGGATTACAGCGTTATTTTGGATGGACTCTGGAAGTGGAGGTATTTCGCTGGGGCCCAAAGAGGGGCTCTTTCTGGGTTATGCTACACTTGTTAGCAATAGGAAAGTTATAAAATGTTGCAAGGTGAAGGTTTCGCCATGTTCGGTGGTCGAACTTTGCCGGAAGGTACGACAGCGTGAGAAAAATGTATCATGCTGTATGTTTATAGCCCGCTTGGCGAATTAGAACTGTATTGTTCAGAGTTTGCTCGGTCAGAATGAATTAAAGCTCGCTTCTGAAATTTTAAATGAGAAAAGAAACCGAAAAATATTTATGCGAGGAGATAAATATGTTCTCTATTATCTGTAGTTTACGTAGCTGGAAAATATAAAGGATGTAGTTATTTCTCACTGGCAGATAAGGCAAGTCGGAGATGCGAAAAGAAGTTGCTTTCGATAAAATATTTACGAAAAGGGTAATGATATGCTTTTCCCATTGTCTCCTTAAATAACCTCTGTAATATTTCACACGAATAAGTCTTTATATGTGGTGAAGAGTATTAGATTTGTTTTAAAGTCTAAACAAGACCCGTCAGAGATTCTGCCTAGAAATGATGGCAGTTACACATCTCCATGTGAGGAATACCCTTACATTTTGCTCATTCAAAACAAGACATGAGGAGGGAACACTTCCGACCCTAGTGGTCGTAATAACACCATATATCAGCTCAAGCTTCAATTGGCTTAATTTGTAAACGTATTTAGACGTAATTTGAATTCAAAACAAACTAAAGTGGAACCGAGGATGAAGCCTGGATACATTTTAAATAAATCACACACAAAAGAATAAATCGTAATGTGTTCTTGGAAGATGATTCTCTCGCAGTGCAGATGGCCGATTAGACAGAATTAGTAACCAATACACATCTTTAACAGGGGAGCGCCGTAGCCCAGTGGTTAGAGCTGGGGAATTGCACTCGGTAGGCCCGGGTTCGTTTCCCGCCACTGACAAAACTGCCGCCATGTTCACGCAGAGTACGATCACGCTAAACATGTGGGTCCGTAAGTCCCCTTCCGAGAGGTTGGTGGTAGGGGAAGGAGGGTACGGTCCCTGTGGATGTCTCCCTCACTGGGTTCCGGTCTAAATTGGGTGGCACTTCTCGGCCGTCCAAACAGTTACCTTACACCTTTCTGGTATGTCAAACGGTCTGGGTCTCAACAACAACATTTTCAACAGGTTCTTCTCCAATCAACACTTATATGAAAAGGTATGCAAATCTTGAAATGAAATCATCAAAAATCAAATTAAATGTAATCGTTCAATGGAAACAAATTACTCAATGTTAAATCCCAACTTGATGCAAAAAATCTAAAACAAATCCTTCCAAAGAGTAAATGCAAAATATGTTCCAAAATACTTCGAGCAAAATGAAAAAGAAATCGTCAACTAAACTAAAACTTCGATGTAAATGAATTGAATAAAAGTTTTGGGAGTAAAATAGCAGCCGATTTATCCACGAACTAATTACTTTTAGGGGTGTCTTTTCGATTTTATCCTCAAGATGTTTTTGTTCTGAAATAAAGCCTATTTTTACATTTCCTGAATTATATAGTATATGTATAGAAAAATCATTGAAATCAAGTTGAAACTTTCTATTCGTAATTTTTTACACGTTTTGGGTCATATAAGAACGTGAATGAATTATTTTTACCATGGCATCTGCGTGTGCGATGCTACCTGTAACTCAAATATATCCACCCGAATTTCTTGAAACTTGGAAGTTAGTAACGTCTTGCATTACTCATTCCAATGATTACATATCTGCTTAAATCGAAAAAATAAAACTGGTCATTATTTCAGAATGATTATTTCAGGTCATTATTTCATCAGTCTCATAAAAACCTAAATAAGCGAAATAAAATAAAAATATTATTTTCTCTCTTAAACAAGTGATTTTTTGTTATGTCATTTTTGAGGAAAAGGCTAAAGAAACCACTTTTACTATATGTTTGAACAAACTGTTTCAGCAAACTTTATCACAACTTGCCGTTTCGAATGTACCAAATCACCAAAGAGGAAATTATTTTTAAGGTGGAAATTCGATTTGAATTTAAGATAAGTAGCCACTGCTTATTTTGTGTGATAAAACTTCAATATACAAAACTTGTATTAATATATAGAAACAACAAGAAAGATCAATCATGCATAAGCATTGATTATGAAACACTTTCCAACTGAAATGCAATTTCAATTAAAAATTTCTAAAGTGTGATACATTCAGTGGTGATATCTTTTACATTATCACAGTGCTACACTAATTTATTATACGTAAATATTTAAAACTGTATCGAAATATAAATCATCTGATTCTCTATGCAAAATCAATGAATATATCATTCATATAACTTGTATTCCAGATTCCAGAGCTAAATAATTTTGTGTGAAAAAAATTCAGCAATTCTTATGTAACTCACCTTACAATCGCTTGAGATATTTGCATTCTGCATAAGTTAAAATTAGGCTTCGTTAAAGAAATAATAAAAGTTTAGGGATCATTTAAAATCACAACTATTGTAATTGCATAGGCACGGAATTTAGATACACAGATACACAGAAAATATATATATGTATGTGTGTGTGTGTGTGTATGTATTCAAAGTATTGGAATCGTGCCGAAGATCGGAACTCGAATTTTCGAAGGATCTACACGTTTTGGGACTTCTAGAACACGAAAAAACTATTTTTGGAAGACGTGTAAGTGTGTATCTGTGTATGTTTCTGTGTGTCTGTGAGGATATTACATCCACTCTATTGAAAAACTAATAGACCGAATTTCATAAAATTTGGTAGGTATGTTTTTTGTGGGAAATCCTGATGTTCATTAGATTATAGTACGATTCGTAATAAAAGAATCGGCCTTCTTTGCGAAATGGTCGGCAGAAATTGCCTTTATCCACTCTAGCTAAAAACTAATGGAACAAATTTAACAAAATTTGGTGTATAATATTTCAATAACCCACAAGTGATTTATATACCTAATTTAACAAAATTTGGTATATAAATCATTTGTAGGTTATTCTAGTACGATTCGGGAAAAGGAACGGGCTATTTTTGCGAAATGGCCGGCAAAAATCGTTAAATATAAAAATAAAAGACTACGTGTGCTCAATTATATCAATTAAATTCCTATTTTATACGTGATTTTTGACAATAACAAGAATAAGACTAACCCCATTACTCTAGGACTAGCCGTTCTTGAGATATTCTAGTTTTTTCGCGTTTTCGCTACGCCACCTTTGGCAATAAGTCCAGCTATCAAATGAGAACCAAATTTAACTTTATCGTGCAAATTCAATGTCATTTAAAATACTTATGGCTGTTATTTTGTGCAGATAACTCAAATTATTATTGAAGAAATAAAGAGAACGTGAATATGAGTCTGCAGAGAAAAACATGTGCTGCCCACATCAGAATTTTTAACAATATTACAACAATGATTTATAGAAGTGAACGGGGATTATTTGCAGGTAATTTCGAAAAAAATGTATGATCTATATTTAAAGATCCACCAAATTTTTGTAAAATAAAATGTTCAACAAATTTAAGCTGTGTACCAAATTGTAACTCTCTAGGACGTAGGAAAGAGCATTAAAAATGCCATCAAATAAGTATATCATGAAGAGTTATATAAAATTAAAAAAAATTTAAAATTATTCTTATCTACCAAATTTATTTTAAAATGTATAGCCTATCTCATATACAAAATGATCAAACTCTTAGAAAGATATTTATTATATAATATATCTCTTTTTTCTTTCTGGAGGATATCCCATGAGTCAGAATTTAATTGAATTTGTTTTTTTCCCTATATTAAATAATTTTTAATTAAAAAACTACTTAATATATTTTACTGAATTTTGTTTTATAAATTTTATGGGATAATGTGAATATTTCCTAAAAATTTCGAAGCAATTTGTGAATTTTAAATTTGCTTAAAAAATGTCTGAAAAATTTGGTCCCGTAGGGTTCAATGTATTTCATTTTTTCAACCCGGGTTCAATAAAAAACTAATTGGGTGATATTATTTATTTATATTCCCATAGGTCCCACAGACCGTCTGAACAACATACTAAAATTTCATTTTGATAAAGTCATTTTTACGGCAGTTGTCGTGCTAACGGACAGACAGACAGAATGAACAAAGTCATAAACACTTTTCAACTTTGTTGTAAAGTGTTTAAAAAAGACGCATAATGCCCACATGGGATTTTTGTTTTCTTTTGTCTCACGTGGACTATAAAGCTACTATGGGGTAATATATGTACTGCATAATAAGTTTTTTTATTTTTTAAACAAATTTAATAAAATATTTTATTATGGAATAAAAGTAACAACAGTGATTTCTATTTTATTGTAAGAATAGCTTACATTATGTTTAATTCTATGTTCTGAGCCATTCTTAAAAGTAACCGCATCTAGTCCTTCTATCATGTATGAACATTAATTTACTAGAACTAGAACGTCCGTTATGGTAAAAACATTCTTATGTTGGTTCATAACGGATCCTCCGTATATGAACAAACTCCTGTTGAGAACGAAAAACAAAAATGAAATAGTATTTACCACAGGGGTTGCACGGAGTCCACTACGAAAATAAGAGCGTGCAATTTCGCCCCAGTAGTTCAACGAAATTGCAAGCTCTTATTGTCAAAGTGGACTTTGTATTCTCCACGCTCTAATGTCAGAAGGGCGTGCAACTGACAATCTGACTAACCGCTTTTTTACCTCAGACACTACTACTCCTGACACTACTACTCCTGACACTACTACTTTTTCCGAGGTCAGTAAGTATCCTGTGTGGTCGTTATCCTCTCAATTTTGAAATCGGAGCTCAATTTTCCAGAATTCACTAAATCCATACTAGTCGTGCTATGGTCACTTTTAGACCTTCGACTTCTTTGCACTAACCTACAGGGGGGGGGGGATTTTTTCTGGCGCCATTGTAAAGTATCTTGCTGCCCCAGCCGGGAATCGAACTCTGGATCTCCGAACTGGCCAGCCGACGCTCCACAGTTGAGCTGCTGGGACGAAATTGCAAGCACTTATCATGAATGTGGACTCTGTAAATTTTGTGAAGCCCACATTAGATTTTTTAAACTGATTTTTCAATTTTGAACATATTTCTTTTTAAATGGATGTCCAAGCAATCTCCAAATTTTGGCAGAAATTCTTCTCCCTTAAAAAATCAGTCATGACTTATTAATTAAATATTTATTAAGATTAAATTCTTTGAATTTTTTATCGGAACGTAATAACTCTGAAACGATATGAAAATGATGTTTTAATTCATGCATTTTATTATTACTGTTTTTTTTTTACTTTTAATAATGTTTCTTTCTACCATGCGTTTTAGGAAAAAAAAAATACATAATGTAGCTTCTTTAAACTGAGTTTTTTGTTTCTGTTCTACAGGTATTTTTTTCGGCATATCAACAGTGAAAATATTTATTTTTTGAAATTAAATAGTTGTGAGTGAAGTTTTACGTATATCACATTGAAAATTGTCCATGTAATATTTACTATGTTGCTTGGCTTTGCACGAGAAAACGAATACAAATATTTTGAATAGGAAAAGTGCACTAGTGTGCATTTCAGATACAGGACGAAACACTCATATTTGTCAAATAGACAACACTGGCAGTCTATAGCTGGAGATCCGTGGTTTGATTCCTGATTTAGACAATAGTTCGTTACATTAGTGGCCGAGCAACTTAGCTCTACAGGTTAGACTCAACTAAGATTTTAATAATCCAAAATTACGAATTTTCTAGACTTTTCGATTCATTGCGAGTTGAACGTTTTCAATTCGCAGAGGGTTATATTTTATGCTGTATTACTTTCCTTATATACATAATGTATAAGGAAAGTATTGTGACGTGGTCGCAAATTCGAATTCGAGTTTTCGACGGGAGAGCACGTTTCAAGCATGCCTGATTACGAATCAAACATTTTTGAAGTGATGTGTGTGTGTGTGTGTGTGTCAGTGAGTCTGTGGTGACGATAACTGACGAACGAATGGACTGATTCGAACCAAATTTGGTACAAAAATCCCAATCCGTAAACACTGGAAGCCTATTGTTTTTATACTCAATCGAATGTTTAGAACTCCCCTAAATTTTCGAATGAAATTTTGAAAAAATCGTCAAAAAATCAAAACCACTAATAAAGTTACGCAAATAGACATTTCTTATGTAATTTTTCTTTAGAAAACGATTGACATAAATTTTAGAACGCTAACATGACCCGTTCTCGAGATATTGCACATTTTTCAAATAAATTTATAAAAAAATCCCATATATTAAAAAATATATTAACTGCTGAGAAAAATGTTCACTTTTCATATGTAATACCATGCGATAAATTGGATGACATCATTCTCGTGGATTTAGTCCGTTTCATTCATGAAAAAGATACTTTGAGTAATACTTTTGTATTTGAACGCCAATAGTCATTTATCTGCTGTAAGAATAACTTATTTCTTTGTCCATAACGCTTGGCGAGATTTTGGCGATAAATTTGGCGGAATGTCGTCAATTTGGCGACTTTTTGAAATATTGCCAAATTAAAGAAAATCTCGCCAAATGGATAAAAATGATGCTAAATCAATGAAAATTACGACTAATTGTCGAAAATTCAGTATCTTGGAAAGAATATTAATATCTACTATAAGAAAAACCTATTTATTTTACTGTAAAAGTAGTAAATTCATTACATTATATAAGGAAAGTCATGTGTTGCCCACATCAGATTTTCTTATATATATAAAAGCACGGGAAGTAGGAGGCAGATAAGAAGTTGCACTTATATTTTATGGAGGAATCTATGGAGAAGAATGCCACATCCACTTCATGATAGAAGAAAGTATAATCATCGCAGTATCGCAATGAACAGATCATTGCCTGGTTAAACGGAAATCGGTGGTTTGATTCTTCACTGAAGCAGCAGTTGCAGTTTACTTTAGTTGCAATGGTATATGAGTGATTTTCAAAATGACCGCGTGTTTGATGTCCTAATTATTGAACTCATATTTCATGCTAATAAAAGTATTTTTTTTTATACTTTTAGAACATATATTGGTACCATTCGTTTATAATTAATAAAATGCACTCATTAAAGTGTTTATGTTTTAAAAATATTAGCTATTTTCTATTATTTTGAGTTTTCAAGGAATAAATTTGCATGCCCCAACTCAAAACACCACACTTAAGGAAGCCTCTTCTTATGCTTTCAAACTAGATTAGCTTTTATATATGAATTAAAAAATATGGTTTTATATTTTAATTAACAAAATTGCAAGTGATTCCTTTAAAATATAATTATTAATATTTCAAAATTTATATTTAATGTGTGTCCCCTATACATCTCATGAGTGCCACCTCAGAAGAGTTACTACTATTATTTTAAAAATATTTTGATTTCTGCAGTTGGTAACAAAGCTAATGGAAGCCACATTGTTCCTCCTTATCTAATATATCTGGTATAAAAAATATTACAAAAAATTAATAACAGAATATAATTTTATTTATAATCTAAATCACATTTTTATGTGATGTAAAGCTAAGAACGGCAATTCATTTGAAAATCACACATATACGTTCTTGGATTAAATATATTCTTAACAGAAATTTTGTCTTATATGTATACTTTGTTTCACGCTATTACTATAATTGCGGCAAACCTAACTTGACACTAAAGATATATAGGAAAAACTGTAGCGCTAAGTTATATAGTCCATCTATTTAATCCGGCTAAAATTAAAAATTAAAATTTTGCTCTATTAAACTGGTGATATGAATTCCAATCAACAGTATCCTACTGTTAAAATTCAAAATTATATTCATGTTCCTTCATAATTCAATAATTTAAATATTTCATGCGGATATTCAAAATGAATTCTGTTGTTATGGGAACCATCTACTCAATGCACGCATAATTGTTGTATAAAGACGAAACAGAGTCATTAGCGGATCATAGCGTCTGTCCACAATGCATTCAAATTTGTCTTGTCGTGAGCATATATCGTTATAAGTTGCACGATGTTGCGTTCAAACAGGCAGCAGAATATTCGTCTCCCCGCTTGGATTCTCTATGAAATATACGAGAGTGCTTCTAATTTAAGTCATTTTATGCTCAACGAAGCAGAGATGGCGGAAATTTCGCTATTTTCTCTTTGTTTATAACGTAGTCTAAGTATTTACAATAACAAAAAGTGCACGGGGATATTCAGGATGTCTTGGTTTTTGTTTATTAAATTTATGTAACAATTTCTTATACACTAAAGTGCAGGGCGCGGTAGCCCATTGGTTAGCGCGCTGGAGTTGCACTCGGTAGGCCCGGGTTCGAATCCAGCGACTGCCAAAACTGCCGCCGTGTTCATGCGGAGTACGATCACGTTAAACATGTGGGTCCGAAAGTCCTTCCGAGAGGTTGGTGGTAGGGGAAGGAGGGTACGGTCCCTGTGGATGCCTCCCCCACTGGGTTCCGGTCTAAATTGGGTGGCACTTCCCGACCGTCCAAATAGTTACCTTACACCTTTCTGGTAGGTCGGACGGTCTGGGTTTCAACAACAACAACACTAAAGTGCAATATTTAAGTCGACAGAATAAGTAACTATATCATTATTTAATCCTATTTTCAGTGTTCGAAATATTTAAAAGGAGATTATTGATTACTAACTTAAAAAAAACTTAGCTTCGTCAGTTGTTGAGAAATTATCTGTGCAAAAGATCTTTGTCAAAACGGCAATATAAAATGAATAAAGAACTAGCAGTGTCTTCACTTCCATGAAGCCGAAATGGTTTTGCGCGAATAGCAACTTTCTTTGCAAGTGGTTTGTCTACTGTAGACATTTTCAAAACAGTTAAAAATGTTAAAATATAGAAATTAGAACCACCTTCTCAAAATAGACCAAAGACTTGAAGAAGATGGAATAAAAACAAGCAAGATCAATCATGCATAAAGTATTAATTATGAAACACTTACCAACAGCAGTGCAACTTTATTTAAACATCTCTAAAATGCAATACATTCAGCGGTAATATTTTTAAAATTATCCCAATACTACATTAATTAATTATATTTGAAAACTTCAAACTTCATCGAAAAAAATGAACTTAATCCAAAGGACGTCATTGAAGTATAAGTCGCCTGGTTTAAACATCTCTAAAATGCGATATATTCAGCGGTAATATTTTTAAAATTATCACAATATTACATTAATTTATTATATTTGAAAACTTAAAATTTCATTGAAAAAAATGAACTTTATTCAAATGACGTCATTGAAATATAAATCGCCTGGCTCTCTATGTAAAAGCTGCAAATATTTCATTCATACACTTTTATTCCATTCCTTTTATTCATCACAATACTACAATAATTTATTTTATTTAAAAACATAAATCCCTGGAGGTAAAAGTAATTTAACTCTATGCTTAAAACTTCATCGAAAAAGTCTGCTATAAAATCGTCTGTTCTCTATGTAAAATCAATGAACGTTCCATTCATATTAGCGATATTGCAGACTTCAGAGCTAAATAATTTTGTGTTAAAGAAATTCAGCAATTCTTATACAACTCAACTTACATCTTGATATGTTTACATTCTCCTTACATGAAAATCAGGCTTCGTTGTAGAAATAATCAAAGTTTGATGATCATTTAAACTCATAATTATTGTAATTGCGTTGTCGCAGTATATAGATGCACAGAAAAGAATAAAAAGTAAAGCGGTTTTAGGACGAATACAGCACTAAATATAAATTATAAAGAACTTTAAAAAGCACGATTTTGACACAAGATGGATGGCACTAATCATTTAAACTGAAATATATTGTAATTGCACTGTTTCAGAATATAGGTGCACAGAAATTAAGCAAAAATAAAGCAGTTTTAGGACGGACACAACACTAAATATAAATTACAAAGACTAAAAATCACGATCGATTTTGATACAAGATGGATGCCATATTTTATTTTAAAGTGGATCAGGTGATCTCTTCATATAATATGAGTGTAATTATTATTTAAATTTTTAGTTAGAAAACTACCGAATATATTTTGCTAAAATTTTTTCATATTTTTGATGGGATAATTTGAATACTTCTAAAATTTTCGAAGCAATTTTGAATTTTTAATTCGCTTAAAAAAATGTTTGAAAAATTAGGTCCCATAGGCTTCAATGTATTTCATTTTTTTCAACCCGGGTTCAATCCAAAACTAATTGGGTGATATTATTCATTTATATTCCTATAGGTCCCACAGACCACCTAAACAACATACTAAAATTTGATTTTGATAAAGTCATTTTTACGGCATTATTGTGCTAACGGACAGACAGATAGACAGAATGAATGAACAAAGTCATAAACACTTTTCAACTATGTTGTAAAGTGTTAAAAAGGATAACTTGCGAATAAAATTTGATATAAAGATATAAAAATTGATATTGATATACATTTAAATTGAATTCAGACACTGCATATCATACAAGAACTAGACCTAAACAATAAAGAATATGAATATATGAAAAATTCGTGATTTATTTGCAATGATGTATAATAAAGTTTATCAAATAAATATTAATTCATTTGTCAAATATTATTGCGGTACACAAACATTGTATAAAATACTTAAAGTTCAAACTTTTGTTTTTCAAATTTTACGCTATAGGCATTTTGACTGCTGTAACTATAGCGACTAAATAAGGGCACTCAGAATAGCGATGTAAAAAATTCAAAACAATGGTGAAAAAATAAACTTATCAATATCTAAAAACTATATCTATGACAAATAGTATTGGTTTTATCTGATACTCGGAAAAAAAAAGATGAAATATATTGACCATTTTGTTTCTTACATAGGGGGGACAACTGTGGAAGCTTTGAATTGGATTTGAAACACTTTCAAATCAGCCATATGAAATTTAGGGTTTAAACAGGTATATCATTATATACATTAAATTATATATATGACAAATTATTCGAAGTAATTCACTGGAATTGCTCACAATCTATGCTATCCATGTCTTGCATCATGATAATAACAGAATGAAAATGAGAATCTCTATCTGAGTTAGTATCTAATCAGACAATACAATTACTTGGAACAATTTAAACTTTAGGGTGGCAACACATACTATTTTAATGCTCATAATAAAGTCTAAATCCTAAATTGATTTTCTTATGTAAGTTGTTCCTAAATGTGATAGCGTATTAAATACTATCAATTTTCTGAGGACAAATATGGTTCCTCTAAAGAGAATATTATGAAAATTACAATATTTAATCACGTGTTTTAACCATGCAAATTACAAACATTAAATTTAATTATCATTTATGATTTATTTAAATATAAAATTCCAATTTAATACGTGAATTTTTTTCTCAATTGTCATGCACACATTACATACTATATCTACAGGGACTCATAGATAGGTGTTTTCAAAAGTACACAGACAGGCATTTCTAAAAGTACTCAAAACGTGTTTCCAAGATCTTAAGACATGTATTGCTATTAAAATATAGAATTCGGAAGTTGTGTGATAAAAATACGAATATCTATATTAGAAGAGACCGGAGCAAATTGATACATTTTTGAGTTTTTAATTTCGTGTTGTGTTTGTGAGTTAGCTAAGTGGAAGAGTATCAATTTGTCCCAACCTAGGGCAACTTGATTCTAACATAAAAAATCTGATGTGGGCAACACATGACTTTCCTTATATAATGCAATGAATTTACTATTTTTACAGTAAGAAAAAGAATAGATTATTTTTATAGTAGATATTTATATTATTTCCAAGATATTGAATTTTCGTCAATGAGTCTTCATTTTCATTGATTTAGCGTCATTTTTATCCCGTTGGCGAGATTTTCGTTAATGTAGCAACATTTCAAAAAGTCGTCAAGTTGGCGACATTCCGCCAAATTCGTCGCCAAAATCTCGCCAAGCGTTATGAAATACGTTATTCTGATAGCAGATAAATGTCTATTGGCGTTCAAACACAAAAGTATAACTCAAAGTATCTTTTTTCATGACTGTAACGAGCTAGATCCACGAGAATGATGTCACCAAATTTATCTCATGATATTATATATGAAAAATGAACATGTTTCTCAATAGGAAATATATTTTTTTTAATTTTAAATGAAATTTTGATAATTTTTTGAAAAATGTGCAATATCTCGAGAACGATTCGGGTTAGCGTTCTAAAATTTATGTCAATCGTTTTCTAATGAAAAATTACATAAGAAATGTCTATTTGCGTAACTTTATTAGAGGTTCTGATTTTTTGACGAGTTTTTCAAAATTTCACTCGAAAATTTAGATGGGGAGGGGGGGTGTTCTGAACATTCGATTGCGTATAAAAAGAATAGACTTCCACTGTTTACGGATTGTAATTTTTGTACCAAATTTCGTTGGAATCGGTCCATTTGTTCGTCAGTTATCGTCTCCAAAGCCTCACTGACACATACACACACACACACACACATACTTTCACACACACACATACTTTCACACACACACACATACTTTCACACACAGACACAGACATCACTTCAAAAATGTTCGATTAGTGATCATGGATGGTTGAAACGTGCTCCTCCGTCGAAAACTCGAATTCGAATTTTCGAACCGATCACAATACTTTCCTTATACATTATGCATATAAGGAAAGTAAAAATGCTTTTGTAATAACATAAAGTTTGTAAACAGACGGTAATTCATGGCGTGCAAATTATTTTTTCCTTCAATGTCACAATATTAAGAAATAAAAATAATGAAAAATAAATATGATATAACTCGTACTTTCTTTTAAGTATATTTTCCCTGGACTATCGGTAAGACTTGTTGAGGCAAATTCCAAACCATTGTCCTAAGAAAATCAAAATGAATTGCCCAGATGTAATTGAGGTATTTTTAAAACATTGTATCAACTTTCCCCATTTCAAACAAATAAACTTGCCCCACATGATACTGTTCATTTCCATCATGTTATGCAGAGAAAAAAAGGCAAACAAATGCAATAAACAACACCCAAATAAGCTCTCAGTTTGAAATAAAGATTCATCCAAATGATTCAAAATACAACAAAGAGCAGAGCAAATATTTACTTCGCACTGCCAAAACAGTTTTGCTTGGATAACTTTCACTTCATTAAAGTGATATCGAGTAACACCCGTCCATGATGGAAGTATAAATAAAGGACTTTTCCTAGACAAAATTGTTATAGTACAACTTCAAATGCACCGAATGCATGACCTTGGCCCGATCTATCAATAGTATTAGAGTATAAAATACATATTCAATACACATTGAAATAATAATAAAAAAATCTGATGTGGACATCACATGACTTTCCTTACATAATGCAATGAATTTGCTACATTTACAGTTTAAAAAAATGTTATTCCTATAGTAGATACTTATATTCTTTCCAAGATATTGAATTTTCTTCAATTAGTCGTTATTTCCATTGATGTAGGTTCATTTTTATCCATTTGGAGAGATTTTCGTTAATTTGGCAACATTTAAAAAAGTCGCCAAATTGGCGACATTCCGCCAAATTCGTCGCCAAATTATCGCCAAGCGTTATGGACAGTTAGTTATAGTTATTCTTACAGCAGATAAATAACTATTGGCATTCAAATACAAAAGTATTACTCAAAGTATCCTTTTTCATGAATGAAACGAGCTAGATCCACGAGAATGATGTCACCAAATTTATCGTATGGTATTACATATGAAAAGTGAACATTTTTTCAATAGGATATATATTTTTTTATTTTATATGACGTTTTGATAATTTTTTTGAAAAATGTGCAATATCTTGAGAACGGTTCATGTTAGCGTTCTAAAATTTATGTCAATTGTTTTCTAATGAAAAATTACATAAGAAATGCCTATTTGCATAACTTTATTAGAGGTTTTGAATTTTAACGATTTTTTCAAAATTTCACTCGAAAATTTAGGGGGTTCTGAACATTCGATTGCGTATAAAAACAATAGGCTTCCAGTGTTTACGGATTGTGATTATTGTACCGAGTTTCGTTCGAATCGGTTCATTCGTTCGTCAGTTATCGTCTCCACAGACTCACTGACACACACACACACACACACACACACAGACATACTTTCACGCACACATACTTTCACACACACATACTTTCACACACACACACGCACACACGCACACACACACTCACACACGCACACACACACACACACACACATACGCACACACACGCACACACACACATACGCACACACACACACAGAGATATCACTTCTAAAATGTTTGCTTCGAGATCAGGGATGCTTGAAACGTGCTCTCCCGTCGAAAACTCGAATCCGAATTTTCGACCCCGTCACAATACTTTCCTTATACATTATGTATATAAGGTAAGTAATTAGAAAGTAACAGATGTCATGCTTTCTATAAAACGTGAACTTTATGTAATACTCTAGAGTTTCACAACGGCCGTTTTATGAACCATCGCCGCCCTCTGAGGAATCTGTATATGTCCGCGAAAATATCAATTTTAAGAACTACGAAAAAAGCATATTTGTATATATATTGCAAATATTTTTATTGACATTTAATTATCGACTGGTTGCCATGCAAAGATTTCCCCTGCGGGGGAGGGCGCCTCGGTGAATAGGCGTTGACTCTGACCAGTCTCCTCTAAGGGGATATATAAAACTGTGGCGTTGACTCTGACTAGTATATATATAAAACTGTAGGCGTTGACTCTGACCAGTCTCCTCTAAGGGGATATATAAAACTGTGGCGTTGACACTGACTAGTATATATATAAAACTGTAGGCGTTGACTCTGACCAGTCTCCTCTATGGGGATATATAAAACTGTGGCGTTGACTCTGACTAGTATACAGTATTGTGGCAATTAATTGAGAAATGCAGTTTTTTTTATAAAATTCAGTTTTATTCAAGTTTTCTATGGATACATTTAAAACTAATAAGTGATATGACCTCCCCGAGACATTATAACATCACAGACACGTTTCGGCATGGAATGTACTAGACTAGCACATGTAGTTTTAATTTCAACGTCTCTGAACCATATGTCAATAACGGCCGAAATTAGCTTGTCCATCGTCGTACAGTCAAATTTGTGAAGCCGTTTTTTGACAATAGCCCACAAATTTTCTATGGGATTCAAGTCTGGTGAATTCCCAGGCCAATCCAGTACGGTAATATTTTTTTTGAGCAGAAATTTTTGATTCGCTTCGAAGTGTGACATGGCGCTCTGTCTTGTTGGAAAACGCAATCTCCGTTCGTCCACAGTTTAGCTATGGTTCGAAGCACTTTTCGGGTCAATATGACTTCGTAACTGGCACTGTTCATCATCCCCTCTACGGGAACAAGAGATTCTGTCCCCAAAACGCTGAAACAACCCCAAAACATCTTTTTGGGCGGATGCTTGGGTGCTTGATTGATGTGGTGCTGATTGAGAAGTTCTCCTTAGCTCCTTCTCACGAACATAGATCTAAATCCCTGAACCACAAAATGTGTTTCGTCAGAAAAGAGAACTTTCTCCCAGTCCTTCTCAGTCCATGTTTTGTATTTCCGTGCCCATTCCAACCTTTTTTTCTTCATGCGAAGCGTCAGAAGCTGCTTCTTGTACGGTCGACGTGCTCTCCGTCCGCGTTCTAACAGCCTGTATCGCACTGTTGAAGGTGCTTTATCAACACCAGCTGCCACCATGGACTTAGACAGGTCAAAACTGGTTAATCGAGGATTTTTAACACTCATTCGATGTAAAGTTTTGTCGTCACGAGTCGAAGTTAATCTTTTCCGGCCGCATCTTCCAGAGCGATTGGTTCCAGCATTTCTTGTTTCCTGAAACCGCTTCCAGATCCTCCCGACACTTGCTGTACTCACTCCACATATTTTATCTATTTCCTCGAACGTCTTAGAAGTGTGTTCTCTAAGCGCAATCACTTTAGCACGTGTTTCCGCGCTGATATCCATGACACTAATGAGCCCCGCAACAACTGAGAAAATACCACTGCGGAACACCTGCCACCTGGCGGAGGAATTTGAACACATGCTACTTACCAGGTGCATACGAACACCTACTACTTTGATAATAACTGCAATTTGAACTCTGAGCTAATTTGGAGTGCTTCTTCCTAAGCTTACGTGTGATAAAACGAAAAAAATGACATTTCTCAATTAATTGCCACAATACTGTATATATAAAACTGTAGGCGTTGACTCTGACCAGTCTCCTCTAAGGGGATATATAAAACTGTGGCGTTGACTCTGACTAGTATATATATAAAACTGTAGGCGTTGACTCTGACCAGTCTCCTCTAAGGGGATATATAAAACTGTGGCGTTGACACTGACTAGTATATATATAAAACTGTAGGCGTTGACTCTGACCAGTCTCCTCTAAGGGGATATATAAAACTGTGGCGTTGACTCTGACTAGTATATATATAAAACTGTAGGCGTTGACTCTGACCAGTCTCCTCTAAGGGGATATATAAAACTGTGGCGTTGACACTGACTAGTATATATATAAAACTGTAGGCGTTGACTCTGACCAGTCTCCTCTAAGGGGATATATAAAACTGTGGCGTTGACTCTGACTAGTATATATATAAAACTGTAGGCGTTGACTCTGACCAGTCTCCTCTAAGGGTATATATAAAACTGTGGATTGTTCCCGGGAATTCTCAGTCTGGATCATGAAGGAGGCTTTTCCATGTTGCGGGGAGGAATTGGCCTTTATGACCATGTCCTCATAACCGTAGGCGACTGGAGTCGAGACTTGACCGAATCATCTTGCGGCTCCCGCCCGGTGAATGGTTCCGCTGACTTCGCTCCCCGGGGCGCGATCTTTCTTGGTGGTGGATAAGCCCCTTTATGGCCTCCTTTCCCCCAAGCGGCAAAAATCACACGAGGTTGCCGAGGAGGTTTTAGTTGAATCTGCCATACAAAGATTAATAAACATTTTGTGTATTACGACTGTGCATCTTTTTGAAGATGAAAGAATTCCTGACAAGTACAAGAGTAGCAGAGATGAAATTACTCAGAAAAAAATGGATGCTGGCCATTGATTTCACACCAGAATTACTTGTTTTCATTTAAATCGATTTATCTTGCATGTTTCTCCAAACGTTAATTTAAAAATAAAATGAAACAAAAGACGTTAAAAATTAGTTGTTATTTTATTGCCCATAACATTAAACATTTAAATAAACATTTGAAGCAACTATAGACTTTTGCATTCTGCAATATAAAAGAAAACAATTTGCAAATAATCTATATATATTAATTGCTCTCTATATATTATTTGATCTATATATATATATTAATTGATCAAAAATATTCTGCAGAGGGGGTGCTCCACACCAAAACGTTCGAATAGTGAAATAATAGGAAAGCATACTTTGCGATGAGATAGAGATATCAAATTTAGTGTATGAGTAAACAGTTCGAAAGGAAGAAAGTTTGCAATTTCATATATTCAATATTTGCTACTTCAGGGAGTGCCTCGGACCGAAATATCCGATTTGCCGAGCAAATGAGAAACGTCTACTTTAAAATTTGATAGAGGCTTGAAATTTGGTATATGGGCTAATAATTTGATGAAAACATCCAAGACAAAATAGTGTTTAAAAAATGTTCGTTTAAAGGGGTGCTCCAGAGAAAAACGTTCGAAAGGTGAAATGCCGAAAAACCATGTTTTGAGATGCGATAGACTTCAAATGTAGTGTACGAGTAGATGTTTTAAAGGAAGAACATGTACAATTTCAGTTTCCGATATTTTTACTTTGGGGGTGCCGCAAACCCAAATGTTCGATTTTCCGAATAATTGAGAAAAGCCTCCTTTTAAAATGTAATAGAGGCTTGATATTTGGTATATGGGACAATTATCTGATAAAAAAAACTTAAGAATATAGTTTTTTAAAACTGTTCATTTAAGGGGGTGGCTACTTCACAGAAAAGCGTTCGAATAATACAAATGATAAAAAAATTATGCTTCGCGATAGAATAGAAACTTCAAATTTGGTGTACAGGAAGATAGTTCAAAAGAAAGAAAGTGTGCAATAGAAAATTTCCAATATTTGTAATTTTGGAGGGTTCCGCACAGCAAACTGTTCGAAAAGTGAAATGATAGAAAAACATGCTTTTCGATGAGATAGACTTCAAATTTGGTATATGGGCATATCGTTCTAAAGGAAAAAAGTGTGCAATTTCAGATTTCCAATATTTGCTACTTTAGGGGATGTCACACTCCAAAATGTTCGATTTGGCTAATAATTGAAAAACGCCTACTTTTAAATTTGATAGAGGCTTGGAATTTGGTATATGGGCTAATCATTTGATAAAAAACTCAAGACGAAGAAAAGAGTTTTTCATATATGTTCATTTAAGAGGGTGCTCCCCATAAAAACGTTCGAAATGTGAAATCATAGCATTATACGCTTCAGTATTAGATAGAGACTTCAAATATGGTGCACGAGTAGATAGTTCGGAAAGAAGAAAGTGAGCAATTGCAGTTTTCCAATATTTTCTTCTTTAGGGGGTACCGCACACCAAAATTTTCGATTTTTCCAAATAAATGTGAGACGCGAATTATTCAAAAATTTACGTTGGTCGGGGACTGCTTATTGTGGGACCGTTGATTTTCAGCAGGTATTCGGCTAGTGATAATTTAATTACTTTAATTACCTATTAATTACCTAAGAAAATCAAAAATAATTTCCCAAGGAGGTAAGAATGGTAAGAACTTGACACAGAACACATTCATATGTGTTCAGTGTCAAGTTCTATTTCTTTACTTGATAGTTCTAGTGCAGCAAAGATTGTTTAGAATGATTAAAAATTCGATATTTTTTCGTTTTACCTGGCCCACTGTAAAAAAATCTGATGTGGGTAGCACATGTCTTTCCTTATATAATGCAATGAATTTACTACTTTTACAGTAAAAAAATAGGTTATTCTTATAGTAGATACTTATATTCTTTCCAAGATATTGAATTTTGGTCAAATAGTCGTCATTTTTATTCATTTAGCGGCATTTTTATCCATTTGGCGAGATTTTCGTTAATTTGGTAACATAAAAAAATCGCCAAAGCTGGCGACATTCCGCCAAATTAGTCGCCAAAATCTCGCCAAGCGTTATAGACGGAGAAATAAGTTAGTCATATAGCTGATAAATGACTATTGGCGTTTAAATATAAAAGTATTATCCAAAGTATCTTTTCTCATGAATGGAACGAGCTAGATCCACGAGAATGATGTCACTATATATATCGCATGATATTACATATGAAAAGTGAACATGTTTTTCAACAGTTAATATTTGCTTTTAATTTATTGGATTTTTTGATAAATTTATTTGAAAGCTGTACAATATCTCGAGAACGGTCATGCTAACGTTCTAAAGTTTATGTCAATTGTTTTCTAAGGAAAAATTACATAAGAAATGTCTATTTGCGTAACTTTATTAAAGGTTTTGATTTGTGATGATTTTTTCAAAATTTCAGTCGAATATTTAGGGGGGTTGTGAACATTCGATTGTGTTTAAAAACAATAGACTTTCAGTATTCACGGATTGTCATTTTTTTACTAAATTTGATTCAAATCGCTCCATTCGCTCGAGAAATATCGTCTCCACAGACCCACTGACACACACACACGAACACACATACTTTCACACACACACACAGACATCACCTCAAAAATGTTCGATTCGTAATCAAGGATGCTTAAAATGTGTTCTCCCGTTGAGAACTCGAATTTGAATTTTCGACCCCGTCACAATAATTTTCTTATACATTATACTATGTATATAAGGAAAGTAATATTTAAAAAATCTATAAGTTCACGATAGAGTGAAATCTATCGATTCTCGATCCTTTTCAGCTGGAAAACCATAGCTAATAATGCGCTATTAATAGCTGTAAGTAGAAAACAATAGTGACGCTGTTTTATTTCGCTCACGAAATCTAAAGACACGCTCTACTGATTCCTCTGTTTGCGAAAAACTGTGGACTGAGATAAAAATATTCTGAAGCTAATTAAATGGAATCTGTCGACTCCTGAAGGGATATATTGGATTTCATTTAAAAGTTTTAAAGTTTTTCCACTTTCAGTGGCATGATTTTGAATTAAGGAAGTTCGAACTATATTCACCAATAAATTGAAGTGTATCGGTTTTCTACAAAAACAGCTCTAATAAACAGCTGTTTAGCTATACAACAATTCTTGAAGTGTTTAAATATTGGAAGACACTCCCACTGCAGATAATAATAGCTATGAAGCGATTTTGTGCTTATTAAGCGCTCATCAACACGAAATAAATGTTAACTGCAATGAAAGTAAGAAAACGTGCTATTTTAAGTAATTTGGGGTACTGGGAACTGACAGTTTCAGTCTTTCTGCGTATAGAAAATAAAAGTCGTATAACATTCTTAAACAATTCAGCTTGGGCTACACGAAGCTGCTAAGGCCACGTTCAAAATCACAAGAATCCGTCAGAAGAGGGTATTCACAGAAATAAGACATTCCCATTGCAGATAACAGTGTTTATAAACCTGTTTCGCACTTATTATGCGTTCATCAGCGTGGAGCATATATATATATATATATATATATATATATATATATATATATATATATATATATATATATATATATATATATACATATATATATATATATATAATTGAAGAAGAATTTTTATTTTACTTGTATTATATATACCCGAGATAGATCATTAATAGAAAATGTTCTGTATAACATAAGTGAAAGGAAGGTGGTCTGAAATGTAAATAGAAGATATACGAAGGGTTGCTTGTGATTTAAAATATGTGCAAATTTCCGTGTATTTTAATTGATATTGTTCTTCAAAGCATTCTACCAGAATATTAATTTAATTCCCATAAAATATATAACTTCAGTTCTCGATATACAACATCATCTTCATAGGATGAATATTAATATGTCCTGGTCCCGTTTGTACACGCGTTAAAAAGATGTTTAGTCAATATAAGTTAAAATAAAGACGCTAAAATGGTAGTATTTATGTTCAAGAATTCTAAAGTTCTAATGTTGTACACAAACAAAATGGTGGACACCGGTGTATAGTTTAATGTGCGAGCATAGAATGTCCCCTTGTCTGCTAACTGAATATCGGACGGAATTGTGCACTGCAGAGAAATGAATTTCAAGTCGAATCGAATTTCGACTCGTGTTTACTTTTAAAAAAAATCTATATAGTGCATATTAAAGTTGAATCCTATTGTGTGTTATATTTCTGGGCTTTAGTAAGTACAGATATTGCTTTTAAGCACAGGATATATGCTTCGAGCAATATCCAATTAAATTGTAAACCATTTAAATGAAGGTCGGTATATAGTGGCTTTAAATATAAAATATACCTCTCTTATTTCACCAGATGCTTCTCAACTTAAATTTTACTCAAAATCACTGTGGTGTTATTTTCACTCCAAAAATAAAAACAATTATATACAGAAAATTTTTATTATTAAAAGTATAACATAGTCGGACTGGGCTAATCTTACATAATAAAAGAAGCAGTCTGTATTAGAGGCCTGCTCGGGCCAAAATTTAAGATTTTTGCCCTGCCCAGCCCGACAATGCCAGTGCTTTATCGAGGCTGAACCAGACTCGAGCCCGAAGAAATTTATAACTGTAGAAACCGAGCTCGGGTCCGATCCGAACACCAGTGGGTCGTCACCCGGTCTGGCCCGAAATGATTTGCATTCAAATGTGTTAAAAATGACTGTGTGAAATTTTGTTACTAAGAATTGAGATAAAAGATTTTGTTTAAAACATTTATCTTTATATATTTGAAATGAACACAATAATTTCACATACTCAAGTAAAATTAATTTTAAATTTTTTCAAAATTAAATATATTCGGCCCGTACGTATACCCGACTTTTGAAAAATTAAGTCCAAGCCCGGATCGGCCCGAAATATATTGTAAGGAAACTCAGACTCGGCTTGATCCATGGGTCGAACCGAGATTAAACCCGTGGACCGGCCCCGAGCCCATGCAGATCTCTAGTCCTTGCCTTTGCTCAAAAAAGGCCTCAAAAGGTGGAGATTATTGAGTTAAGATGAAACTAAAAAGTTGGAATGTTGTTCCAGTTGCTCAGTGATTAGAGCGTCGCTTAGTCAGTAATAAGATCCGAGGCTTGATCCCGAGTTGGGACAAAGAGACGTTTTTAAGGCTTACAATACAATATTTTACAGACATTTATTACACATATATTTACAGACATTTATGTTCTATTTACTTATGGAATTTCGTTTTAAGTTATTATTTAAAGACTTTTTACAAAACATTTGAAATATTTATTTTTTTCGAATTGGTAACAGGTCTGTCACGCCGATAAATTAAATGCGCTCGGCTGATTTCGTATTAATAAATATGCACTATACTAGTATTTAAGCCTGAGTAAGAAACTAACTCTCTTAAAACAATTAAGCTGATTTTTAATAGTTTTATTTTGTTTAACAATGTATGGGGCTTAGCTTCAGAAATAGTCTCAATTAAAAATTAGCTCTTATATATTTTACTCCGTGGTAGAGTTTCAGCCTTTTATGTTCGGGGATATAGGGAAGATTCTGAAATACTATATCCTTCCAACCTCCTTTTGACTACGTCGAGAGAAAAATCGACAAATATGACTTCATTGGGTTTAGTTCAGACCTAGAAGGCTGAATCTATGTATTTTTACAGCATTGATCACAAGGCAGATCCTAGTGGAGCCGAAATTTCTATTAACTCACCTCTCCCTGGGCAGATAAAAGTGAGGATTTGGAAAGTTTTTCTTGGTCCTCCAAAGCCTTGTAGATGACCCAGAAGACCGAATATTTGCATACTTATAGTATCAACCGCAGGAAAGAACCTAACAGAATACGGAATCTGATTTTCTATTTCTCCGACGGGGGCTGACGAGGGAGGTCAAAAAGTATTTTCAGATCCTCCAGAAGTCTGTTCGGTAACTAAGAAAACCGAAACGCAGCGCACACTTGTAGTACTGAGTACGGGACATAAACTAACGAAATCAAATTTTTATTAAATCGACTATTATTGACGTTAAGCAAAATGCATTGTTAAATTATATAAAATATATTCAAAAAACGCAACTTCATTTTTTTAAGAATGATAATTTTTCTATCTTTGATAAGTTTAAATATGAGTAGTATAATAAATCAGTAGATGCTCGCAAAAATGTGGCGTATAATAAGTGTTTTTGCTGTCACTAATATCGGCTGTTCCATGCTGACGAGAGCAAATATAGCACGAAACCAGCCCATGCATGCTGCTATCTTCAATGGAAGGGTTTTCCAATTTTTTAGAAAAGCCTCTTATAGGCGGGTTCTGCGACTATGACTATGAAAGTTATTTTTTTTTTAATAAATAAGTATCTTTGATCAAATTTCGCCTAAACCATTTATACGTATTTATGTCTTGAAGGCAGATACAAATTTCATTTTCTCGGCATAAATTTGTTCTATTTCCATTTCGCCAAAGCAGACAAAAACTGCGAATAGCGGGGAAAATGTCTCTTGTTTTGCTTCGTATTTCCTTTTACCTTATTAAAATGCAAATCTAAAAATGCTATTAAAGCAATGAGCATAAATTACTTGGTAAATCTCATTTCGGAAGAATCAGCGGGTAATCCTTCAAAGTCCCATCACCCTGAAAACGTAACCTAAATGGAAGTAAACAGTTCCGCATCTTTGAACAAACGGAACAAGATAGGAATTGTCTTCCGGATCTGGCATCTCTCTGAAAGACGCCATCTTGAAAATGTTCAGCTTAGAATAAAAGACTTAAAGAACATCTCGCTTCATCAATTTTTCACAATGAATGACAGCATTTTTCACAGTTCAGCAGCTGATACAGATCGATGATAATAACTCTTTTTATCAATTATTACCGAGGAAATGAAAAAAAAAACGAGAGGAAAGATTTGCGGGGATGATATAACAAAGCATTCCATTCATCTGTTAATTAGAACAGTACATAAAGGTGTGTAAAAAGAAATAAACGGAGAACATATTTATTTAGCATTTTGGGGACAAAGTAGATTTATATTTTGAGACTGAAATATGTGATAATTGTCTTCTATTTAGTTCCTAAACAAATGTTATTTAATTTATATATATATATATATATAAATATGTATGTGTGTGTGTGTGTGTGTACATATATATATATAATACACACACACACACAAATTTTTTAGCTTTTAGCTTTTTAATCAATTCACTCAAAATTGTAGCATTTTTTCAAGTTTTATATTGTATATATATATATATATATATATATATATATATATATATATATATATATATATATATATATATAAATTAAATGATTTTAATCGAAAATTTTTTGCATAAACTACTGTATGTACAAAAAAACCCATCTCTAGCATATCTGTTACAAATGAGTAACTATAAGCCAAGTCTAAGGATAAAGATAGAAGGTTACATATCACTACATTGGAAAGGGGGATGAGAAGAATATTAGGATTCAAAAATCACAATTAAAAGTATATAAAAGTAAATAAAAATAAAACTCTGCAAAAATGAGAATAGGCAATAATAATCAGCTCAAGACAAGAGATCAAGAATAGAGAACAATCAATCGAAACCACACAAAAAATGGCGGTCAGTTCGAAATTGCATTCTCATCAGGACAGCCATACAATTCGAATTAAAACCGATAGAATAGCCAGTTTCTGACAATGGCGATAGTATTTAACTATAGACACCATTGGAGCTGTCTACTGGCTAGTGGAATTAGAAAAATAAATCAATTGAATTATACAAAAGCTGAAAAACAATACCTCCACGAACTGTAATGTGAAATAATAGCAGCACGTGTAAGATAAACTAGTAACTGAGCATTTCACCCCACTTCGTCAATGCGAGTGGGCGAGCATTTCACCTCACTTCGTCAATGCGAGTGGGAATGAATACAATTGAACGATACATAATATATATATATATATATATATATATATATATATATATATATATATATATATATATATATATATATATATATATATATATATATAAGAATAATATATTAACATTAATGACAAAAAATTAAAGCGATAAATTAACCATAACAGTTAAAACATGGCCCCCATGCCGAAGAACAGAAATGAACAGCACTAGGTTTATGTTGGAGGTTAATTCAAATTAAATTGTTCTTCAGGTTTGTGCATCCAACCTAAATTAGCCCAAACAAATGATTGTTTCGAATATAGCAATAGTTACTTACTATAAATACCATAGCGAAGACTACCAGCAAAAATAGAGGATAAAATTGAAAAGTTATTAAGAAATCAAGTATTACCATGAATCATGAGGCAGGATTCCTGGAGTCACGTGTTTAGCAAGTGAACAGTGAACGACATAGAGTTGAGTAGTGTCCCGAAGAAAGAGAGGGAAAACCCATGGATTTAGAGGGGAATCTAAGAGTTGAAGGGACTTCCACTAAAATTCAACCCGGGGACTAAGTGTTGGAAACAGACAGGCAGCCATAATTAAGATTAGGGTAAATAGAATGAATAGGAATCATAGAGGAAATTTCTTACTATAATAAATATGAGGCACAGGAGGGATGAATAAAAGAGCATGCCAATAACACCATTTAAAAGGGGCTTCACGTCGTTACTACTAACTGGCTAAAGTTCCATATTTTTAGCGCGAAAATAATTTTTAAAATATAAAATATTTATGAACCATATTTTCTATTCTTCATTTTTTAAATTTTTATTGATATTTTATTATTTTTCATTTTTGATATGCACATAATTAATAATAATAATTAGTGGTATGAGTTTTTTAATTAAATAATGAGTAGTCGCCATAATTCGGAATTTTGTCATGGATGATATCGAGTCGTCATTGATACAGAGTTAATAATATTAATGACGAATTTGGGAGGATATTGGTTGCAGTATTTAATAACTCTATAAAATGTGCTTTATATATATATTGCGCTCTATATAAAAGTAAATTTATCAAACAGTTTGTAACGAACTCGGCTCTCAGTTCCAATTGCTGATCGCCTTGAGCCCGTTCGGTGGTTCGTTTCTATACTAAGCAAAACACTTCCATAATCACACGACACATTTATTACATATAACTATTTACACACACATATATATATATTCACACATTGAAATTGATACATAATACTCGGGACTCCGCGAGTTCCATCGTCCGTCCAGATCCGAGTCCAGAAAGCAAGTCCCTTTTCTTCAAAACTGCCATCGCCCTCCCCTACAAAATCTGGCCGTTGACCCCCCCCCCCCCCCCCGCAGTCCGCAGTATCAAATTGCGTGGCCAGCTGCAAACTCTCGGAGAAGATGGCGGACTGAGAAAAACCTTTCCCAGTCTTCTTGGCATGGACAGAGAGGGGTTCGTAACACCTTCCCCCCACTTTTCAGTCCATCCGATGACCAACGATGACTGAAAAGTCCAAATCCTGCACCCCCCTTCCCATAGTGGAAATTCCCACACTCTCTTTGTTGACCCCGAAAAGCCTTTGCTTGAGAACTGCGGTCACTCTCCTTCTCCGCTCCTGACCCCCCAGTCTCTTCATCCCCCTCTTCCTCCCTCGGAGGCTCTATTCTCTCCGGCAACTCTTTCACTGACGGAATGTCTGTTTTGTCCTCTTGTTCCAGATCTCGTGACTCGCTTTCACTGGACCCCAGGCTACTAGCCTCCCCCTTTGGGTTAGCTTCCGTAGATGACCTATCTATATTATCTTAGCTCTGATCCTCTGCGGTTTTTACCGATACGTTATACAATTTGGCTTGATTTATCAATGCCTCATACACCGCTGGAGTAATTAACGCAGGACAGTTTAGTTTAGGTGTTAGAGCTGCCATAATTTCTATCTCGGGAGTGATATTTTGATTTTCACTCCAAAGTGCTACGGGAACGTTTGCCAGGTCCGCGCGTTGCCTCTCCCCTACCGCCGGAATTAGATACACCTTTCCTCCTGTGTTGAATTTTCCCGGAACACTATCCGTATGAAAAACGGAAATTTGAGACCCACTGTCTCTGATCGCCTCAATTTTCTTTCCCCCAATATTGACTGTTACTACCGGCAAGTCTATTTCCTCCTGAGTCTCATCCCTTCCTTTGCCTCGTTGGTTTATTGCATTGACTCCCAACTTTAAACATACCTGATTAACCTTCCTCTCTTTATCTTTCCGTTCCGTAAGCTTTGGGCATTCATATCGGTAATGTCCTTTTCCGCCGCACTCAAAACAACTGATTTTAGCCTTCTCATAATTTTTTCCTCCCTTTCCATTAATTACACCTAAATTGTTTCTTTTATTGCACTCATCATATTTAGGTTTGTATTCAACCTTCTGCGTTAGCTCTCGCCAATTCCGCCCTTTCTCCTCCCGATTAACCCTACCACTTGTATCTTTGGATTGTGCTTCCACATATATGTCAATTTCATTAGCCAATTCCACCGGTTGCAACCACTTCGACCCTTCTCTAATTAAAACATGAGATCTAATTTGCGCTGGCAACATATCTTTAACATGATCTGAAACAATTAAGTCTTTTAAATTTTGTAAGTCTTTGATATCTCTGCTTTCTAAATAATAGTCTAAATTTGTTTTTGCCCGCGATACCCATTGTACATAACTCTCATCCCCTTTCTTTACACAGTTTTGAAAATTCCTTTTGTATTGTAACGGTGTCAAACGGTTCTCAGCTAAAATACAATCTTTAATTGCCTGGTACTGAGACAATTTATCTATTCCCAGGCTATTTGTTAAACTTTGAGTAAAATCAGCCAATTTATGTAGAACTATTTTCCCTTGAAATTGCTCCGGGATTTCATAAATTTCAAACATAGTCTCCACCTGGTGGAAAAAGAAAACCCAATTTTCTGTACGACTTGGGGCAGCTGGCAATTGGTCCTTTATCAATTTTAGATATTTAATAAACTCACTGCCCGGTGTCAAATTCCCTTGGACTTCAGTATTACTGTTCCTATTTCCCTGCAATTCTTTTAGTCTGATCTCATGATCCCTCACTCTATTTGCCTCTTCCTTTCTTTCTTTCTCTTCCAACTCTCTTTTTTTCTCTTCCAACTCTCTTTTTTTCTCTTCCCACTCTCTTTCTTCCTTAATGGAACATAACAAATTTCTTACCGCCTCTTCCTCATAAGCCTCGCTCTTGCAAATTCTATTTCTTAATTCTACCATGTTGCACTCAGCGCTTGCGGTCTCCCCCATTTCATAACAGAGCCTCACAAGATCAATTTTCCTCACCTTTAATAAAAAAGCCATCCTAATAATTGCTCGAAATTGCTTCACAGAAACCGTATCCCAGGACTTTCAACAACCCCTTATGCTCCCCAACCATACATGAAATACATTAACAATACCTTAAGAACAAAGTCATTTAAAATTATATTCATATTAACATCACCTACACATAAAATTATTTATATTTCTACAAATAAATATCTCATTAATATTAAATGTACCACAATTTCATGCAAAAATTTACCATAATTTCTTATCAAAACAACATTTAAACACATTTGTATATTAAAGCAAAATCTTTATCCATATATTACTTATGTCACTGCTCATTTAGGAATTTCCGTTATTTATTAACAAAACTTTAAAAGTCATAATTTACTCCCATCAATAATTTACTCCCCACAAACCAAATGACCCCCTTTAAACTCATTACTAATTTTACAATTTAATTTAAAATCCGCTCTAGCCCAGAGAGCATCACCCATGAATTATGAAAATTTCCACTTACCTCTTCTTCTGTACCAGACGTCATCATACTTTCTTATGGGTTGGGGTCTTTGTCACAGACTATACCGATAGTCCATTACGTACATTAAACACGCACATACCACTGAATCCATATGATTCCCGCCGATAAATCATCCAATTTATTTTAATCACTACTCAGGACTTTAAACGCATTCCTGTCGTTTTCCTTTGTTTAGAGTTTTGCACGTTTCATTTGCTTAGCATTTATCCTTGTCGGCTGCGGCAGTGTAACGAACTCGGCTCTCAGTTCCAATTGCTGATCGCCTTGAGCCCGTTCGGTGGTTCGTTTCTATACTAAGCAAAACACTTCCATAATCACACGACACATTTATTACATATAACTATTTACACACACATATATATATATTCACACATTGAAATTGATACATAATACTCGGGACTCCGCGAGTTCCATCGTCCGTCCAGATCCGAGTCCAGAAAGCAAGTCCCTTTTCTTCAAAACTGCCATCGCCCTCCCCTACAAAATCTGGCCGTTGACCCCCCCCCCCCCCCCCCCCCGCAGTCCGCAGTATCAAATTGCGTGGCCAGCTGCAAACTCTCGGAGAAGATGGCGGGCTGAGAAAAACCTTTCCCAGTCTTCTTGGCATGGACAGAGAGGGGTTCGTAACACAGTTGTTTGTTAAATAATAATAATAATAATAATAATAATAATGTCAACATAAAATCAACTGCTGTTCCAAGTGAACATTTTATTCATCTAGAATTTTGGTAAATTTAAAGTTTTACACAGATATGGCTGCCCGGCCATACGCTCAATTGCCGTAAACCCCTGGGTTGGCTGTATGGTCTGGGCCTTTAACAGATATGGCTGAAGTCCAACGGCCCTACCGTGCTGAAAACACCGGTTCTTGTTAGATCACCGAAGTCAAACAGCATCGGGCGCGGTGAGTACTTGGGTGGGTGACCACCTGGGAACACCGTGTGCTGTTGGCACATTTTCGGGCGCAGTAGCCCGGTGGTTTGTGTGCTGGATTTGCACGCTGCCACAACTGCCGCCGTGTTCATGCGAAGTACGATCACGTTAAACATGTGGGTTCGTAAGTCCTTCCGAGAGGTTGGTGGTAGGGGAAGGAGGGTACGGTCCCTGTGAATGCCTCCCCCACTGGGTTCCGGTCTAAATTGGGTGGCATTTTCCGGCCGTCCAAACGGTTATTTTACACCTTTCTGGTAGGTCGACGGTCTGGGTCTCAACAACAAGAGATATGGCTGAATGCGGAAACATCAGTTGAAATTGTTAATGATTTTCAGAAAGAAAAATATATTAGAAAAATATCTGAATTTATGTATTACAGTGGTAATATTTTGAATTCTTACAAAATATAAATACTAGTACTGCCATATTGAAAACAAGCTGAGATCTTAAAGAGATCTTTAAATTACATCGCATCTTTCGGAACTTACAATTTCGTATCAAATGAAGAAAGACCAGGAATTATTCCTTTTAAAACTTGCTTGCGAGTTGTAGAAGCACATGAAATTTAAATTGATTCCGTAACATGTAACAGTCATGAAAATTCATTGGGATTTTTTTTTCTAGGATCGCTCTTTCATTACTGATATCAGCATTCCTGGACCGGTTTCGAATATGTTTAGCTTCCTTCTGCACGGAATAGCCTATATTTTCAATGGCAAAATAAAATAAAACTTGTCATCTGCTGCAGTTTTCCGAACCTATATGGAAACAGACAAATTCAATCACGCAGCCGGCATCAAATTTCATAAAAGTTGTGCTCAGGCTGTAGGAGACCGAAATGGACGCGTTCATACATATAGCCTGCTATTGTGTAGGTATTAGCTATTTCTGTTTGCATTTCTGTTTATAGTTACAAGCAGCAATATTCAGTTACGTTCCAATGTAGTGGGAGCGGGCAATACTGTATCCCTCTCTGTCTGTCATGCTTGGCGATAATTTTGATGTTGTAGTGACATATTTTACACAATATCGTCAACTTGGCGACTTTTTTAAAGTATCGCAAAGTAAGCGATCATTCTGTATCGCTAAAAATTTAATGCCTTTGATAATCCCTGTCGGTATGTGGAAATTATTAACATTCTTGATTGAAAAAATAGCGAGTTTTGCTGTTTGTTTGATAGATACATTTTCTTAGAAGCATAGGTGGGTCTAATGGGGTTCTTTATCACTAAAATTAAAGTATCTTTCCAAATTTTGCCCCCAGAATTAAAAAAATGTGCCTGTTTTATTGCCATTTTACTCATAAAGGAATAAATATTATACATTTGAATATTAACGCCTTACTTTTTTATTAGTATGTTAAAATGAGAATGTAGCAAAGAGAAGACCTAGTTAAGTATTTGTTTGTAAAATCCAAGGTGGACCTGCAATGCAAATGTCTAGCTTAGTCACTGTTTAAGAGTCATATCGAATTTGTGTTTTGTTAGGGAGTGACTGGGAGATCATAAAGTAATTGATTTTTGTTATGGAGTCGTATTGTAATTAATAATATTGATCGGGAAAGTACTTGATCCGTGTGACAGGAAATTTAGGAGCACAAGTACTGGAAACGAACGGATGGGGTAGGGGAAGGATAATTGTTTTATTCCGTCAAATCAGGGGTTTAATATATAATATAAAGAATATTCATCTTTGTTTTACCCTCAAATTATATCGGATATATCAAATTTTCATAAATATATTCGACGGAATTATTAAGCATTTTCATACTCTTATTTCTTACAGTTATACGAATTTTTGAGAATTCGGACGTGATCATGTCCAGAATCGAGAAATTTAAATCCTTAGTGAATTCCTCCACGATTTAATGATGAATTCATAACAGCCATTATCTAAGCTCTATATATAACTGATTACGAAATAAAAAAAATAGATGTTTCAAGGAAAATTTCTGAACCAAGAGTGGTAAAAGAACCGAGAATTGAAATCCTTGGTGAATCATCCCACCCCCCTCCGGATTTTGATGCTAAATCCGTATCAGTCATCATCTTAGATCTATCAGTAGCAGATTCTGAAAAACGGATCTTGCAAGGAAATTTTGTGAAGCGAAAGTGGAAAAGAACCTAAAGTGGAAATCTTTAGTGAACCACTTTACCTCTTCCAGAATTTGATGCCTATTTGATGCGAAATACATATCAGTTACCATCTAAACTCTATTTATGGTCAATCTCAAGATATGTGTCTTTCAAGGAAAATGAAAATTTTTGAATCGGAAATTGAAAAAGAACGGGAAGTGAAAATCCTTAGTGACCTCCCCTCCCTCCCCCCCACTCACATCCTGCCTCATGTAGAATTTGATACTAAATCCATATCAGCTATTATCTATGTTCTATCTATACCAAATCCTGAAAAATAGAAGCTTCAAAAAAGGTTTTAGTAAAAACAATATCATGACATACATTTCGCCATCAATTATAAATGATAAAACACCTGAGTTCATTGATACAAAATTCAATTAGCTATAAATGATAACAAAATAAATTATTACACCCCCCCCCCCAAATTTTCTAATTATTTCAATTCTGTTTGTTCTAAGTTCAACACTGCCAGAGCAGTAGGTTGAATAAACAATTGTTAATTCATCCTGTTGTGATACTTGAAGATGTTGGGTTAAGTTTTCTTTTCGGCAGAATTGAATTAATTTGTGATGTTGTCGAGGTTACTGTGTCATTTCAAGACATGCAAAGGTTTAGTTTCCGCTCAGAAGTAGTCGGTTACTGTACAAATAATGCAATTGACTAGCATCAGGGTACTGTAATTGAGTAGCAATGAAATATCAATTTTAGAATTATCTGGCCATCATGTTTCATTTTGTCATTATAAAAGAAAGAGCTTAAATTTCTATAGAATTATACAGAAATTTTAATTTTAAACAATTTAAATGAGTTCAAAGTTTAAAATAAAGTTTAAATACAGTTTGAAAGTCGAAATACCATTTATTAAGGGGACGGTGGACGTTGAAATGAGCAAAAATCAACTGAAAAAAGTTTTAATATATAACATTATTTTACATATTTAACATTTGCTTACGGGTGGGACAGCGTCCATCCCAAACAAAGAACCTCCCAAAAACACAGGTATTTGATATACCCTATCCCAAACTGTTCGATCCCCCTTTTCAGGCATTGGTCTGTGTTTTTGGGAGGTTCTTCGTTTGGGATGGACGCTGTCCCACCCGTAAGCAATGTATTTTTTTCGAAACGGGATTTTCGAAAGTTTTACATTATTAAAATGCTCCATGCGTCTTAATTTTTGTCTGATGTCTGAGATGCATGGGATTTGGCAAGAAGATACTTCTCATACTTTTTAATGAAACTGGGTATGCATTTTATAATTGGACTTTATTAAGCTAATTAAAAGTGAATAAGAACCTAATTAAATGATTAAAACTAAGTTTTAATGCAGAAAAATATTTTTAAAAATTAACTTTCTAAGGGATTTAAAAATAAATACCCAAATTGGTTCATAATGTGTTTTTAAGTGATCATAATGTAAAAAAATCTGATGTGGGCAACACATGACTTTCCTTATATAATGTAATGAATTTACTACTTTTACAGTAAAAAAATAAGTTTTTCTTATAGTAGATATTAATATTCTTTCCAAGACATTGAATTTTCTACAATGAGTCGTCATTTTCATTGATTTAGCGTCATTTTTATCCATTTGGCGAGATTTTCGTTAATTTGGCAACATTTCAAAAAGTCGCCAAGTTGGCGACATTCCGTCAAATTCGTCGCCAAAATCTCGCCAAGTGTTATGCACTAAGAAATAAGTTATTCTTACTGCAGATGACTCTTGGCGTTCAAATACAAAAGTATTACTCAGAGTATCTTTTTTCATGAATGGAACGAGCTAGATCCACGAGAATGATGTCACCCAATTTATCGCATGGTATTACATATGAAAAGTGAACAAGTTTATCAAAAGGAAATATTTTTTTTTATTTTATATGACTCTTTGATATTTTTTTTTAATGTACAATATCTCGAGAACGGTTCATGTTAGCTTTCTAAAATTTATGTCAATCGTTTTCTAATGAAAAATTACATAAAAAATGCTTATTTGCGTAACTTCATTAGTGGTTTTGATTTTTTGACGTTTTTTTCAAAATTTCATTCAAAAATTTAGGGGAGTTCTGAACATTCGATTGCCTATAAAAACAGTAGACTTCCAGTGTTTACGGATTGTAATTTTTGTACCAAATTTGGTTCAAATCGGTCCATTCGTTCGTCAGTTATCGTCTCCACAGATCCACTGACACACACCCACACTTTCACACACACACACACACAGACATCACTTCAAAAATGTTTGATTCGTGATCAGGGATGCTTGAAACGTGCTCTCCTGCCGAAAACTCGAATTCGAATTTTCGACCCCGTCACAATACTTTCCTTATACATTATGTATATAAGGAAAGTAATTAATCAAAAATGTGAACAAATGGCACGCAAGGAGCATTTTCAAATTTTCGTTATAAAAAATTAAATTTAAAAGAAATACAAAATTATAACAAAATTGAAAAAATATTTAATGGTATTGTATATAGTAATGTTAAGATGAATATTTATATAAATTTTCACGTTTCTAAGTCAATAAATAAATTTAAAAAAATTCAACGTCCAGCGCCCCCTTAAACGTCATTGTTACATGGATTCTAATTTTAAGCAGTTTAAAGTTTAAGATGATAAAGTTTACATATAGTTTGAAAGTTTATTAACCTAATGCGGAAAATAGAACTTAGAAATGTTATGAAACGCTTTTCGAAATAAGTGAAATTAAATTACTGTGAACTTTTTTATAAACAGTGCATATCAGATTTTCTCAAAACTTTTATTTGTGTTTAAAGTTCGAAAACAAGATCTTTTAAAATACATAAGATTTTAAATATTCTAAATATAGATTTTAATAAAAATATATTTTTTTAATATATCGATATAAGAATATTGCAATACACATATTTCATTTGGTAAACTTCAAAGAAGTACTGGTTTTCGGTAGGTCGTACGAAGGGCAGGCCCTTGATTTTTTTTTTAAAGTTTCTTATTTAAAATCAAATGCGATTATTTCTATCTCGTTAATATGCGTTGTACGTAAGATATTACTCTTTATTTAAAATGAGAAAAAAATCATAAAATAATTGCATAAGATCATTATTGTCAAATGCGTGGATGGTTTAAAGTACTTTTAATGAAAACTAAATCGAAATAAATTTCAAGAATTATCACAAACCATTCCCGATATATTAGAAGTTTTACTTTCTCCACAGGCAGCGTAATATTTTTCGAATCCAGTTATTTTCAGGATATTTGGTATGCTTATTCTACAGTGATGCCACTTACTGGTATTCTTATTTTAACTGATAACAATTGTAATCCAAATGCTTTTCAACTCATGAAATCAGATGTTCGGTTTTCATATATTCTTATTGTGATAAATCTGAGATATGATTTTACTGAGTGCACAGTCAACAAACATTTAATGTAGGCAACATGGGACTTTACCTACAGCTTCAAATTTATTTCTGCATAGTTTAATTTCTTAATTCACTTTACTTTATTACCCGGAATATATATATTTTCAACATCATTTGTGTGAGCAGCATATGACTTGACAATGCTTTTGCCATTAAATTAACATCACGTAAATTAAAATTAATGCACTTTTGGCAATTTATGTCTAAACAGAGCAACGTATTCATACTCATGTGCAAAATCCTCAATAAAATGCCATTGGCATTTAATTAATATCCTTTGAAATGAATAACTTTTGGCAAATTTTGGATATCAAAATATAAAACTATCAGATTGGTTTGCAGAATATTGCGCATAAAAAGTTAACCTATAATTGAAAATAAAAAGTGAACCTATAATTGCACATAAAAAGTGAACCTATATTTGCACATAAAAAGTGAACCTACAATTGCACATAAAAAGTGAACCTACAATTGCACATAAAAAGTGAACCTATAATTGCACATAAAAAGTGAACCTATAATTGCACATAAAAAGTGAACTTATAATTGCACATAAAAAGTGAACCTATAATTGCACATAAAAAGTGAACCTACAATTGCACATAAAAAGTGAACTTATAATTGCACATAAAAAGTGAACCTATAATTGCACATAAAAAGTGAACCTATAATTGCACATAAAATGTGAACCTATAATTGCACATAAAAAGTGAACCTATAATTGCACATAAAAAGAAAACCTATAAGATGATACCAACTACATTTTCAATTTTACGTAATTTTTTTATAAATGTATACGAAAAACATGTAATACATCGAGAACGACTTACACTAGCATTCTGCAGCTTGTGTCATGCGTTTTATACGGAGAAATCGCATATGATAAGATTATTAATTTAACAGTATTTATTTAACAGTCCAGATTTTTAATGACATTTTTATTTTCAAAAATTCATTTGTAAATCGTACAATAACTTAAGAAAGGGTCATTTTGGCGTTCTGAAGTTTGTGTAATTGGTTTTCTAATAAAAATTGCGTGTTACATTATCATTTATTTTTTATTATAAAGACTTAATTTTTAATGAGTTTTCAATCCGGGGAGTAGGGGGTCTTCGGAACATTTGATTGAGATTACAGGGAACATTTGATTGAGATTACAGGGACCATTTGATTGAGATTGCGGGGTTCCAGTATTCACTATTTGTAATAATCATATCAAAATATTTTCGAACCTCTCCATTCGCTAGTGGAATATCACGTCTATAGACCACTGGGACACACACACATACACACACACACAGAGAGAGAGAGAGAGAGAGAGAATCATCTCAAACACGTTTGATTCGAAGACGATTGAAATGTATTATTCTGTCAAAAACTCGAATTCGAATTTTCGACCCCGTCACAATCATTCCCTATACATTATACTGTGTATGTAACAAAAAGCAACAATAATCGCATTACCTCTGTCAAATTCTCTTTCACAATTATGATTAACATCCGTATAACAAGCTATCTTATAATCTATGTAACACTGAAAATTTTATTTTGCAATAATCAAAAACCTAAACCATTCTTACAGCGCTTTAACAATGTCATTCTATCAACGAAAGATAAATTATCTACAGTTCCTTTCGAGCTTCTCATTATTAAAACGGCATTGCATCAACTCGGTCGCAGCAGAAAAATGTCAAAAATCCGAAGAAATTGTCATCTCTGGATGTGTGGGAATGATCTGCTTTATCGGTCGTAACCTGCTCTTGCTGACAGCCTGTAACTGTGACCTTCAAACAAGCTTCTCTTTTTTAATTAGAGAGAATCTGGCAGAAAGCCTGCATTTTCATTAGCAGAGGAGGCTAGGTGCAAGTTTTAGGTTATGCACAAAAGAACCTAAAAGTGTTTAAATGCTATACAGCGGAACTTCGATTTTACTTTTCCATAAAATATATCTGTAATTTTCGCCTTGTGCAATTTCTTGTTTCAATTTCAAAAATCTGATGTGGGCAACACATGACTTTCCCTGCAGACTCATATTCATTTTTTCTTTATTTCTTTAAGAACTCATTAAATTGATTTTAATTGCACAAAATGACACTAAATTTGCATTTTCAATTCAATTTCTGCTTTTATTTCGTAATTGGACATTTTTGGACATAAGAAAATGCGAAAAATCTCAAATATCTCGGGAACAGTTAGTCCCAGAGTAATAGAGTTGTTCTTATTCCTTTCCTCGTCAAAAATTACGTATAAAACAAGCATTTAATTGATACATTTGAACATACGTAGTCTTTTTTTAGATATTGGCGATTTTTGCCGGCCATTTCGTAAAAAAAAGCAGGCTGTTTTCCGAATCGTACCAAAATCTAATCAGTATCAGAGTATCCCACATGCGATTTATCTAGCAAATTTTGTGAAATTTGGTCAATTTGTATTTCAGCTGGAGTGAATACATGAGATTTTTGCGAGCCATTTAGCAAAGAAAGGTGGGTTCTTTTTTTTCCGAATTGTACCACAGACTAATTAGCACCAGGGTCACACAGTTACCTGCTAAATTTTATGAAATTCGGTCCATTAGTTTTTGAGTTAGAGTGGATACATATATTGCACAGACAGACAGACACACAGACAGACCTCACGCTAAGAATAGTTTTTTCGTATTCTAGAGGTCTCGAAACGTGTAGTTCCGTCGAAAACTCGAGTTACGATTTTCGACATGATTCCAATACTTTCCCTATACATTACCATGTATTTCAGGGAATGTAAAAAGGGCATTTTGAATTGATGAAAGGTTTAAAAAATGTTATGTTTGCAAATTGTGAACCAGGAAAAAGTTTTTCATAATATTAATTTAATCAATTTAATGTTGCAGTGACCAAAGGTATATTAACTTCTTCAATTTTCGTTTTTTCGTCGGCACTTTGCTCCATTTCTGCAATTAGCAGAGCCCTCAAAATAAATTTCTAGTCCATTAAAATATAAGTATTCATAAGAAACGCACAATACATGCATAAAATACTAAGAAAATCTTATTTGGCATTTTGAAAAGAAAAACCATTTGATGCGGGAAAACGTAGAATTGAAATAACGTCTGACGCGGGAAAGAAACACATTTATGGTATCAGGACCAAAGACAAATAACGTACGAAGCGAAAAACGTAAAATGCGAGAGTCGTAAAATCGAGGTTTCACTGTATAATAGTTTTATAATTTTAAAGAGTATTTTTTTTTCTTTGGGGGTGGGGGAGAAATATACAGCTCGATAGATTAATAGAATACAGTTTATTTCATCCGAATAGGACCACAAACAACGAAGTTATCGACGATGAAACGTTTGTATATAACGTTTATAGTCATTGCACATAACAAGTGTGCGTTCCGCGCAAGCGGTAGAAGCAAACTGGCGTATAGCGCAGAGGTCGAAGCACATATGTCGCAGATCTTTATTTTAATGTTTGCAACACTTTTCTACCAGACTTATTGTATAATACAGCTTAAAGGTGGGGTCTGAATAACCTTTCGTTAATGTTTCTCACAGTTTCCATTATAAATTATGTTTACTTTAAATTAACAATTTTGACTGGTTCGGTTAGAAAAACCAATCACGAGCTAAGTAACATTTCTGCGAGCCTGAGGAAGAACAGGATAAAGTTTCGGATCTCGAGTTAGAGAATTCATTGGGAATTGGCTGAATAGAAGGCTCAGAAGAATTGAATGAGATAGTTGGATGACAGATTTCTGAATGGAAGGTTAGAGGAACCCTAATGGATACCACTATGATTAGAAGGGTCTAGTATCCTGGGTTAACCGTAATATGGTGCGAGGCAAGAGAAAATAGTTTGAGGTAAGCATAAAAGCTTTGTAACTCGTCTACGGTTTAAGCTAAATATCACCAGGCCCGTAAAAGCACATTGTATTATGTATATGTGTTTCTGTATAGGATCGTGCAATACTGATTGTGGTATACGTCTCCTTTTTATTTAAATAACCAACTGCTGCATTTAAAGTGAAGTACACAATAAATATATTTGAGTAAAGAAGTGCATCCGTGTGTTATTGCACTAGGTCGAAAGATCTTGTATATCCAGTTAATTTAGGTTTGAGATATGTCACTTTGTTGACAGAGATAAGTGCAATAGAGTACCAATCAAGGGTTATTAAGTATCAGGATCGCCATAGAAGGAAGGTAACCTACAATGACGCTTGGATAGAGATGAGGAAAAGAAAGTTACTTTACAAGGGGTATATGTAATCAGAAAAGTTACTTATTGGGTTCTGTATTGAGTTTGGCAGATACCTATACTCGTATCACGCCAACAACCCAACTGAACGATGACGTTCTTTGTGAGAAAATACTGGAAGAAGCACGTAAATTGTAAAGTTCTTAGCCAATCTACAAAATTTCCAGAACTCGTCAAAAGTTGCCATGTTGGCGACATTTTGCTGAATTCTGCATCACCCTATCGAATTTATCGCCATAGTCAAGTGATCCAGACCATATAATTATAACAATGGTTTCTTGTTAGATATTCGTGACATGTGATGTCACTTCGGTTACATACTTCTTTTTCATGTTCGTCACATTTCATGATTTACTCCGCTCCCCGAGTCCTAAGATGCCTTACATCAAAAATGAGCTAAAAACGGTCTTTATAGAAATGTTGTTTGCGAACTCACTTAAACAGCTCCGTTCTCCCCCCCCCCCCCAGGTGAATCAGCCATTAGGTGCAAACTTGCATCATGTGCATGAGAAAATGATTTTGTATTCCTATGATTCATTAAATATTTTCCTATATCTACCCCTTCTAATAGAAATATTCATTTCAGGCAGTTCAGAAACGCACAATTTCACCAAACGGCATTCTCATATAGGGCATTAATTACGAAATTCCAAATGCATCCTTTACAAAGTGGACGGATCGCAAATGAATTGGACGGAATTTAATTCAATCCTATTGACCTCTCCCTTTTGCGGGGAATTAGCTGGCCAATTTCCAAAGCTATTTGAATTGATATTGGGAAGCAAGACTGCACTGAAAATTATTCCTAGTTTGAATGAAAAAATTATCATGGGAAATTCGAAGATACCCATATTTATTTACATCACAAATTATTAATAATAATATATATATATTTATTTGTTTATCTGTTCGTCTGTTGTTTACGCAGCGAAAAATCTAAGCGGTCAACAGCTACGAAATTCGATACAGCGGTATTTCAGGCCAGGTCAGGTCAGAAGACACCTCAGAGCATTTTTTGTTTTTTAATTTATTAGATTTTTTAGTTATTTTATATTGAAGCGCAATTTTGAACGATTTTCACACAAATCCTATCTTTAGCGATTAAAAGTATTATCACCCATCTTGACTCCATACGAACGATCGAAGAACGAGTAGAGTTTTGAACCGAATCCGTAGGAAAATTCCTTTACATTTTAAAAATAAAGTTGAAAATTCATGCAAATATGCGTAATTTAAGCAATTTTATTTTTTATTTTTTTAGGATAGTCTAAAATTTTGCAGCTTTCAATCAGCGGGAAACCGGATTGTTGACGTCTCCACTGTTGTGTGTCTGTTGCTACAGTTGCAAGTCGTGACGAAGAGGGGAACACTGGAGCTCCTATAACACACGGTAACCTATAGCAGCCACATTGAATCAAAGTGAGAGCAAAGACAAGGAGTGAGAACCAGCACCACTAGCCTGCAGAATCTCCATGCAGACCTCATTGGAACGCACTTGGTTTGGCGCACTTATCGTCGGAAGCGGCTAAAATCGTGATACTCTTGCATTAATCTTTTCTGCAATCTATTAAATTTTTTCGTCTTTCTTTCTCTTTCGGAAATCTAAACATTCGTATCCCTTTTTGGAAATTATTGAAGCAATTTACAGCTGAACATCTTCCCATTTTATTGCAAATTTATACCACAAGGCACGATATCGAGTCACTGCGCAAGAATAAACGAATGTGCAAGTAATATTCAAAATGGCGGATGCACCAGCTCACTATATAGCAGCCTCAGGGAATGCGTTATCTGAAATCGCGACATCCCAAAAGGATTTTATTTTTGTTGTTCTGAACGAGCGTATTGGAAGAGTACTCTTTCCTTTTCTGTAATTCGCTGTGAGTTGTGGTGGTTTACATTTAATAATTAATTGTTTATTTGTGTTTTAAATGAAGCTTACTTTATTTTATTTTTTATTATTGCATCATTCTTAATTTACCACATTGATGATTTGCTTTCTCGATGTGGGATGTTTTAAAAGCAACGTAATATTAAAGTTATTTGAAATTGTGAAAATGTTTTTAATTAATCTGATTATTGTTATGCGAAACGTTATATTTTATGCGGTCGAATTGGGGCGTAGCGGTTAATGTATCCTACACGCTCACAGCGGCTGAAGACTTGACGGAAAATAGATGCGTGTGCGCCTGCGTAGCGGACGAAGAGGTGTTTTTTAGGTGTTTTTTTTAGGGCGTTTATTAGGGCGCCCGCGTGGCGGGGGACGACGACTACACTTTAGTCTAAGCCTAAAAGAGACAACACCGTAGCCATTACTTAAAAAATTGTTGCTTTTCATCTCCCAATCCTCCAGTTACCCTTAAAATGAGAAAAGTATTGTTTTTTATCTTAGTCTCAATGTCATCCGATATTTCGTACTCTGCTTAAATGAATTCATAGTTTTTATTTAATTTTCGCACCCCCGTAAGTTTTATAACCCCGCTCACTCTTTTTCTAATAAACCTGGATCGTATACGTTATGTTTTCTGTATTTGGGTTTGTATACGGTGCATATATTTTTAAAAATTTTTTTTCATTGATTACATTTTCTAAGAAAAAAAAATCGAAAATTTCGCCTTTTGTCCTCGTCCTTTACCGTTTAGTGACTGCAAACATGCTAAATTTAGTATTTTAATTTGCATCTTGATAAGCCTAATTTTTTGATACCCCACTCGAATATTTTTGAAACTTTTATTTTATTTTCGCACTCCCCACATTTCATAACCACACTCATTCTTTTCTTTTTCAAAGAGCGTTCGCGCTATCTCTTTCCCTACATACATCGTCATAATGTATAAGGAAAATACTGTAAAGAATACAATCGATATTAAAGAGACGTATTATGAAATTTGAGCCTGAATCTTGAGACTTATAATCATCATTCTTAGATTTAGATTTAAGATCGTAACTTTGAGATAATTTTCAACTTCTAGTTTATATTAATGTCTAGTCGTGGTGAGAGAGCAGAAAAGGCACACAAGTACATTGACGCAAAAGGGGTACATACTGCAATATTTTTCTAGAAATATTAGATTCTGAACGTTATTTATATTGTTTTATCAGTAAATATTTCAAAGAACTTTTCATTTTTAACACTTTGCAATATAGTTGAACAATATTTACGACTTTGTTCATTCTGTCTGTCTGTCCGTTCGCATGATTACTGCCGTAAAAATGACTTTATCTAAATGAAATTTTAGTATGTTGTTGAGACGGTGTGTGGGACATATGACAATGTAAATGAATAATATCACTCAATTAGTTTTGGATTGAACCCGTGTTGAGAAAGTGAAATACATTGAACCCTGACCTAATTTTTCAAACATTTTTTAAACAAAGTTAAAATTCATAAATTGCTTCGACAATTTTAGGAAATATTTAAATTATCCCATAAAATATATAAAAAAAATTTCAGCAAAATATGTTTGGTATTTTTTTAAATAAAAATTAAAATAATAATTTACAATATGAAGCGATCACGTGACCCATTTCAAAATAAAATATGGCATCCATCTTCTTTCCTAAAGTAAAAATTGTAATTTTAAAAGTTATTTTAAATTTATAATTAGTGTTGCATCCATCCTAAAACCGCTGTATTTTTGCTAATTTTCTGTGCATCTATATTCTGTGTCAACGCAATTACAATATTGAGTTGAAATGATCATCAAACTTTGATTATTTCTACAACGAAGCTTAATTTTAATAATCAGAATGTAAAAAAACGATTGCATGATGAGCTGTATAAAAATTGCTGAATTTTTTTTCACTCAAAATTCTTTAACTCTGGAGTCTGGGAAAAAGCGTATGAATGAAATATTTACTGCTTTTACATAAAGAGCCAGATGATTTATATTTCGATGACGTCATTTGAAAAAGTTCATTTTTTTCGATGAAGTTAAGTTTTCAAGTAAAATGAATTATTGTATTTCTGTGATAATCAAAAACCTATCACCGCTGAATATATCGCATTTTAGATGTTTAAAAAAAATCGCATCTCAGTCAAAAAGTGTTTCATAATCAATGCTTTACACATGATTGATCTTTATTGTTTTTTATTCCAATTAATTTTAAAGTTGTGATCTTTTAAAGCCGAATAATTGTCCATTTTTTACCATTTCATCAAATCTACTTATTCATCGCAGCAACAGACGATCATTCGTGTTCCGGCCACACGTGGTCTGCAAACCACATCAGATTCTCTATCTAGACTTCGACATCTATAAATTTTGCGATTTTCTAAGTTCGTGAATTTAAATTTTCAATTTTTAGAACATAGAATTATTCCAATAATGTAAGTGTGCTCTGAAAATTTGACTTACATCGGATGTAAACTCGCTGAGACAGCAATTTACTTCTGGGGTAAAGAAATTATTTCTATTTTTGTGAGTTGAAGTTCTTTCATTTATTAGCATTTATTTTAAGCTATCCAAAAGTCTAACTTTTTGAGTATAGATTTTTTAACTCCGCGAATTTAAAATACACTCTGTTGAAAAAACAATATATGCGCCCCTAAGCAATTGAGCTACAGCCGCGGAATTCGGCATGTATGCATCCTTTGAGAAGATATGCAAAAGATTAGAATTTGGGAGCAATAATAATAAAAAAAAAAACGTCTTTTAGGAAGTGGTGGCCAGAAGAAGATAATATTTTAGAAAGTGATAAATCCTCCCCTGGCTGCTATACCACCTGATGTTCTGTCATGTATTCTGCCACAAATGTTGCAACTGGTCACCCAATTCAGTGGTATTCTAAAAAGACTGTAATTGCGTCCCAGCAGGTCCTAGACGTGTTTTATTGGGGATAGATCTGGGAACCTGGATGGACATGGAAGGGTAGTAAATTCTTGAAGACATTGTTGAGAAAGTCATACCGTATGTGGTCGAGCTTTATCTTGCTGATAAATGGAATCTAGGCGGCTTAACAGCATGGGCGGAACAATTAGCTGCATAATATCGTCGACATACAAGCGAGTTGTCAGATTGGTTTGCAGCACGACTAAAGGAGACCGGCTGCTCCATGAGAAGGCTCCATAGGCTATCACACCATGTGTTATGGCCGTATTTCGCTTGGCAACAAATGCGGGATCGAAACGCTGGCCAGTCCTCCACCCATATGCAGCGGTCATCAGCACTGAGTATTCGTACAACATGTTTCCAATTGGACACTGTCCAGGCTGAAACAGCTCGGCACCAATCCAAACGGCTGTTCCTAAGTCAGTGGTACACGCCTTAATGAACGTCGTCACCTAATCCCACATTCTGTCAGTTGTTTCCGAATAGCATCCTTTGATTTAGAATGCATGGTGGATGACACTTCGAATGATACAACGTAATTGGTATAGACGTGGCTTCTCCCCTAACTGCACGATCCTTTCGAGCAGTTACCTGTCTGGGGCTTCCTGGGGCTCTGCGACGTCTGCATGTGCCTTCTCTAATTCACTGTTGCTAACACTGAGCAACTATCCAATCGCCCGAACCAAAATGGCGAATGATACGTCTGTTGGACCAACCAGCTACCCTTAGGTTCATGACGTGACCTCTCTCTAAATCAGACAATTAATTGTTCGTAGCTCCGTCGAGTACGTCTTAAAGGAATCTTTGTACAAAACTTGCAGTATCAAAGCAGAAAATGCAGTTCCGATTACCAGTGAGTGAAAACGCAGATCGTTTTAAATGTTGCACCATGCGTCATTCTCATGCGAGTTGCTTGAGCCATTATAACATTATTGCCGCTGACACTTTGATCATTTGCATAGCTCTTCAAACGACATTTGCATGTTGAGTTTCGCGACTGCAGCTCAATTTTTTTTATGTGTGCATATATGTTTTTTTCAACAGATTGTATGTTGAAATTTAGAAAATTTTACTGAAGTTAAGTGCAATATTGCAATCATTACAAATACACTTTAAATGCCCATTTATTTCAGTTCAAAATAAGCAATTGTTTTTAAAGTATAATTAGATACCAAACACTTTGTTTCGAATAAAAATGTTGAGTACTTTTGCACGCAAGCTATCGCATCCATTTCTTATGCGACAAGTAGCTCATAGTCTAGAACTAACTCTATAAAAATATTTTTTCATATTATGTTTGAAAGAAATGTACATTGAAAGATTTATCACTAGAAGGAAAAAATGTTATTTTATACTGATATAAAATGTTGAATAGGATGAATTTTTATAACTTTTTAAAGTTTTTAGAGTTATATAACCCCTTAAAACACTGAAACAAACTAACGTAAAATTAACATTTTTACAGTAAGTTACTGTCAACAAACTATTACATTTACATCTGAGCTACTATAAAAGTAACTATTACTACTCACTAGTACTCACGTTACTTTTACTCATTACTGCCCAATACTGCAACAATAACAGTTTCAATTCATTTTTTTTTCATTTGTCCCAATTCCTCTTCGTAAACACTGTATTAGATGCACGAAAATTACCCATCTGATGCACGCGAAAACAAAAAAGTCTATATACACGTGCACCCCAGAACTCCACCTTGACCTGTAGTCTCCGAGGAATGCGAACACAGCTCCCCTCACGTTATACACCTCAGGGGGTTCTCAGACCAGTCTAGAATGAAAGTCGGAGATTTGACCTAGGTTAAGAGAATTATCCTGGGCCGAACAAGAAAGGTAGGTAGATAGTCTTGATAAAGAAAAATAAAAAGATTCTCATCAATTAGAAGATAGTATAACTATAAAAGTAAAGTATTAAAAAAAACTATTTCTCGGAGAAGAAATGGAGTTTGAGGAAAGTCAGTGTTTGATCTTTGCAAACGATCGGATCAACCAGAACTACTTTTGCTTTAAGGAAAAAGCAGTAAAAGATACAGGTTAATAATACTCGTAGAACAGAGGTGTAACGACAACAGCTGTTTCAAAACTGTATTTCACTAATAGCGACTAGATATTCCGCAAAGAAATTATAAAGAGCCTTGCTACCCAATCCGGGAATCGAATCCTGGATCTCCGAACTGGCAGCCGACGCTCTGCCCTTGAACTACTGGGACGAAATTGCAAGCTCTTATCGCCGAAGTGGACTCTGCATTCTCCACCCTCTAATGTCAGAGTGGCGGGAAACTGACAATCTGATTGACCACCTCCTGCTATTTTTACCTCTTGCTACTACTATTTCTACCTCCTGCTACTACTATTTTACCTCCTGCTACTACTATTTTTACCTCCTGCTACTACTATTTTTACTCCCTGCTGCTACTATTTTTACCTCCTGCTACTACTATTTTTACCTCCTGCTACTACTATTTTTATCCTCTCAATTTGAAATCGGCTCTCAATATTCCAAAGTCCACTGAATTCGTGCTAGTCGTACTAAAGTCACTTTCATACCTCCGACATCTGTGCACTAACCTACAGAATTATTCGTTCGGGCGCCATTGTAAAGAGCGCTGCTGCGACAACCGGGAATCGAACTCTGAATCTCCGAACTGACCAGCCCATACTCTACCGAGATGAAATTGCAAGCTCTTATAGTCGAAATGAACTCTGCAAAATCTGAAAACAATAAATATGAACTGTATACGCTCGTCTATCTGTCGTGTGGTGGACCATCATGCATATATCTGTAAGTCTGTAATTATATACTAGCCGTTACTTCCACACACATCATGAATGGATGAAGGAGCTAGTGGTCACTTAACGTGGGACCTACACACTTAATAAAAGTCCTGAATATCAAAAACACGTTTTAAATTTAAGCATAAAATGGACGTACATTTTACAATTCTGTTAACATGGAAATAGCGGTATTTAAACAATATTCCATATTCGACCACTGTATACTGCCTTATTTTCAACTCTTTCAGATATTGTAAATTAAAAATCAACGAATTGTAGCATTAATTTTCGAAAATTTCACTCCTAGAATAACCAGGAAACTATTTCGAAATTTGAAACGTAAATCGTTACCCTAGTCTGCACAATGGAATCAAAAAACTATAAATTCATTGATGAAATATAATAAAAAAGTCTGCTGAAGTATAAATTAAACTATCTCAAGAACAATTGATAATACACCAATAAACTTAATTAAGAAAATGTACGATACTTATTTTTTTGTGCATGACGCCATGAAAACGAATTTTATGTGTCAAGCCGTTCTCAGGTGATAGCTGAAAGAATGTTGGAACAAAATATTCTGCAATTCTAAAGTTTTCGAACAAAATTCGAATATTTCTAATTTTTATCATTACTTATATATTTTTCATTACATATACGTAAGTCCCATGTGTATGAAAAGTTTCAAGTTTTTATCTTCAGCAGTTTCAGTTGTGTAATTCATTCCTGAGTCAATCAGCCAGTTTCACTCAGCTGTATGTTAAAAATGTTATAATTTATTTATGGGAGTTTTTTACTATTAATTTTGTATAAATAAATCAACATGAAAAGTTTGATGTCGATTAGAGTATGTGTTCGAAAATTAGGGTCTTAACAAATGAGCCAAACGGTTGAGATGGAGAGTTATACTCACATACTTCACATGCTCGCAATAAAATATCTGGCGTTTGAATCTCCAATCGACTTTGTACATTCATCTAGCTTTTCTTTTTTTTTAATTATCCCAGAAGGACGCAGAAACACACATTGCAGCAGTACGACTTCGTTTCAACACTACAACATCCATGTCCGCAAGTGGGATTTCGAACCTATGGTCAAGGAAGTTGAGAGCATATTCCGCTATCAATGGTCGAGAAAGCACGTGAGACATTCTCCTTAGACACACACATATCTCCAAACGAATACGCACACGAACCCACTTTCTACTCATGAACCGAAACTTTAGCCTGTTCTACTATTACCGCTGAATGTATCGCATTTTAGAGATGTTTAAATGAAGTTACATTGCAGTTGGAAAGTGTTTCACATTCAATGCTTTATGCATTATTGATCCTTCTTGTCAATATATTAAATTTGTAAGGGAAAAAGCGTCTAGCTGAAAGTAAAATTAAAAAAATGGCCGCAAAATCGCATCCTAAGACTGTTCGAAAGCGGGTAAATATCAAGAAAATGAAGTCTCTGATTCTAAAAGGATATCCAACAACTCAAAGATCCATTGCATCGAAACTGGGAATGTCTTCTGGCACTGTACGTAAATTTAAAAAAGATGTTTAAATCTAAAGTCCATCTGCTTTTGCTAAAGCATATTGCGGAAAGAAAGACAAATTGTAGAAATTTATATAAAAAATACCTAGCTGCTGATAAATGGAAATTTGTAGTAACCCTCGATGAGGCATAGGTGTATTTAAGTGATTGTAATAAAAAAAGAGCAATTTCTATTGCTCAACTGACGAAAATGACCGTACGAAATAGCTTCGTCAATGTATAAAAAAGTTTCCAAAGAGATTCATGATAGTTGAAGGATTTTATTACAACGGTAAATTAAAACTCAAAAAAGTCTCAAGTAAAGCTAAAATGCATTCACCCTACTATCAGCAGAATATTTTAAAACCGATTTTTCAAGAAGAAATTCCAGTATTATATGCAAAGGACATCAATAAAGTTGAGCTTCATATGGACAAAGCCTCTAGTCACACGTCTAAGTCAACTGCCGCATATTTAACAAAGAAAGAATCAGAAACAGGAATAAAATGTATCCCATTTAATGAAATACCTGTAAAGTCACCTGCCGCTTCTCCTATGGACTTTTGCGCTTTCGGTTTGTTAAATGAGCCTTAGGAAAATGGCATTCAAGAACACTGAATGGCCTTTAGAAAACGACCCAAGAGGAGTCGGGTAAAATTGACATGATGGTGCTAAGAAAAAGCTTACTTTAGAAAATTCGAACTAGAGCTATAGTCAAGAATCAAGGCTATCAGATAAAAGCAAATTGCCGCAAGAAATACGCCCTTTATGAATAAAAATTATTGGGTTGGAGGGAAAGTTATGTCGTATATTAAATAGGCAGGTGATTTTTCTTGTAAATAAAAAGAACATCTGTAACAAGTCGAGAAATTGCAGAAGAGTTTGGCATTCATCATACAACTGTTGGAGATCACATTAAATCTCTTGGGTTTGTGTTAAAGCAAAGTTTTTGGGTTCCACATGAATTAACGGAAAAGAATTTGTCTGATCGTGTAAGAATGTGTTCATCACATCTGATTAGACACAAAGTGGAGCCGTTTTTGGACAGGCTGGTTACTGGAGATGAAAAGTGGATTCTTTACGAGAATATTAAGAGAAAAAAATCTTACTGCAAACCAGGAACATCATCAGCAACAGTTCCAAAACCAAGTATCCATCAACGAAAAGTACTGCTTTGTTTGTGGTGGGACAGGAGAGGTTCAGTGTACTACGAGTTGCTGAAACAGGGGAAAACCATCAACGCGGATCTGTACTGCAATCAGCTGGATAAATTGAATGCGCGCTATCAAAGAAGAAAAGCCAGCATTAGCGTCCAGAAAAGGAATAGTGTTCCACCACGATAATGCTCGCAAGCATACTGTAATGGTGACACAACAAAAACTGAATGCGTTAGGATGGGAAGTCCTTAGTCACCCACCGTATTCATCTGACATTGCACCATCTGATTATTACCTGTTCAGATCTCTGCAAAATTATCTAACGGGAAAAAAATTCACGTCTTTTGAAAGTGTTTCTAAGGCAGTTGCTGACTATTTTAACTCCAAGGATGAGAACTTCTACAAAACAAGAATTCACAGGTTACCTGAAAGATGGCAACAGGTTGTAACAAATAACGGAGCATATATAATTGATTAATAATAAACACATATTTTTATAAATGAATTCAAATATTTTCTTTAAAATACGACAGAACTTTCCCTCCAACCCAATAATTATCAAAATCGTTTCCATAAAGTACAAACAACCGTCTGTATTTCTCCGTCTGTAACGCTTGGCGGAATTCTGGCGAAGTTTAGCGACATATCGCCAAGTTGGCGACTTTTTTAATTGTTGCCAAATTGGCGAAACTGTTTCAAAATTGAAAAAAAATGTTATCAAATTGATAAAAATGTCGCCAAATTGATAAAAAGGATGCCAAATGGGATGCAATGTTTTTCAAATTTTTAATTCCATCATATGATGGGCATACATTTTATTATATAAGTAATGCCCTTCTAAATATCGTCAACTTGGCGATATTTAGCCTCACATTGACGAAGATATCGTCAAAATTGCAAATATGACGTCAAGTTACTGAAAATGACGTCTAATTGATGAATTTATTATTAAAATATTTAAATATATGGACTATATTGCTTAGGATAATATCAATATTGATAATTATTAACTTAGAGTTTCGTAAAATATAAGTTAATTAGGTACAAAGTAGTTTTACATGTTGTCATCCGGAAAAGCGGTAAATGTACAATTTAACGTTTCAAACACTGTGCCATGGATTTTTTCATCCCTTTTTCATTGTTAAAGAAGTAAATTTATTGCGAACAGTTTTAGCTGGCGCATGTTCCCGTTGGTAGGGTATAGGTTCGAACTTGGAACCTGGAGCTTGCTGATCCTCCGCTATACCGTTAGGGCAAAAACATTCTTCGGGCCCGAAGGAATAATCAGGGATGTCTTTCGTAACAGTGAGTGACGCAAGAGCAGCTCCACACACTCCCTCTGGTGAGAAGCTCGATCGAATTTCAGTGAGGAGGGGCTACCCGAAAAACCTCCGCCACGTCCCCAAACTGAAACTCGGTCATGAGCTGAATACGCAGTGAAGCATGTCTACTTCAAGCGTGCGGCCGCGTGACGTTAGTAGTAGTCATCCAGGAGAGAGAGGAGGAATAGAAATGTGCGTCGTCTGTAGTGCTGCCATCTCGTGAAAGAGGTGAGATCATTTGGAGAGAGAAAAAGGTTGCGTGCTCGTTTTGTCCTTGCTCGCCATTGTGGGGGCCGCAGATCCCCGATGGTGGGGGATAGGTTCGAACTTGGAACCAGGAGCTTGGCGATCCCTCATTATAACTATTAGGCCAAAAGAATTCTTCGGGCCCGAAGGAATAATCGGGTATATTATTCGTAGCAGAGAGTAACGCAAGAGCTGGCCCAGCCGCAAACCCAAAGAATATGATCGCAAAAAATATCGCATGTAAATTAAATCAAACTATCTACGAGTTAAAGGTTTATGCACGTTATACTTTATCTGATTACCTACTAAAGTATGGATTTAAAACCATTATATCAAACAAGTGTGTTTTCAATTACGAGAATGGAAATTCTTGATTGATATTTAGATGACTTGATCATTATAAGTACTGATGATAAAAATTTAGATCGTGTAATTAGAAAATTGAAAGAAAATTTTAAATTAAAGGAAAATCTATATATACAAATTTAAATTTCAATGGAAAAAAATCATTTGATCATCAAACTAAGAAGGTTATAGAGATGAAATAGTAAAATTATTTAAAATGCAAGATTGCAACAGTGTTGCATCATCGATGGACATAAATGAAGATTTGGACAACTGTGAAACTTCAAAATGTCACCCCCATAAATATCCGGAAATCATTGGTTCCTTGATGTATTTCGGAATGAAGTCAAGACCGTGCATCCTGCATGCAACTTTGTCAAAGTACAATAAATACATATAACCGGAGCCAATACAATTTTTAGATATGTAAAAGGAAATAAAAATCAAGGTTTGATATATGTTAAAGGTGATTTTATTTTTGCAAAATAATGCAGACGCTAATTGGAGATTCAATATTCAATTGAAAGCCCAACCCATCCGAAGGTATACGGAAATGAGACGACAGCTACCCGTTAGCCCCGGCAGATGCCCCCGTCGGAACCGGCGGTGAGGAATGCCATCCGTCGAGCTACCCGGAATCCCATCCGGTCACCCAACCAAATAAAAGCCCGAAAGGTAACCACCAAACCACCAGACAGGACTCATCCTCTGACTGGAGGTCCAAAATGAGTACAAACTACTCCACATTGTGGGAGAACAAAACATAGTTTCATGTTATCACAAAGTTCAATAAAACATTAATAAAACATAAAAAGATGAGAATCTGCAATAAAGTTCAAAATGAACTAAGAGTAAAACACAAATACAGTCCCACAAAAACTGGAAGTCACAAGCCATGATCTACTTTGCTAGCGGTGAACAAGAGCTCCTTTAGGCAGACTTTGCATTATTTGCTGGAACAAGAATGGTGTATATCAAAGTTCGTGCCAAATCTGGGATTGTACTTTACACAGTCAAAACATTCAGTGGTATTAGGACAAGAATCCTTTTTGTGCTCTTCTTTACCACAATTTCTGCAATCTTCCTTTGACGAGCAGTATTTACTTATATGTCCATATTCTCTACATTTGTAGCAGGTTCTGTTCCTTATATACTCTTTTACATCCATCCTTGACCAGCCCAAATTAACTTTGCGTTTATCAATCAAAACTTTGAAAGTTCTTGGGTCAACAGCAAGTACCTAATTGGTATCCCTTCTTCCTTGAAAATGATTTTTCACCTCAGCTTGGGCCCGGCCATTCGAATTGCTGCTCTTGCCCTAGGGCGAGTCGGGTGGTCTAGGTTTTCAACCTCAGCTTGGGCAGAATTCATTAACTCATTGGTTCTCAACGTGGGCGATAACGCACCCAGGGAGCGTTTTGCTTTTTCCACGGGGCAGTGCAAAGAAAGGGGGCAGTGTGTGTTTGGGGGGGTGGGGGGGCGTTGGCCATTTTGGAACCTTTTTCATTATTTTTTAAATAATAAAATATGGTGAGTTTAGATGTTTATTGATAAAGCAATGAAACTTCTATCAAAATATTTCGAAGATTTTATTGTAAAGAGGAGTTGAAAAATGAACTTTTAATGTTAGTCTAATTATGTAAAAGAAATTTTATAGCGTTCAACACACCTTCCACAAGAAAATTAACTATCCGCAAGTACGTAGACCGGAAGTGATCTGGCAAGCCGCCAAATCAGGCCACGTGGACACTGCGGGAGAAGACGTGGCGAGGCGTGGTGATAAAAAGCAGTGTCATGTTAGTTGTTAGCAAAGTAAAATCAGTGTTGAATGAAGTTATTTTGCATTGTGCGTTTTACGTCGTGTTTAATCTCTCGCAGTGTCTTCTGTTTGCAGTGTGTGACAAGGTCAAATGATTTTAAGGAACACTTTTAAAAAATGACTGAAAAGAACTGCCGCCAATACTCAAATGAATACTTGAAATTTGGTTTCATCCCTTTTGCTACAAACATACAGCATCCCTTTTGCCTTCTTTGTGAAAATACATTTTCTAATGAAGCAATGAATCCTTCTAGGCTGAATGAACACTTCACAAAAATGTTTTCTGACAAAGTAGGTAAACCCATAACATTTTTTAAAGATCTCAAGTCAAGATTTGAGAAACGACTGACTGTATGAAACGACAACCTGTTTCAAAAATCTTCAGGTGAAATTGAGAAAGGGCTTCTTGCTTCTTATAAAGTTTCTCTGTTAGTAGTAAAATGTGGTAAGCCTCACACTATTGCGGAAACATTAATAGCACACGTTGTTAAAGAAATAGTAACTACTATGCTTGGATCGAGCGAAGCTAGTGTTATTGCTAAGTCAGACCCTTTGAGTAATGATCAAGAAAAGATTGATGAGATGGCTGCCGATATGTAAGAAACACTTTTCGACATGCTGAAGAATACAAAATTTGTAATGCAGATCGATGAATGTACCATTACGGAGAGTGAAGCATTGTTGCTGACTTACGTTCGTTTCATTGATCGAAATGACAAGGTAGTAGAGGAAATGCTGTTTACTAGGAATTTGACTACAGATACAAAAGGCTCCTCAATATAAAAGAGGTCGAAAAGTTTTTCGCAGAAAAAAATATTCCATTACCACATATTTTAGCGTGTGCAAGTGACGGAGCTGCATCTACGATGGGCAAATACCGAGATTTTATAGCTCACTTAAAAAAAGCTGTACCTGGTGTTACGGCCGTCCATTGTGTTATTCATAGACAGCACCTTGTAGCAAAAAATTTGAGCGACCAGTCGAATGACTCTCTCCGATTTGTTATTAGAGTTGTTAACAAAATAAATGCAAACCCTCTCAATGATCGTCTTTTTCGCAAACTCTGTGAAGATAATGATGACGAATTTGGACGTATGCTCCTGCATACAGAGGTGAGGTGGCTATCCAAAGAAAAGTGTTTGCGACGTTTCTATGGCCTGTTTGACTCGGTGGTAGAGTTTCTCCAGTCAATTGACCCTAGCCTCAGTGAAACAATTAAACTGCGACGTTGTGATGTGACCTACCTGTCAGATGTGTTTGATAAACTCAATGATGTAAACAACAAATTGTAAGCAGATAAAATGAATTTTATCAAGGCCAAAGGAGCAGTCTCCTCTGTCATTGCCAAACTGAGCCTTCTCAAGAACAACTTGGGTCGTCGTGAGTTGTACCTGTTCCCGAGCCTCATAAAAGAAATACCCAAAGACGAAAACAATCTCCAGGACGACGATTTAGGCGTTTTTTGTGCTCATCTTAGACAACTGAAAGATGATATGGAAAGAAGATTTCAAGACTTTTGCAATCTTCAAATACCATCGTGGGTAATCTATTTACAGTGGATGTAGAAGACTTTGAACGAAGGTTGGAGGAACAGCTGACCGATTTGAAATATGACAGTGAAGCCCAGTCACTGTTTCAACAATACGGTTTTGTGCAAAAGTGAAAAACTCTTACCCTCTTCTTTTTCAAGAAGTTAAGTTATTACTTTGAGCTTTCCTTCGACCTACTCGGTGGAGAGCGGCTTCAGCGCCGTGCAGCAGCTTATGACAAAATCAAGAAACAAACTGAAAATTTGCTAGAAGGGTGACCTCACCCTTCGACTGATAAAGCTGTAGCCCAACATCCTAAAACTGGCGTCCGCTCATCAGGCCCAAGGCAGTCACTAATAATCAAAAGGTTTGAAAGAATTCAGATTTGTCTTTCTTTACTTTTCAATATTTTACGTACATTTTGAGAAAGTGTATTTTTGTAAACTTGCACTTTCTTTAAATGCTTTATTTTTTTCGTATAATTTGCTGAGTTTAAGAAATAATTGTCAATCATAAAAACACTGAATATAAACTGAATGTATCTCATTGGTTCCCGTAATATTTACCTCCCTAAAACAGGTTTTTCTAGCATCCTTTAGCTAAGTTTACTACTTAAAACTGTTTATTAAAATGTAATACCAAGAAACGTTCATACCTTTATTTCGGTTTAAAAAGCCTTATAATGCATTGAGGTTTCGTTTGAGTTCGGAGAAAAGGGAAAGGGGTAACACAGAAGGAGGGAGGGGCGTTGGCCACATACCTTTTACCGCAGAGGGGGGACGCTACTTTGAAATAGATTGAGAACCGCTGCATTAACTCATGATTTGGAGAAATTAGTTACTCAATTACTAATTCCTTAGAAAGTTCCTGCTCCACATTATACAGGATGATTTGTGGCTGTTGCTTAGTAGGTTTAGCAATGTCATATTCGTTACATAACTTATCTTGTTCTGAAAATGCTCTTATCAGACTATTTAAGTCCTTATCGGATTTAGTCTCAATCAGTATTCCACATTTCCTGATTCTTTTAACACCTTTAACTTGCATATTTAGCTTAAAGGGATCTACGAGTCTCTGGATCTCTGTTTTATCCTAAGTTTGCTCATTTTTAGGCAGAACAGATACTACATGCGTGGTTTTTTTAACACTTTCAGACCTATCTCTACGTGAAATCCTAGCAGTTACCTCCACATAGGTTTCTGGTCTCTCAAATTTTTCTAAACGACCTTCCTGTTTAGAGAGACCGAATTGTTGATTTAAGACAATTTGTAAAACGTTGATTAGCTCATTTTTCGCTGTTTGTTATCCGTACATTTAGATCGGGAAATAAGTCCTTCCAAATTATTATGACTTTTTAGTAACTTTCTAATGAAGTCACCGATCTCTTAAGATTGAAATACTTCATCAAAGTTTTCCCTTGATTCTCCGTCTCCTCCACTAATTGCCATAGCAAATTAAAAAAATCTGATGTGGGCAACACATGACTTTCCTTATATAATGTAATGAATTTACTACTTTTACAGTAAAATAAATAGGTTTTTCTTATTGTAGATACTAATATTCTTTCCAAGATATTGAATTTTCGACAATGAGTCGTTATTTTCATTGATTTAGCGTCATTTTTATCCATTTGGCGAGATTTTCGTTAATTTGGCAACATTTCAAAAAGTCGCCAAGTTGGCGACATTCCGCCAAATTCGTCACCAAAACCTCGCCAAGCGTTATGGACGAAGAAAAAAGTTATTTCTACAGCAGACAAATGACTATTGGCGCTCAAATACAAAAGTATTACTCAAAGTATCTTTTTTCATGAATGAAACGAACTAAATCCACGAGAATGATGTCATCCAATTTATCGCATGGTATTACATATGAAAAGTGAACATGTTTCTGAATAGGAAATATTTTTTTTTTATTTTATATGACTTTTTGATAATTTTTTTTGAAAAATGTGCAATATCTCGAGAACGGTTCATGTTAGCGTTCTAAAATTTATGTCAATCGTTTTCTAATGAAAAATTACTTAAGAAATGTCTATTTGCGTAACTTTATTAGTGGTTTTAATGTTTTGACGATTTTTTCAAAATTTCATTCGAAAATTTAGGGGTGTTCTGAACATTCGATTTTGTATAAAAACAATAGACTTCCAGTGTTTACGGATTGTGATTTTTGTACTAAATTTGGTTCGAATCGGTCCATTCGTTCGTCAGTTATCGTCTCCATAGACTCACTGACACACACACACACACAGACATCACTTCAAAACTGTTTGATTCGTGATCAGGTATGCTTGAAACGTGCTCTCCCGTCGAAAACTCGAATTCGAATTTTCGACCCCGTCTCAATACTTTCCTTATACATTATGTATATAAGGAAAGTAAAAATATCAAAAACTCAAGCAGAACTTTTCACTAAAGTTCGTGAATCAGTAGGAACCTGAGCACTGATGGTGAGAGCAATAAGTGTCGGTATTCGCCCTGGAGATATAGAGGAGCTCACGCCGAAGCCATGGCTCCGACTCTATGGCCAGACTTGAACACGGCTTTAGCACAGATATAATTAAAATTGAACACTAATCCTCGGCTAAGCACCTATAATATTCTAACAATAGCAAAAATTAACACTCAATCTTCATTTGTCCCCCGGGAGGAGGGGATGCAATATGCCAAATCAAAAATCAACAACAGTATTTCTTTATACATTTGGCCCAAATACAAAGGTACTATAAAAGAAATAGACACTTTCAACGTTATATAGAATAGTAGCATAGAGAGGGGGGGTGAAAATTTTACGTCTGTCAATGGCGGCTTATGGCTTCAGAAATGGTTGAAGCAAATTCAGCAGCGGGATTCCTCCTCCTCGACAATGAACATCATCAAATACATCACTCTACAGGCACAACTGTTTTCAAATATTATCTAAAAATAGCCAAACGAGTCTAAAAAATTCGCTAAATAAAAATAATAATAATAAGTCATTCAGCCGATAATGTTAAGTCAAGCAGCGCTTCGCCACTGCTACAGCTGCAGACCATAGCTAGGGAGCTGTGCCGCAGCTTTCCGTAAAGTAAACATCACGCTAGCTAAACAAAATGGCTGCTACTCAGGTGAAGAAGGAGTGATTATCGCATTGATATCTGTCGTGTAATAACATATTAACCCATAGAATATTTGCAACTTAGTCCTACAGACTGAAAAACATAAAGACCCATGTAAGTATTTTAACTATATCTATAATACTTTGATTTCTCTAAAACGTTAAAAGTGTGTATTTCTTTTATACGTAGTAACACGGAATAATTAGTTGAGCACATAAATCGCAAGACACTGTAATGCCACAGTATCTCCATTGGTAATATGTATGAAAAAATTTGATGTGAGCAGCACATGTCTTTCCTTATATAATGCAATGAATTTACTACTTTTACAGTAAAAAAATAGATTATTCTTATAGTATATACTCATATTTTTTCCAAGGTATTGAATTTTCGTCAATTAATAGTCATTTTCATTTATTTAGCGTCATTTGTATCCATTTGGCGAGATTTTCGTTCATGTGTTAACATTTAAAAAGTAGCCAAGTTGGCGACATTCTGCCAAATTCGTCACATTTGTCAAACTCATCAAATTCTCGCCAAGCATTACGGATTCAGAAATAAATTATCCTTATAGCAGATAAATGACTATTGGCGTCCAAATACAAAAGTATTACTCAAAGTTCTTATGAATGGAACGAGCCAGATCCACGAGAATGATGTCACCCAATTTATTGCATGATATTACATATGAAAAGTGAACATGTTTCTCAAGAATTAATATATTTTTATTTATTTTTTTTATTTTCAACCATTTTTTATGAACTTTTACAACTCATGAATATACGGGGCGCGGTAGCCCATTGGTTAGCGCGCTGGAGTTGCACTCGGTAGGCCCGGGTTCGATTCCAGCCACTGCCAAAACTGCCGCCGTGTTCACGCGGAGTACGATCACGTTAAACATGTGGGTCCGTAAGTCCTTCCGAGAAGTTGGTGGTAGGGGAAGGAGGGTACGGTCCCTGTAGATGCCTCCCCCACTGGGTTCCGATCTAAATTGGGTGGCACTTCCCGGCCGTCCAAACAGTTGCCTTACACCTTTCTGGTAGGTCGGACGGTCTGAGTCTCAACAACAACTCATGAATATACGGCCGTCCAAATAGATACTCAAGTCCTCAGGACGAGTCGGACGGTCTGGGTCTTCAACTCATGAATATAAAAATCCATTGTGATAGCAATACGTCTATTTTCATTTTTTTGAAAGCCGCGTAACTTCAAGCAGAACACACATTATTCGTAAAGTAAATGAAAATTTGAAATTTTGAACATATTTATGTACAAAATAATGATAATTTGGCAGATAAGTTTATTGAAGCTGTAACTAAAGATAAACTGTTAAGATTTAAGCGAACGCTGAATATTACGTAATGTAGTAATTCTATATTTGTAACGATGTTAAATGAAGCAAAATAACGCAGGGGGGAGGGGGGTTAGAAATAGTTGTGCTTAAGTAAACTGTAGCGTAAACTGTAACTATATGGCGTATTCAAGTATAAAAGAAATCTTCAGAGATTACGGGGTATAGATGGAGTTTACGTCTTATGACATGGTGTTTTTTCACATTTTTAGATCTTAGTAACGAAAGTTATATATTTTAATTTATAATAATAAACACTTTATATTGTTAGTAATAACCCTCTAACTATTGTCCGAATAAGCTCAATAAGGACACATTGCTTAAATTATGCACTGCACATTGCTTGAATTATGCCAACAATGTCAATTAAAGTCAACTATTGTGCTACTATCTGAATTGATTTAAGTTCCTAAACCGCCATTGAGGTTTCAGAGGGTATTTTCTATTGTAGGTATATTTAATTTTAGAAAAACCTTTAAAGTAATCTTCAAAGCTGTTTCTTCGAATCTAATTGGTTTTTAATGTAGCGGATATTTTGAGTAATATCTTTTAATATTAAAAGTGCTTCTTATTACTCCTAGTGGGTTTCGGCGTATTTTTATCTTGATTTGTCCATTGAACAGTTATTGTGTGCTTTAAAATGATAGTTTTAAATGCTACAGTGCTGATCGTTAGCGTATTGATCTTTCGTTTGCATGTCAAACGGTCATTTTTACTATAAGATTGAATGACTATTACTTTTGGAAACTGCTTTTATTAGTTTTTTCGATATATTTCAAATGAATTTTGAATCATTTAATACTGAATTTTGGATAATCTGTACTGAGTTAAAGCCTTGTTGATATACTTGTATCTGATTGGCTCTCAAGCTGAATTGTTCTATGATTTATATCTTTTGACATAAGCGGTACCAAACATTGATCGGAACGAGTTTCGACCTTTTTTACTATTCTTGGCCTTTAAAATGTATAATTGTGCTTCTAGGTGTTTAATAAAATTTTCAATATACTGATTGATCTTGTCCTTATGTTTGAACTGGATACGGTGGGAGACGGTTTTGCTGAGTTCAAGTGCTAAATACTTTATTAGCAGCATAGCAGTGTTGATAACTTAATTGCCACTGTCGGCGTGTACTGTTGATATTCTTGAATCTGATTGGCTTTTGAACTGAATATTTCTTTGAATACTCTGTAAATATATATACAGAGATTAAGACTTATTGATTCACTTTTATCTAATTGGCTATTGAGCTGATTTTGTTTACGAGCCCTATTCTTTAATATAAATGATACTGATTGCTGATGTGAACTGGTTTCAGTCTGTTACTATTGGCCTACAATCAGTGTTATTTAGTTTTATGTGCTAAATAAATATTTTTTTTGGGGCTGATCATTTTTATTTACTTACATTTATTTTTGGAACGGTGGATGGTGATATTAATAAGTGCTACTCTTTTATTGTAGCTGTCTGATTACTTAATTAGAATCATTCAGATCTTTTATGTACAAAGGTTCCTGTTGACCTTCTTTCTGTTCACCTACCTTATTGTGGATTATCACTGGCCATCTGCTCAGTGTACCTGATTTTGACTTTTGCCTACCTGTTGGTTCTGTTTGACGCACTTATTTGTTTATTTATTGGGACTTGAATTTTTCATCGACAATGTTGGAGCCTGTATGATTTTTGCCGGTGAATATTTATAAATGTATTGAGATATATTATGAATATTTATTGTGTTTATAGTTTTTAAGTATTTTTGGGTTTTAATACCGCTTGGTTTGTTTTAAATCTCTTTTATCCTATGTATTAACTTTAACTTGATTGGTGATGACTTATACTGCCGATTTGGATGTATGCTGATTGGGGATTTCACGGAGGATAAGTTGGAATTGAAGTGTAGGACTTATAAAGTCCCAATTGGGTAAACTTCGATCCTTCTTTTATGCCAAAACGGAATCTAGGTTGGACAAGCCCCTGCAGACTGAGGGAATAATTTTTTAAGGTTTTCATCAAGGTTATTAAAGATACTAGTTTAGAATTAAAGATTGGAAAGACTGTTGTAGGTGGTGATTTTGGCGGGCGTCGATACGTCTGATACAAGTACCCTCAAAGAAGATTCTATTAAGGAACTTGAGGTGTGTGTTTTTGAAAAGTAAGTTGAGGGGTTTAGGTCAGGAAGGAGGGTCAGATCTTAAGTCTTTGAAGAAAATATGAAGAAAAATACTGTGGTGATTCAGAGGCTTACTAGGGACTTTAGAGAAACATGTTTCTGTGTGAAAGTGGTGGTGGGCAAACTATATTATTCAAGCCCTATTTCTCCGTTGCTTTCATTCTCTTCATAAGTGTGCTGACAGTATGACCTCTCCTATTAAGGGTGTCCTCTCTGAGCCGGTTGATATCCATAATAACGTTGTTTTTATTAAACTTAATCAACACTCTAGTTATAAGAAAACTTTCGATATTATTCATGGTAATATTAATTTTCAAGGGCCTTCTATTGGATAGGTAAGGCTTACAGTGCTCCGGAATGAGGAATGCTCATCGAGCCTTTTGACAAAACTAATGATATTTTAATATCAGAATTAAATAAAATGCCTGCTGTGTGAAAAATTTTCTATTGAAAATTTGATTAAAAGAAGGCTCCAGATTATTGTTCTTAATGATAATAAGAATAATAGTGATAATGAGGTTAGAGATGACATTTATTCTCACAATGGGATATTTAAATAAATGGAATAAATTGAAATGAAATTTAGTATTAAGGCCAAAGGGGATTTACATTGGATTTTTGAAGTTGACCCTCCCAAATTTACTTTATGGTGGAAAATGGATTCCTGTTCTGTGACTATAGAGCGTCTAACAGAGCGAGTATGCATTGTTGGCGATGTGGGCACACCTCCATCCTTTGTATCCAAGATCATAGCAGTTTGGATTGTGAGGGTAGCTATCGCTCAGATGACTGTACAAATATTTTTAATTGTATCGTTTGTATTTAAAGTAACCATGCATAACTTTGGTACTGATTATGAAGTGAACCACTCTTGACGGGAGAGAGATTGTAAGATGAATCGACGTAGTGTGAATATGTATAAGGTATATGTGGATTATGGTGGTTGAGGTTGTTTTCGGGGTTTCAGGTGTTTGCTTTTCTTTTTCCTTTTGGTTTATTAGATTGCTGGGATTGTTTTACTTTTTGGGAATTGGTGACTCGTTTTGGGTTTGCTTTTTTGTGTTTTGGAGTGTTATTTGCTTTGTTCTTTTTGTGTTTGTTTTTCAGGAATTCTGTTTTTAGTTGGTTGGTTTTCTATTTTTTAGTTTTGTTGCTCGTTTCCTGGGATCGTGATTTGTTGGATTTGGTTTTCCATTCTGTAGTTGTTAGCGTTCTGGGATGTTCCAGTTTCAGTAGGCTTTGCGGTTAGGCTTAGAGTTTGTTGTTTTGGTAGTGAGAGCAGTTATTTGGTTGTTTCCCTTGTGATTGCGCTTTATTTTAGTTTGGTGGTGGCTTTTATTAATAGGTTCTGGTTAGCAGTAGTATGGTTGTTTTTGTCGAGATCATGGGCTTTTTGTTTGTTGGAAGCTTTTTTGGGTTTGTTTTTATGTTTACTTTTATCCAATGTAAAATGGGATAATTTGGATTTTTACGTTTTGTAAATATCTAGTTGTAATAAAAACATTTTAAACATATTACTTATTTTATAACGCTGATTTAAGGTAATTGAAAATAAAAATATCACAACAAAATTGATTTTTAAAAGAAATATTTAAACTGATAATGCCGGAAATTTTCAAATACAGTGTAACATAATATATCACTTCTGCTTGTAAAAATCAAACTTAAGTAGGTCGTCAAGAGGAAAGCGATTTGAAATTTTCAAAGCTGTTCACAGTTTCATGAAGTCATTAATTGACATTGTTTTTTCAGAATGCATTTTACATTATGGCTTCTAAATAACAAAGTTTAACTATGTATATTTTAATTAAATGGACTTTTGAATGAAATATCATAGCATGTACATATAGAATCCTTGCCAGCATTAGCACGTGATACGGTCCATTTTTTCCATCAGACTAATCTAAGGCCCCTGTATAAAAGAGCTAGAGCATCCATCTTTTTGAATCTCACTTGTACATTGGTTTATATTATCGTACCGTGACACGATATGTTGCATGGCGGTAAAAATTCACAATAAAATGCGAAGACGTTTAGTTGTAAATTGCTCTAATAATTTCTGAAAAGGGTTTAGATTCCCGAAAGCACAAGAAGAAAGAAAATGGATACATTGTAAAAGAATAAAGAATAAACAATATTGCAAGAACATATTTTTTTTTCATATCATTTCTGCTATGGGCAATAAGTGCACTAAAACAGGTGGGTTACACTGGGGTCAGCAAGAAGATTTTAGAGTTCAGTGATGCAGGTTCTCCTCACTCCTTATCGCCAAAACATTTCTCATTGTGATTTTCTGTAATTTCTTTTTCATCTCTCTTTATTTGCGCCGAGTTTGATGAGCGCTGCAATCGCTTTATTGTGAAAAAGAAATGTAACTTATTTTCAACTGCTAAGAATGATATACATACACGGTTCACAGAAAGTCTTTAAACACCTCAATAACTTTGTAAGGTAGTGTTTATGACTATATACTTTAGGTCTATCGATATTAAAGTGACTGTGCTCGATAGAATAAAAGTAATCGCATCGCCATCTAGTAGAAAATTTCAAAAGTTAGGATAACAAATACGGCAACAAAGCGATATATACAAAAAAGGCCAATTTAAAAGTTGTAGAGTATTGTCACATTAACGTACGAATATTGAAAACAATAAAAATTTGTCATATTTCACCGGTGGGTAGATAAGCAGCGACTAATTGTAAATAATTATTGTGTAATATTCTTTCTGTAATTCAAATGTGCATTTCGCTGACGGAAAGCATTTTTGCAAACTCTGTACTAGATTCCTGTTTAATGTACATATAATTGTTGTTTATTGTATCATTCCTTAAGATGACAATAATCCTATATGCTTATAACCCTATTGTGTCAAATAAAAGCCTTCTGGAACAGTTTTATTGCCGATGCCAACTAATTAGACAATGGTCTACAACTTTGTAACTGACATTCTTCTTCGCGTTGTTGATGAATTCGTTATCCTAACTTCTAAAATTATCCGCTAGGAGTTCTGCAATTCCTTTTTATTCGATCGAGTATGGTCAGTTCACTATAAATAAACCTAACGAGTGCACTCATGGATGTTTTCTTACAAAACAATCGGGATTCTAAAGGACTTTTCTGGGAATATCTTTTCATGCCAACACAAATTTGAATTTATCGAAACAAACTTGGTCCACCAAACTTCTGAATTATTCTACCCCCATTCATTTAAAATAAAACAGAAATGACTGAAGTACTAATTATTCCAAGCATCACGAATTGTTATCCTCTTATTTCGCAATCTGCAGTTTAAAGACATCGTTGCATTGTGTCCTGAGAAAAAAGCAATTACAGTAATGGTGGTATTGGTGATATATCTGAGAGAGAGAGAGAGAGAAAAGCATATTTTTCAACTTCCTATTTTTAACTGTTCGCCAGATTGATGGAGCTTCTATGTTCGATAAGAAGAAAATTTGTTGAAATAACTATTGAAAAATCGATTTCCTATTTTTTTTATTTCTTTACGTTAAATAATATTTTATTAAACGATGATTTCCTTAAATCAGTCGTTTTCTTGTGTAGTTAAACTTGTCTTAACCTTTTTTTTCTAAATGATCCGCTTAAATGAATACACAATTGTTAATGCAACAGGGTTGGTTAAATTATTTTGAAACTGTGATGAGTACATTATTGTTACTTTCTTTGTAAGAAATAAAAATACCATTGCAGTTTCTTATAAAAAATGAAATAACTGGACTTTAGTTATACGTTAGCGTTACATCTATACAATAAGTCTGTCAAAGACAGGTAGACTAACACGCCTTAAAAATTAAGCTGTAACTTTTTTTGGTAAGTTTCATTTTGTTTAACAATGTGTGAGAGCGTCTAACTCTTTGCTGTTTCAAGTAAAATTTAAATAAATTAGTATCTACCCAGTGCTCAAGTTTCAGCAACTTATGCTCCCAGTGGTAGCTTTGAGATGGTTCTGGGGTATATAACCTATCTTACGCCTTTGGACCTTATCTACTCCGAAAAAAAAATTAAAATTCGGCTCTGTTAGGTTCGGTCATGAAGGATATAGAATCTACTGTCTACTGTCTACTCTTCATGGGTTCGGTTATGAAGGGTAGAGAATCTACCGTCTACCCTGTATGGGTCCGGTCCAATAAACGATAATGTAATGTTCGTAATTTCCATTCCCCCTACCTTGTCGTGTCGGAATTTTATAAATTCTGAACTTTGCTGAATTTAAATGTATATTTATATTATATGTACTTGTATAACAACTATATTCTGATTTAAGTGCTTTTCTGTGTGCGAGAAACCGCACGATTTTTGATATTTCATGTCTCTGCTTTACTTCCGCTTTCAAAAGCGACCGTTAATTCAAAACTAGATGTATTAGTTTTCTGCCGCTGTGGGAAAGCGAAAATTCGGAGTTTTTGAGACTCGTGATGTGAACTGTGGTTGGCGGTGAAAAGATGGTACGTGTCGTAGCCCTTTCCTAATTGGTAATTTTGGAAGGCGTGAGGTTTTGCTGACGTTACGGTAGTTGTTTTTGGCGCGGGGACCCTATCTTTCGTGGCAAATGGAATAAAGAACGCAATAAAACTGGACCTACGGGCGGTCCAATCCAAATTTTTTAATTTTTAAATTCCAACCAATTTAGCTTTTGAAGCCCTCTGCCAGTAAAGCCGTGAGGACCAGAGCAATGGGAGATCATCTAACATAGACGACGAATCGTTTGTAAGTAGAATTTAATGTTTTCGATATGGCTATGGATTTTGGTTCTCAAGCCCAACACCAGCCAGACATGGAAACCTATACTTCAGAATATACTTAAGTTACTGTTTAATCTACTTTCTGGAAGGAGAACTGAAAATAGTTCCCAATAACATGTGCTTAAGAATTTTAATATGAAATGGATCAAATTTGAGTAAAATTATGTTTCGGAGATTTCAATATAATGGATATTTAAATTTGAAACAAAATAGTGTGTTTTGTTATGAAATTGCTTGAAAGAAAATAATGAGTATTGTTATGGCATAGTTTGAATATATATATATATATATATATTGATAATATCTTAATTAAAAAAATTTTAATTCCATGATTTTGGAGTAATCATTTAGAGTGTATATGTTTCTCCTTCTTGCCATATTTTCCAATTGGGAGAGTAAAAACAAACATCGGTAGTACAAACGAAAAAATTAATAAACAAGAAAAGAAATAAACATGCAAGGTAGTAAGTAAGCAATATATTTATAAGCAGACACACAGTCAAAGTAATAAAGAGACAAACGAGCAAATTAATAAATTAACAAACAAATTAATAAACAGACAAATAAGAAAAATTAATAAACAGACCACCAACAATGGAAGAAAGTACCCCCCGAACAAAACAAAAACAGCAATCTAAATCAACCAACAAACCAAACACTTAAACAAACCCAAAACAAATGAAAGTTAAGCCAATCAAAAACCCCGGACACAGAGCACAACACTTCCAAAAATAATAATAATAATAATAATAATAATAAATCAGTAACAAAAGAACAAGAAACCACCGCGGAGGTATAACAAAATAAAAGTAAATATATTGTTAAATATATATGTTTGAAGATCATTTTGATTGACACTTATCACAACTGAAACATAATCACACAACAAAATATCGCGCGTGAGTAATTTACTCACGTTGTTATTGTTTGCCCAATGGCAACAATCATATTATATAAATATATAGAAGAAAAAAAACGCTATAAATAGGGTTTTCGTTTTGTAAAGGTTCCGAAAAATGTAATTCCGTCGAAAAGTCGAGTTCCGATTTTCGACACGATTCCAATAATTTCCCTGTACATTACCACGCATAGTAGGGAATATTAAAATCTGATGTGGGCAACACATAACTTACTCCACAAACTCAAATTAATTTTCTTTTTCTTTCTGAATTCATAATTCAATATCTTTCGTTTTCATTTGGAGACTGGACGCATTTTCAACAGCAAAGTGGCAAAAATGCGAAAAACTGAAAAATATCACGAGAACGGTTCGACTTAGAGTTAACGAGTTTGATCTTATTTTTTCGTCAGCAAAAATTGCATAAAGAACAAGCATTTAATTGACACATTTGAGCCTATGCAGTCTTTCATTGATTTTGACGACTTTTGATTTTGACATTGATTTTGACGACTTTTACTGAAATCTAATCAGCCCCAGGATAACCCACCAGTGACTTACCCTTCTAAACTTCATGAAATTTGATTCATTATAGTTTTTATTTAGAGTGGATACATACATTGCACAGACATACAATACTTTTTCTTTACACTACTATGTATTGCAGGGAAAGTAAACGTTTGATGTGGACAGTACATGGCTTTCCCTACAGACTCAAATGCATTTTATTTCTTTTTTATAATTCATTAAGCTGAGTTTCATAGCACTAAATAATAGGGATAATTAATTGAAATTACATAGAATTTGCAATTTTATTTCAATTTTCATTTTCATTTGGCGACTGTATGTGTATTTTCAAAGGCGACGTGGCAAAAATATGAAAAACTAAAATACCTCGAGAACGATTCTTTCTAGAGGTATGGGGTTAATCTTAGTCTTTTGTCGTTGAAAATCATGTATAAAACATGTATTTAATGGATGCGTTTGAGCACACGTAGTAGTTTAGAATCTAATTAGCACAAGGGTAACTCACAAGTGACTTATATCTACTATATTTTAGACAGACACATAGACTCACATACACACATACGTTGAGCCAAAAATAGTTTCTTTTTTTTTCGGGTTCTAGAGTGCTCGAAACGCGTAGTTCTGTCGAAAACTCGAGTTACGATTTTCGACACGATACTAATATTTCCCTAGACATTGCTATGTATTGCGGGGAAAATAGATAACGCGTAAAAAGAGTATAAAAATGTATAATAATTTCCGTCGAAAATGAAGTATACCACTGGTCACAATATGAAGAATCCTATACGTAAATTTCTTGTTTATTTATAAATTTATAAGCTAGTAGTTACGTACTTGTTCCAATTTCAGATTTACTTTTCCCAATCTTGCATTTAAAAATATTTTATATTCGAACACACCATTAAAGGAAAAGCTAAAGGCAAATTTAACTACACGAAGAAAATGACTGATTTAAGAAAATCCACTCATTTTTTTTTAACGGAAAAAAATAGGAAATCGATTGTTCCATAGTTATTTTAACAAACTCCCTTTCGTCGATTCCATTGATTCTGGTGAAGAGTTTCCGGGACGAGAAGTTGAAAATATACTTTTCAGATAATATATCGCCATCAAACTAAATCTTCTGTCATTACTCTAACTGCCATTTTACTTTCCTTGTAATACATGGTAATGTATTATAGGGTGGAGTATTGGAATTATGTTGAAAACCGTTTTCAACGGATCTACACGTTTTGGAACCTCTAGAACAGATACAGTGGTAGTTTCAGTAACATGTTCCAAGTTCCAAGGCTTTTTCTTTTCGGGGCACCTGTGAGAAAACTCACGTATCTCCACATCGAAAATAGAAGTTATTTCAGTAGTTTTGCAGTAGAAATAGATGTTGAGCATTCCTTTTCTGTATGGATGCTTGAAAAGATTAGCAGTCATGATGGCTTAGACTGCGATCAAAAATACCTTGGAAGATGGACCACCAATGTTGAGAGGTAGACAAATAAATTTGAAAAGGAGAGTAAACAGTAAGAAATTACAGGCTCTCTGAAAGAAGATGGGTTCCAAGTGAAAGTCGCGGGACACAACGTAGTCAGTTTCAATTCAGTGGTTACGAGGTCAAGGGTGAGATGATAAATGTTGAAGCAACATTATCGTCTCAAGGTCAAAAACTTTGAGTTACACCGTAGTAGGCAGTGCAGGCAGCCTAGCTGTTTTAATTCTGGGCTCGTAAGTTCTTGGGTCAGAGATGATGTGTCTGTGTCTGCGTTTTCTGCTAGCTGATTTGAGATTGATCAGTAACATGTAATAGACGACTGAGTGAAAGGGTTTCGTCCAGAAACGAGCATCAGGCGCGAAGCGCCTTTAATTTCCAATCTCTAGGTGTGGTTCTTATCTTCATACTGTGACATTATTTCATTTGCCCATAGTTGGAGGTTCGAGGTTTTTGATTTACTGTTTTTATTATTTGACTTAGCTCCTAGTGCGGCAGTTTGTTGCACATTTAGAGTTTGCGTAATAGATCCGTCGAATAGACGACTAAATAAAATTTCCTTTTATCATGAATTTCCTTTTAAAATATTTATGGTAGATAAAGCAAACATTAAATTTTAGATGCAAACTCAGAATTCTAAGAAGTCGTCTGTAAATCATAAAAAGTGGTTAATAATTACTTTCCTTGCAATACGTGATAATGCATCTGGAAAGTATTGGGATCATGTTGAAAATCGTAACTTGAGTTTTCGACGGATCTACACGTTTTGGGACCTCTAGAACACGAAAAAAATATTTTAGCGTGACATCTCTCTCTCTCTCTCTCTGTATATGTGTATGCCTGTGCAATGTATGTATCCACTCTAATTGTGTAAACTAATTGACCAAATGTCATAAAATTTGGTAGATAAGACATTTGTGAGTGACCCTGTTGCTGATTAGATTTTGGTGCGATTCGGGGGGTAGAAGAATCGAAGAATCCGTCGTTTTTTTTGTTTGTTTTTTCCGAAATGGCCCTCAAAAATATTATGTACCCACTCTAGCTAAAAATGTTATTTATCAAATTTCACAAAATTTGGTAAAAAAAGTCACTGGTAGATTACCCTGGTGCTGACTATATTATTTTGGTATGATTCGGGAAAAGAAAAGGAACTTTTTTTTTTTTTTGCAAATGGCCCTCAAAAACCATTGAAATCTAGAATCTCCATTGAAAATAAAAGACTACATATACTCAAATGTACTCATTAAATGTTTGGTTCATAAGTAATATTTGACGATGAAAAAAAATAAGACCAACCCCATTACTCTAGGATTAGCTGTTCTCGAAATAGTTCAGTTTTTTTTCGCACTTTTGCTACGCCGCCGTTGAAAATACGTGCAGTTATCAAATGAAAACGAAAATTGAATTAGAAGTACAAATTCAGTGCAATTTCAAATAAGTGTGCGTGTTATTTTATGTAATAAAACTTTATTTAATAAATTATTAAAGAAATACTGTGAAAATGAATTTAGGTCTGTAGGGAAAGATTATGCTGCCCACATCAAATTTTTCTTAAGATCTAATACTGTTTTTAAATTGCGGATTACGAAATACGAGCATAACAAATCTGGATGTTTTAAATAGTTACATTTTCATTTTTTAATATTTTCATTTTTAATGCATGCATTTTACATTGAGATCTAGTTTATATATTTATATAATCGCCGTTGTTCGTAATTTAACACTGGAACGACACAAGCGGTCATTTTAACCGTTGTCGTCGTTCTAGGAAGATCGTTGATTTGTTTTCTTATTATAAAACCTAGAATAATTTTCTTCTGTGTTTTCAATAACTTTAAAAAAATAAGGAAAGTCATAACATTTCAATGGGCTATGATTAGCACGTTTTGGAGGAATCGCTTCTCAAAGTAGTTATGCGGTCAAAATGATCACTTCCATCGTTTAAGTGTTAAAATAGGAGAAAGTTTGAAACGTATTCTATATAACATTATTCTTTAAAAATTCTAATAAAATATGTAATTTGATTTCCTTTTTAAAAAAAGTATAACTATTTCTATTCTCTCTATACAAAATTATCTGCGCAGGCAGATCGATGACTAAAACATCCTTGACCCATTTGTAAACAAATTTACAAAAATATGAAATTAAAAACCAAATTGAAGATGCTAAAAGGGTAGAAATATACCCGCAAAATTTTTATCCTGTTTCAACAAATCGGTAAAACACAACAGAAAAAAGTGGAGTTGACGGATTCTTTGGAGTTAGTGACATTTTAAGGGGGTCGCGGAACACACGAAATACTCGAATAAAACTAAATGTATATATTATAATTGATAAAATTTTTGTTAACGCCCTTATTTTAATTAAAAGTTATTTGAAAGTATTTCAAATTAATGCGAAATCAATCAGTTAAGCTGCAACCATATTTAATAAACTGGAGTGTAGCTCAACTCGACTTTCTCATACCAGAATTCTCCCCCCCCCCCCCCCCCAAATTTTTCAAGAAAAAAAAATCTGAAAAATAGGTATTGTGGGTCTAAATAATTACATATTATCCTCTATTTGAAGGACTTTAAAAAATCTTTCGATTGATATCATACTTAACAATGTACCCTTCCGGGAGTAACTTGCCCCCCAAGGGGTCTAATGACGTCACGAACAAAAAATTGTATCGCCGCTAATTTTCACAACGATTGAAATTATTAAGTCTCGTGATCATTGAGCCCTAAATAAACCCTTTTATGCATGTCCAATTTCATTCTATGTTGCCATGTTAAAAAAAAATATAAAATTTCGAATCAATTTCGAAGTTTTCGCTCTAATTTAAAATTCTATCTAGTTCTAGATTTTTTTCTAACAAAGTCGGTTATATAGTTTTACGAAAATTTATTAATGTTTGTGGCTGCTATCGTGTACACAAGAACTCGACCACAGACATACATCACTCCAAAATTAGTCAGAACGTGTTCAGGAGGTTTTAAAACATATATTGACCTTAAAGCCTCTAAATCGAAAATTTTCGTGAGGACAATACTTTCTCAATACTACGTATGACAAAATAAAAATTATTTTCTTTCGTTCATCTTAACAATCCGAGAGGCTATAATGGATATGTATGACACAAATTTAATGTTAGGTATGAAAGTAATAAATGTCGTTCCTTATTACAAACTAAATTTTTATCTTATTGCATCTAACGTTCCTTAATCTTTGTTGAAAGAAAATAGATGACTTGAAATTGGAAATATCAAAAATTCTCGGAATCTTATATCTTAAGGTTGTAATAAAGTTCAATGAAATAAATATATGAAACGTTTTTCATATAATTTTGTATATTCATTTCTTCATTAATCGTACGAAATAAATAAAAATCATCTTCTATAAAAACACTTTTGATTAAATTTTTGATAAAATCGTCGACATAATGCGATTTCTATAGAAAGCTTAATTTTGTGTTTCGTATTAATATCTTAGCAACCTTCTACATCTTTGTAATTAGTATTTTTCGTCTATCTCGCTATATTTGCGAGTTCGTTATCCAGTATTTTTAAATTCTCTACTAGAGGCGCTATAATCACTTTTATTCGATCTCGCAGGGTCACTTTACTATATATAAATCTAACGTGTATAATCGGGAACTTTTCCTTTCAAAGTTATTCAGGTGCTCAAGGTCTTTCGTAGGAACTCTGTATAAGGCATTATAATACTATCTAGAAGTTTGACGAATGCCATAATTCCTAATTTTATTTCCTTTGGCACATTTATCGCAGTGTTCTGAATAAATAATTGCACAGCTTCGCAATTTTTCTCAAAACAGTATGCAATGTTTAACACAGTCAGAGAGTTAGTTTCTCTGTGCACATTTTATTGGAATAGTTTGAAATATTCCTCCCTCCACCCATTAAATTTTTCTTTTTACTGCAGAATTAGAAAATAATATTCGAGTCGGCTGCAAAGAACTTGCTCATAATGCATATTTGATATTCGGTTTTGCCGGAGAATTAACCTGTGCAAGAACGTGTTTATATTTCAGAATTTGAATTTTTAAAGTGGCAACACATCTTTCGACTGGATAAAGGATTTTTCCTTTGCTAAAAGTGAGATATAAATCCGGAGGTTTTCGTAATGAGACTGTGGATAAGAACCATAGTCAGGCATTAAATAAAAGAAGGGCTACTGTACAATCCAGAGAGGTATCACCAGGACTGATGGATGAGCTCGCAGTAAACAATTATCTAAGAATAACATTAATATTATATTTCATCTGCAATAATAAAACTTCGCAAGTATAAACAAAAATACTAATTAGAAGCATCAACCGATCTTGGAGGCAAAAAATTATGAGAAAAAACAAGTTTTATATTATCCTCCCCTGCACAACAATGGCGCATGTACAAGTTTAAAATAAATTTTAATCACCCATGAAATTAAACTAAAATGAGGATGGCTTTTTAATGGGCGCTGTTGTATAGAGGAGGACAATTTTATTTTTCTTATAATTTATATTTTACCTTTTATTTTTCATGTCTGCTGACTCGTTGGCTGAGTGGTCAAGGCAAGTGTTTCTCGCCTTCGCTTGGCTGCCGTGGTGTGGGTACGAGTTCTACCTGCCGGCATGGGTGTTGTGTTGTTGGGCGTAGTGTGTTCCGCCCCCCCCCCCACTGGTGCGCCGGGCAACGTCATGTAACGGCTAAATAGTGCGCGATTCTGGCCGATGTATTGGCGAATGATTGAGTGCATCAAGTGCCTGACTATTAGCAAAAAAAAAATTGTCTAGTTTCAGTTTTTTCTTCTTCGTTTGCCCTCTTATTATTTTGTTGCGTACTAATTGACGTATACACCTATATCGTATTATATATCCGGATCGACACGTCAAAAACAGGAGAATATTTCATCTGAAGACACTAAACATGACTCTCCCTACAGACTCAAATTAACTTTCTCCTTATTTCTTTAACAATTCTTTAAATTGAATTTAATTTAGCTTATAATTATTTGAAATTATATTGAATTTGTACTTTTAATTCAATTTTCGTTTTCATTTGGTAACTGGGAGTATTTTTAAAGGCGGCGTAGCAAAAATTAAAAAAAAATAAAGTATCTCGAGAATGGCTAGTTCTTGAGAAATGGGGTTGATCTTATTTCATTTCATCGGTAAACAATGCGCATAAAACAAAATTGATACATTTGAGCATTGATAAATTAATTGATACACTTGAGCATACATAATATATATATATATATATATATATATATTTTAGATTTTGACGATTTTTGCTGGCCATCTCGCAAAGAAAGTCAGGTTGATGTTTCCCAAATCGTAGAAAAATCTAATCAGAAGCAGGAAAACCCACAAGTGACTTATTTACCAAATTTTGTACAATTCGGTCAATTGGTTTTTGAATTAAAGGGCATACATTGCGCAGACAGACACGCACACACACACAAAGAGAGAGAGACGTAACGCTAAAAATAGTTTTTCGTGTTCTAGAGGTTGCAAAGTCCACTTCGACGATAAGAGCTTGAAATTTCGTCCTAGTAGCTCAACGGTAGGCTGGCCCGTCCGGAGATCCAAGGTTCAATTCCCGGTTGATGCAGCAAGTTTCTTTACAATGGAGCTCGAACAATTTAACCCTGTAAGTTAGTGCAAAGATGTCGAAGGTCTGAAAGTGACCCTAGTGCGACTAGTACGGATTCAGTGGACTCTGGAACATTGAGTACCGATTTCAAATTGAGAGGATAACGACCATGCAGGGTACTAACCTGGGTAAAAATAGTAGTAGCAGGAGGCTAACCTGAGGTAAAAATAGCAGGAGGTGGTCAGTCAGAGTGTCAGTTATCCGCCAATCTGACATTAGAGAAAGGAGAATGCAGAGTCCACTTCGACGATAAGCGATTGAAATTTCGCCCCAGTAGCTTAACGGTAGAGCATCGGCTGACTAGTTCAAATATCCAGGGTTCAATTGCCGATTGGGGCAGCAAGGCTCTTTACAAGGTTCCAAACTCGAGTTACAATTTTAAACACCGTTCCAATACTTTCCCTATACATTACCATGTATTGTAGGGAAAATAAAAGTGATAGTCATTGCTTAACAACGTAACGTACTGACGTGAAATATTTGAAAATGTTTCTATAGATGAAATTATTTACTAAGTTTAAGTTCTCTACTTGTTCTGGGAACGTCCCGTCAAATACATTGAATGACAATACCGTCAAAGAGAGAGAACGTGAAGTTAATAGGAATTGGTATAGGTGCCTCTCTTGATTTGACTAAAGTAGCTGTGTCCTGCTTTTGTTCTGAAGAAGGAGGTCGTCTTTTGCCTTTAAAACCGATTCATTTCCTTAATCAACTATATGCTGTTCTAACGAAATTTTTAACTTGTAGTTTATGTTTCGATAATTAGTAAATTCCTAAATTTAACTGAACTTGGTTACTGTATTATATATATTGAATGTATAAAATTTTCTACAATCCCGTGCGGAATAAATTTAAGATGGATGAAAACTTTAATTCTTAAATTACCATTTCCTATTTTCCTATAGCAGAGCTAAACCTGTTTTTAGTAAGAGGCTCAACCATTTCTACCCCTGAACTGCACTGTCTACGGCCCTGGCGAAGATTATCGAAAATGACAGCTTGTAGAAAATGTCAGAAGTACAATATCAAGTTTATAAATATTCGTATGAAACTGAATTATAATAATAAAGGTATCAACTGTTTTTGGGGTGAAAAAACAGTCCCCTTTTTCAAGACAACAAAACAACGCGACCCAAACTCATCACAGCAAAATCGGCTTATATATTGATTTAGAATGTTGCCCAGGAGGAAAACTTTACCCCTCATAAATGTGTTATGTGTGTTTTATACGAAGTTTATTAAACCTTATTTGCCGACGTGGTTGTCGAGTGGTCAAGGCAAGCGTTTCCGTAGCAATCGCTCGACCGCCACGTTGTGCTTTCGATCCCCACGTAAGGCATGGATGTTTGTGTTGTGGGCGCAATGTGAACCGCCCCCTCTGGTGCGCCTGGGGCAACGTCAATGGACGGCTAAATGTTTCACACTCTGGCCACTGTAATAAAGGCGAATGACGAAGTTCAAAGTGCCTGGCCATTTGAAAAAAAAAAAAAAAAAAAAAATTAAACCTTATTTTGCTTTTGAGCAGCAGTTTGAGAGTATTGTGTTTCATATAATGTTTCATATGAAGCTTTCTAAACATTTGCTATTTAAGGAGCAGTTTAAGCGTATTTCTAATTATTGTGTTTTATGTAATGTTTTATACAAAGGTTTCTAAATCTTTTTGTCCTTTGAGGGGCAGTTTGAGCTTATTTCCATTTAATAGTCTTTCCTATAATGTTTGATACGACGTTTTTTAAACATTTTTACTTTTTTTACCAGGAGTTTGAGCGTACTTCCAATTATTGTGTTTCATATAATGTTTTATAGAAATTTTCTTGAACCTTCTTGCTTTCGAGCAGCTAGTTTGAGCGTATTTTTAACTAGCCATTTCACTAGCGTTCTCAATGGCTAGTGATCACTTAATGACACCTACACACTTAATAAATGTTCTGAATATTAAAATCTATTTCAAATTTAAACAAAATAAATGGAATAATGCACATTTTTGTGAAGCAAGGTGGTGTAAGTTCCTTGGAAATCCCTATGTACCGCCACCTCATAATTCGAATTTTAAAAAATTTGGTTGACTTGAAAGCAAAGACGGATCGAATAAGAGCAAAACCGAGATTCTGACTCGAGAGAAAATGCTAAATCACTTCGAAATATGGTTTTGAATTTTTTTTTTTTTGTTATTCCTTTACATCGTCTCCCCTACATCGATTTTTCAAAATATTAAATTTCATCGTTTACCTGGAAGTTGGGACATATCGAATGAGGCCAAAATCAAGATTCTAGCTGAAATGGGAGTGCTCAATAATTAAGCAAAGTGGTCATGAGTATTATTAATCCTCTGCACCAAAATCCCTAATTCGAATTTTTGAAATTTTAGATTTTCCCCTTTGGCTTAAATCTGAAAGACGGTTCAAATGACTCTTAATCAAGACTCTCTAAAGCAAGCTAAAGTGAAAGTGCTCGATCATTTTAATACACCACCCTCACTCTGTTCAGTGTATATTATATAGATTAATGTATCACTCACAAGGTGTTTAAAAATTACTCGACTAAATATGTCTTGAACGATTGATAGCCAGACTCATTGTCCAAATTTATGAGATGCTTCAAAGAAGATACATCTTTAGACTACGACAATTTTAATTTTTAGTAACATTACACATTTTCGTAAGGAAAGTACAAAATGTAACATTTTATACTGCCCTTTATACAAAAGAAGTTCTCATTATCAAATTGTTCTCTATTCATTTAAAGATGTTTCGGGAAAAAACCCCGTTCTCTAATATTCAATATTGGCCGTGAAAGAAATTGTCAAAGTTATAAGACTTAAATCCCTTTGAACCATTCAAAAGAAACAGCAAAAACATAGATTTCCCAGGTTGTACAAAAATTGAATTTCGTTAGATGAAATTTTTATCCCAAAACTTACATGCATACCTCTTATAGCCCAATCATCCGTCAAAAAATTTAATGAATGATATCTCGTGTAATATTGCTTGTATGATAGTGGAATTTTCTTTGTTTGACTAATTAGACAATAGAAAATATTTTTTACTTTCCCTACAATACATGGTAATGTTTAGGGAAAGTATTGGAATCGTGTTGAAAATCACAACTCGAGTTTTCGACTGATCTTCACGTTTTGGGACCGACAGAACACTTAAGAACCATTTTTAGTGTGACGCTTGTGTGTATGTGTGTGTGTGAGTGTGTTTCTCTCTCTGTGAGTGTGTGTGTGAGTGTATCTCTCTCTGTGAGTGTGTGTCTGTCTATGCACTATGTATCGACTTTAAATCAAAAACTAATTAACTAAATTTCATAAACTTTTAAAGGTAAGTCACTTGTGGGTTCCCCTGGTGCTAATTAGATTTTAGTACGATTCGGGATAAAATAACCTGCCTTTTCTTTGCGAAATGAATTGAAAAATCATCATAATCTAAATTAAAAGACTACATATTCTCAAATGTGTCAATTAAATGCATAATTTATGTTTAAGATTTGACGATGAATAGAATAAGGTCTATCCCATTACTCTATGACTATCCGTTCTCGAGATTTTTTTTCTTTGCATTTTTACTACGCTGTCTTTAAAAATAAATCCAGTTACCAAATGAAAACGAAAATTGAATTAAAAGTGTAAATTTAGTGTCATTTCAAATAAGTATACTTGTTATTTTATACAATTTAATGAATTATTGAAAAAGTAAAGCGAAAATAAAATAGTCAGTAGAGAAAGTCATATGTTGCGCACATCACATTTTTTATCTTTCCTGTCAGCACATATATAAAAAAGCTGCATTTTGTAATTTTTTTACTAAAATATGTTACATGATCTAAATTTTCCCTTTGAGCAAAAATTTCCGCGTAATACCAATTACTTTATAAAATGTTCATGTAGCAAACAAGCATGTTACGGATGTAGATTGCACATATTGAACTCAATTTGTTCATACAATATGCTTAACCTCACGATGAAGTACGATAAAACTTGTGTAAATCTCCATGGGGACTTCATAAACATTTAACTTATCCTTACATTCAAATTATTCAATTTGTATAAATTCATTCGGGATATCAGGAGAACACTGTTGAATTCAAATAAATTCGAATCAACCAAGAGTTAAATGTGAAATAGTGTTATGGGGATAACATTAAACTGTCGGATTTTGCTGAACAATATAAATAAAACAACTTATTTAGGCGGTAATTTGCATAAATAAATTTGTCACATTTAACTAAACTTGACGATTTTATGCATAGAAAGTTAGAGAAACGATTATTTACATTTCATGCGGAAAATTTCTGTCATATATGTTTTCTTATGGGAATCAAAATTGTGGAATACATTAAAAGTCTAAAAACCCGGACCCCAGAAATTCATACAATCGGAGAATCTGGACTTTATAAATAGTCCAATTATTTTCGCTCGATTTAGTATGTATAGAAAGAATACAAATGAGACATAAAAAATAAATATATTGTGAAAGTTTTCAAATTTTAAAAATATTCTGAATAAAAAAATCTTGGGAAGCGCTTTTTAAAATAATATTCAAAGATTAAAACATAACAATCATCGTAATTCATAAATAAATGCAGACAACTTAGCAGAAGTACAACTTATACTAAGGCTTCTGACTAATACTATTTTAAAACATCTCACAATGGTTATTTGAGTTATACTGTTTTGATATGAATAAGATCTATGGTTGAGGTATCTCTGACTGAAATCTGAGCGCTGTGAAAAATATAAATATTTTGGACGCTTATATCTTGGGACATGGATTTTTGCCCTACTTTGCTTATCATTCGAAATATTTTCCTAACTATAAAACAAGCTATAAACAATTAGTAACAAAAATTTTCAATAATAAATCCAGTTTCTAGATCAGTAATTTGCTTTTATAAAGCTTTCACAGTTATTAAGGATTTGTCTTATAAGTTCAAGGAGTTTGAAATTTTTCCGTTTTCAAAGTTTGTAATGCTTATATCTAGAAAACTAAAAGTGCTATAAATTATTCAAAATAATTTGTTAATTTGTACCCCTTTGAAAATCCTATAAGGACATATAATTGGATTTTGGATTGGGTTCTTAGTGTTCGAATTATAGTGGTTGAAATTTCGATATTTTAATATTTCAAACTTTTCTGAAAAATGTGATTTAATTTCGACATTTCAATATTTTGAATGCTTTTAGAATGTCGAAAGAATACAAATAACTATAAAGAAAATTCTTATTCACGCAAAACGTCCATCGGACTGGAACAAGTGTCGATTTTTTCTTCAACACTGGTCTCGTAACGTCAACACCGGAGTCCTACGCATAACGCTCAACTCAAAGAAATCTCGCAAAAAGTGAATGGTGACAATGATTATCACTTTTACAATCTGGAAGGCTGCATGGGTTTTGTGGTTTACTAATTCTGAATGAAAAATAAGTGGTTTGAGACGTTAAATATTGTAAATGAGCGAAAAATGCAATAAGTCATTTTTATGTATCGTCTTAAATGACTTTATTATATTGTTAAAAGAGCCAATTTATCATTGCCGAGAAAGTTTGTAGGATATTTTTGTCTTTTCTGTGGCGGTCCTTGATCGGAGAGTTGAAAATTGGGTGTAAGTGCGTGAGTGTGTGCGGGTTGTGTGGAAGAGAGAGGGGGGGGGGGGGGGGGGAGGGAAGCGCGGCTGAGCGAAAGGATGCACGAGAGTCAGAGAGATAGAGATAACAAATGAATTTAATAATTAGTGATCGCTTACGTGTTTTAACAGTTATTCTCTGTGCTATATCTGCGCGGAGTACGGGCACGTTAAATTTATGGATTCGAAAGTCCTTCTAAGAGGTTGGTGGGCGGGAAAGGAGTGTACTATCCATGTGGATGACGCTCCCACTGAGTTCCGGTCGTCTACTGTTTTTACGAGTACGTTTTCGGTCGTCTACGGTTCCTGTCTAAATTGGGTGTCGCTTTTCTGGTCGCCGAAACAGATACCGTACATTGTCAGATAGGTCAGCTCTGAATCTCAATACCTTGAAAATATTTAGTTTTACTGTTTCGGGGAATTATTTTCTATAACTTTGAAGATCTATTAAATAGTCAAATTTTTTATTCATCGTTATGAAAATCTCATGACAGAAGACCTTTTTTCTAATCAGGCATATTACTGAAATTCAATCTAGTCTTTCTTTTTTTTAGAGCGAATGAAGAGAAAATATTGTCTAACAAGAAAGATCAATCATGCTTAAAGCATTGATTATGAAACACTTTCCAACTTCAATGCAATTTTATTTTAAAAAGTCGAAAATGCAATGCATTCCTCGGTAATATTTTAAAACTTATCACAATACTACATTGATTTATTATATTTGAAAACTCAAACCTTCATTAAAAAAAATGAACTTCATTCAAATGACGGCATTGAAATATAAATTGCCTGATTTAAATATCTCTAAAATGCAATTCATTCCACGGTAATATTTTTAAAACTATTATAATACTACTATAATTTATTATATTTGAAAACTTCATCGAAAACAACTGAAATAAATTCAAATGACGTCATAGAAAAAATAACACGCCTGGATCTCTCTATAAAAGCAGGATTTCATTCATAACTTTCTCCGATTCATTTCATTCATCACAATACTATAATAATTTATTTTATTTAAAAATTAAGACCATGGAGCTACAATTCATAAACTCTATGCTTAAAACTTCATCGAAAAAAATCGTCCTTCTGTTTATAAAATCAATTAATATTTCATTCATATCAGCCATGCAGACTCCATGGACTGAATTATTTTGTGTTAAAGAAATACAGTAATTCTAATACAACTCATTCTACATATTTTGCTGTTTACATTTTACATAGGTGAAAAATAGGCTTAGTTGTAGAAATAATCAAATTTGAATGAGAATTTAAACTAAAATATATTGTCATTGTGTTGTTTTAATATGTAGATGCACATAATTTAAGCAAAAATAAAGTAGTTTTAGGACGGATACAACACTCAATATGAATTAAAAAGAACTTTGAAAAATCACGATTTTGAAACAAGATGGATGCCATATATCATTTTGAAGTGGGTCATGTGATCATTTAATATCATGGTCACGTGATCGTTTCATATAAGATGTGTAATTATTATTTTAATTTTTATTTAAAAAACTACTGAATATATTTCGCTGAATTTGTTTTTATATATTTTATGGAACAATTTGACTATTACCTAAAATTTTCGAAGCAATTTGTGAATTTTAAATCCGCTTAAAAAATGTTTGAGAAATTAGGTCCCATAGGGCCCAATGTATTTCATTTTTTCAACCCGGGTTCAATCCAAAACTAATTGGGTGATATTCATTTATATTCCCATAGGTCCTACAGACCGTCTGAACAACATACTAAAATTTCATTTTGATTAAGTCATTTTTACGGCAGTTATCGTGCTAACGGACAGACAGACAGACAGACAGAATGAACAAAGTCATAAACACTTTTCAACTTTGTTGTAAAGTGTTAAAAATAGCCGAAGGAGGAGGTTTTAGAATTTAAACGCAAATTTTTAACGGATGTTAGGAGATTTTAAACGCAAATTTTAGTCTAAACTTTAATAAAAAAAATTTTTGTGAAATACATATGTCTTTTCTGTATTTCGGTAATTCGATACATGACATTTCTCCGCTCCTATTCAGAAGGGCACACCTTAGGATGCACCTTTATAAAAGAGAATTCCAATAGAAGAGCGAATCATATACTACTTTTGATATTCTCTATTAATTTCAAACTTTGAAAACACCGCGAGTTTCTTTTTACAATATTTCGGTATTTCAATTAAGACATTTCCCCGCTCTTCTTTAGAAAGGAATTTCTTTTTCTTGGAAATTTTTTTTAATTCTCTATAAGGGAAATTCTGAATTCCTCTATAAAGGAAATTCTTAACATTCTCCAAAAATTCTTAACATCCTCTATAATGGAAATTCTAAATTCCTCTATAAGAGAAATTCTTTACACCCTCTCCAAAAATTCTTAACATTCTCTATAAGGGAAATTCTTAATTCTTCTATAAGGAAAATTCTTAACATCCTGTCCAAAAACTCTTAACACCCTCTATAAGGGGAATTCTTAATTCTGCTATAAGAGAAATCCTTAACATCCTCTCCAAAAATTCTTAACACCCTCTCTAAAAATTCTTTACATCCTCTTCAAAAATTCTTAACGTCCTCTCTAAAAATTTTTAGCAGTCTCTATAAAGGAAATTCTGAATTCCTCCATAAGGTAAATTCTTAACGTGCTCTCCAAAAATTCTTAATATCTTCTATAACGGAAATTCTTAATTCCTCTATAAGGGAAATTCTTAATTCCTTTATGAGGGAAATTCTTAATTCCTTTATAAGGGACACTCTTAATATCCTCTCCAAAAGGTAGTTACTTCATCAAATTTTGAAAACCACGCGTTTATCTTTACTGTATTTCGATATTTCGATCAAGACATTTTTCCTCCCCTCTCCAGGAGGAACAAACACATTGCTTACGGTGCGCCTTTATTAAGAGGGAATCTCAATAGAAGTGAAAATCATAACTCGGTATGCTACTTTTTATATTCTCTATTAATTTCAATTTTAATGCAGTTTTTATTACGGTAAAAAAACTGTTATTAAACGCTGTATCCAAATACAATTATTTTCTTCTGTTTCATTTAATTCGCATAATTATTTCCCCGGGAAAACTGGCACACCTAAGTCTTCCAACAAAACACTTCAATTTTCCCCCACATACTAGGTAACCTTCTGACGTAATTCCTGTCCAAGAATCCTCCTTAAGGTATGGAATTTTCTTAGCTCCTGCAAAGAATGCATCGACCTGGTGACCCAAGTTCTACTCACCTCGAGTCGAATGACCTTCAACAGGAAGTGGAATCAAGCCCCCCGGCCCACCTCAACTCAGCTGGATGACGCGCTCTGGCTGCCGGTGAATTTAATGCCAAACACAAAAACTATTTAGCTGGAAATGCCTTTGTTTCAGAGACAATACAGTAAGGGAAAGTGTTCAACAAACCATAAATTTGCATTAACGATGCTGGGCGGAATGACACGACGATGTTTGACGTGTAAAGTCGGCCGAGAATGACAGTATTTAAATAATTATGCTGTTACATAATTGGTTCTATGGCAGAACTTTCTTCCGAGAAAAGGTGTAAAGAGATGAAATTGGATTGAAATTTTTATGATTTTAAACTTGATTGTTTTGAAGTGTGTATGGTCCACTTCAAATATTGAAGAATATATAATCGCCTCAGTCGCTCTCAGTGGATAGAGTTTGGTCTAGCTCAGGGGTCGGCGAACTGTGGCTCGCGAGTCACATCCGGCTCTTTAGTTACGTACATGTGGCTCGGGGTAAAATTGAAAAAAAAAATAGAACTATCATAATTTCATTTATAAAATTTTTAAAGGATTTTATTCACACAATAACTTGTCTCAATATCGCAAGAGAAAACAATGCCCTCATTAACAAAGATTATTTCAAGACAGCAGTTTTAAACATGCGAGAATATTTTCTTCAAGGGTTTTTGGAATTCAGAAATGATAAAGCGAATCTAGCTTTCATTACAAATCCTCTTAATGCCAATGTGAAGGAATTAAATTTTTCTTCGTTTGATATTGACACGGCTAATTTTGAAATAGAGTTTGCTGGACTTGACAAGCAAAGACTAATGGAGCTCAAAATTTGTACGTCTTGGTACTTAACCGGAAAAAGAAAAATGCAGTCTGATACTACAGCACAAGCAGACTGCTATAAAAAAACTTACAGGAGACAGACTCAATGGTTTTCAATACTTGGAATAGTCTTCTGGATTCATGAGTTGAAAAAAATTGCATTTGGTGTTCTCGGTAACCTCGGGTCTACGTATTTATGTGAGCAATCGTTTCCTCACATGAATTTCATTAAATGTAAATTGAGGAGCCAAATAACTGATCCCAACTTGGAATCATACCTTAAATTAAAAACCGGACATACAGAAACCTTCAAAGGACATGCAAGATTAGCTTATTGCTCACACTGATTAAAACCAATGAGAACAATTTTATCTTTATACTGTGCCTAAAACAATGAATGAGAAAACGTCCGGAATTCCTATTAAAACAATCAACGTTTTTCTTGTTTTTTATTTTGAATGTTAAATGTATATGGATAAAGAAAATTTCAAACCTATATGCAAAAATAAAAGATAAAATTTCCAAGTAATGGAGGCTAAATTAAAACGCACTAAAAGTGTTTAAAATGATAAGTAATTTCAAAATAAAATAGTAACATAATTTATTAAATTTAATGCAACACATGAGGTATTTGCATAGCTACAGGTCATTATCAAGAGCTGCTGAGATTAGCCTAAACTAAATATCTTCTTATTTGTAAATGAATTGACTTTTCGTAGCGAGTGATTAATTAAGCAAATGTACAGTTTATCAGATATTCCTTTAACCCAGTTTTAAAATATTGAAATTTTGAAATACTGTGCTTGCTTACATCTACATAGCTGCTACATGTTACCATATTCTTTTAACGGGGCGCAGCTAATTTCATTTTAAATCATAAAATATCTATAATTGCTTTTTAATCTTCTAATGTTATCCATACCATTTTCTAAATTGCTTTTTCTCCTCTACTCCGGACAATTCCACAATTTGAAATAAATCATTTTCACGCCGTTCATTGTCTTGAGTGCAAACATACTGGGCTTTTATGCGGATGGAGTCCATAAAAATGCTCTACTTCTGCCACTCCATTCAAAACACACATCCTGTTGCAGATTTCTCTCCCAGGAAATTAAAAGTCCCAGGAATTAATTTAAAGCACGAAAGTCAGCTTCTGAAAGAATTCAATGTATAGCTTTGTACGCAAACGATTCTTAATCTTACATAATAAAAGAAGCTGTGTGTGTGTCATCTATAGAGGAAAATCGTTGGACATTGGTGAAATTTGCAACAGGTGAACTTCAGTTCTCCGGCTGAAGCATCTCAGCGAGATTTTTTTTTAATTCGAATTGACGTATCAATTATGCTTTATTTTGAGCGATTTTCAGACAAATCGGTTCCTCATCGATCAAAAATATTATCACTTAGTTTCCATCTTGACATCATCGGAAAGATCGAAGAACGCTCTTTTTCTAACGATCTTTGAATCGAATCCATAGGACAATTCCTTCATATTTATTTATTTATTTTTAAATAATCAAAATATGCATGTTTTACTTTTATTCCCTTATTTTGCTGCATCTGAAAAGATAAGATTAGACACTTCTAGAACATGGCAAAAATATGGGTGTTTATCTATGAATTTTAAGAAAAAAATCTTCTTAATCACTTTATTTTCTGATTATCTGCTAACGTTTTGCTTACGGGGGGGACAGAGTCCGTCCCAAACGAAGAACCTCTAAAAAAAAAAAACAGGTATTTGACATACCTTATCCCAAACAGTTCGATCCCCCTTTGCAGGCCCCACCCGTAAGCAAAAGGTTAATTATCAACAAAAAGAATAACATTCGAAATTTTGGATTTCTTTCTTTCTTTCTCCGGTTTGTTGGGTAGTGCTATGGGAGAAGTGTGTTTTGGTGCAGATGCGTAGTTGCGCGCAACTACGCATCTGCATATCCAAGGTATTTTGGTGGAGGACTTTCAGAGGGAAGCTCTTTGAAATGAAGTGACTTTCATTTGAAAGGGAGTTCATCCAAATTTCTTTGATGATATAAATTTATTTCAAATTGCCTTTGCAATATAATAATTATCTGTTTTATATATCATTATATTATTGTAAAACCTGATTCACGGTACCGGTTTTATTCCTAAAAAAAGGGCTCCTGTTAACAACATTAGTAGAGTATCTGAAATTAAAAAACTCCAGTTATGCTGTTAACAGGACCGGTTTCGCTCTCATTTGAGCTGTGGATAACTGAATTTTCTAAAAACTTAAGCTGGGAAAAATTATTATACTTCCAGTATAGCATTCCAATAAGAGGTTAAGCATTCTTTTGCAAAAAATACATACCTGATTCACAAGATACAGTACCACAGGACCGGTTTTGCTCCTGTTAACAACATTAGTAGAGTATCTGAAATTAGAAAACTCCAGTCATGTTGTTAACAGGACCGGTTTCGCTCTCATTTGAGCTCGTCAGCTGTGGATAACTGAAGTAGATATTTTCTATCATAATGTAAAGTGATCTTCAAGAGCTAATTTTGATACACATTCGCCCCGTTCACATTTCGTCACCATTCGGAGGTTCGAAAGAGGGTAAAAAAAAAGACGGATCAACTACCAAATTTTATGAAATTCAGTCCGTCATGCTAAAAATAGTTTTTTCGTATTGTCGCGAAACGTTCCAGTACTTTCCCTGGAGAGTAAAAATCTGATGTGGACAGCACATGACTTTCGTTAGTTTAATTCAATTGGGCTCTTGAGTCCTCAAAAATTGAGCACGTCTTTTTTTTTCTTTAGATTATGGCTATTTCGTAAAAAAAAAGCCAAACTACCAGATTAGTCAACCCAAATATGGTCAAATAGCTAGAGTGTCCATTAGAAACGTCACGCTAAAAATAGTTTTTTCGTATGGTCTCGACATGATTCTCCTTCATGTATTGCAGGGAAAAACTATTTTTTAGTCTGTGTGCAATTCTAGTTGAAATGGACCCAATTTTGGTCGCTTGTGGTGCTGATTAGATCCTTTGAAAGAACGAAAATTGTGTGCACTAAAATAACTAATTTTATACAATTTGGTCACAAGCTTTTTTTTTGCGATATGGCCACTCTTTCAAAAAGAAAAGAATTTGCCACACCACCTTGGACCATGGCGCGTTTTTTTCGTGAAATGACCACTCTTTCAAAAACAAAAGAATTCACTTTTTTTTAACACTCAACAGACCATTTGAAAAAAGAATTTGTGGGACGGTGTAAATTAACAATAGTCGTTTCAAAAATACCGATTCTTGAGAAAATGCACCCGGTGTCACAATTTAAAAAATATCGGTCACAACAAGATCATCAGAGGATTTTACATTTTAATTACAATCAAGATCTTGAGAGTCCGGTGCACACAAGAGATTTCGGAAGTCTCAAAAAAAGATGCGTTCTAATATTTCATTTTAAGATTAAGATTTAGGAGAAGGTACCGAATTTCAACTAGATCCTCAAGAGAATGGCTGCAGGTACTGAGTTCCGGTATCAAGATAAATTAAAAATATAGGCACCTCGCTCACAAAATGTTACCCATCCACCCGGTTTTATAAAAGCACCGCCATTAGTAGTAATCATTTGTTCGATTACTTTTTTTGAATACTGTACATGTGCGTTGAAATTAAAGGAGGAATGATTTTAATTCAAAGTGATGAGTACGACGATCAAAATAATAGATCTGATCTGCTATGTTCTGATCTCTGGAAACGTTGATTCCATCTCACTTGTAGAATCCGGAAACTGCCTGGGCAGCTCGTAATTGGCCAGTCAAACCGAAGCGCTAATAGGAAAATGACAATATAATGCAAATAATGAAATTTATCAGGATCTCACAACAGTTATCTTGTTATACTTTCTGTACATGTGCCGACCTTAACGAGGTATAACAAACATAACTTGAAACAAAAATTTACAACCCAACAATACAAAACTTATTGCCAGGTCATATAAAATGTTTCTGCTTAAAGTGAGTAGTCACAGGTCTACATAGGTGTATAATGCATTAGAAGGAACATTTTATATAAACAAGACCACAATTCATTTAAAGTATATTATTGAATATATATATTGTCGCATCCGGAAAACTAAGTTTAGCACAATTCTATAATTTGGATAAAAGTTACTCATATATAAGGTCTTTCAAAAGTCCGTATAAGCTTTAAAAATTCATTAAGAATCGAAAAATCATCGCATTGAGATGCGGTTTGTACCATAAGTATTGTCAGGACGGATGGGGGGGGGGGGGGTGACATGAAAAAATTTTGTAGTTTAAAAAATCACCTATAGGTGGCGCTGAACGCATTGGAAAGACAAAGAAAATAACTTACTGTACGCTCAGTACCTTTATTATAGCATCATGTGTTCGACATGTTCTCCTACACAAGGTATGACACAATTCAGGCGAGTGAAAACCCCAGTAACTGCAGAATGCAGCATGTCTGGGTGGATCAAACTCACTTCACGACGAATAGAATCTTTTAGTTCCGACAATGTAAAAGGACCTGAGTGATACACTCGGGACTTTAAATACCCCCACAACCAAAAATCAACTGGTGTCAAATCTGGAGACTGAGGAGGCCATGGGATCTTGCAATGCCTACTGATAAGTCGGTCTTCCCCGAAGATGTCAATTAGAAATTTCTTTACTGAATTTGCGATGTGAGATGGTGCTCCATCCTGCATAAATGTTACAGTAAATAACACATTTCGTTCTCGCAAAGACGGCAAGACTTGCTCATGCAGAAGAGTCAAATAACGCTATGCGTTTACTGTGCAAGTTTCCCAACCAGTATTTGAGCTAAACTCCTCGAAGAAAAAGAGTCCCAGAATGTAAGAGCCAATGAAGCCACACCAAACTGTCACTCGTGGTGAATGAAGTGGCTGCTCTATGTACTCACGTGGATTAGAAGTCGCCATATACGACAGTTGTGTGTGTTCACATTTCCATGCAGTGAAAAGTGGGCTTTGTCTGTCCACAAAACATTAAATAACCACTGTGGCTCCTGTGCGATTTTTGACATAGCCCATTTGGCAAACGTTTCTCTCTGTGCGGTATCTACTGGTAAAAGCTGATGGAGTGGTTGTAGTTTGTAAGGATACAGATTTAAGATACCGTGAAGGATACGCCATACCGAAGATACAGGAATATCCAATCGCCTTGCAGCTTCAGAAGCGCTGCTAGTCCCAGCCGCTGCTTCAGTTGCTAGGTTTTCAATTTCAGATGCCACAGTACTGGCACGGGAGTTCGTTAACGATGGTATTCCGCTTCGTGGACGATCCTCCAAACATCAAATTTCTTCAAATCGTGTGACAAGCTTCAGTAACCCAGAACATGTGATAGGACTTTTTCCTAAATCAAAATTTTTGCAAAGCATCTGATGCTGATTCTCTGCTCACGTAATACAGCTTTACTAACAAGGCTTTCTCGATCAAAGTTAACATTCTCGCAAAAACTTCTTCTTTGCACCGTTTACTAATGAATCAAATGAAGAATCTACAGAGTACTACAGCTCCTTTATAACAGCCTCATTTGCATACGTCGGGAAGATGTATTCGGGTAAGCGCCACCTATATATGATTTTTTAAACTACAAGATGTTTTCACGTCACAACCCCCCCCCCCCCCCCCCGTCCTGACAATACTTATGGTACAAACGGCATCTCAATGCGATGATTTTTCGATTTTTGATGAATTTCTAAAGTTTATACGGACGTTTGAAAGACCCTGTATATCAGCATTCTAACAAAAGAAAATTTCGATTTCATAAGCAATTTTAATTTCAGTAATTTTTTAAATGATCGCACTCAGTCATCACAATGGACCTCTCGTGAACTCCCGTACTTTCAACGGAGATTCGACTTTCAACTGTTCTGAATCAAACCCATTTTAAAGGTTGAGGGTAAGCGGGGATTTACTCCTGAATATTTAGTTGCACGGGAACGATGTCAGAACGTTGGGGATGGAATCGTATCACGCCCATTGCCTGCAATTTTCACTGTTATTTATATGAATAAAATGTATTTTATTTTGTTAATTCTTAGATTAATAAATTCGATTTATCCCTTGCTATTTTCACTGTTATTTATATGGATACAATTTATTGAACTGATCATAGTCTAGAATCAAATATATTATCAGAGTTTGCAAGAATTTTTATTTAGAAAACGTCCTATTGATTTTAATCGAAGGAGCTTATGTATAACTTATGTAGTGAAACGAAGGAGTTTATATAAGGTGTATCAAAAGAGTATATTCAAACCTTATTACACCCACAGACAGCGTAAAAGGAGTGTTTGTGGCAAATTAAAAGAGTTTATTTATGGTATATCAAAATGTATTATTTAGGGCGTATCAAAAGAGCTTATTTAAGGCGTATCAAAAGAGGTTATTTAGGGCGTATCAAAAGCGCTTTTTGGGGGTGTATCAATAAAGATTATTTAGGGCGTATCAAAAGCGCTTTTTTGGGGGGTGTATCAAAAGAGTTTATTTGGTGTGTATCAAAACAGCTAATTTGAGGTGTATCAAAAATCTTATTTCAGACGTATCAAAAGAGCTTATTCAGAGTGTATCGAAAGAGCTTATTTAGGGCGTATTATGTCCCTATTCACTAACATCAAATTAAATATAGAATATAAACTTAACTGGAATAAATTAAAATTTAGAATCCTGCTGATTGTGAAGCAAACTACAACACTGGATCGGGTCTGCTATTATTAAAGTTCATCAACTACGAATTATTGTTAACTACGGTAACATGAGAATATATGTACCGATACTTATCATCATTAGTGTAATTTTTCCGATTTGTACAGTTAACAAATACACCGTTACCTAGCAAATTTTTCCAGTGCGACCAACGGTTAGGAACTCTGAGAAAATAAAATACTAACATATTGTTTCTTTCGCATCACTGAGAATATGATCTTAATTTTTGATTGCCTGGTGCATGGAAGTTTTCTTTTGCGATTGAACAAAACTTCATGAATTATCACGATTTACTGTTACAAATGTTTACAAAAGTTAAGCATGTTGCAAAAACATCTACATTAAATTGTTTAAGTCTAAATAATAACTCTGATACCAGTAAAATGCTCATGAATTTATCAAAAATGTAGACATAGTTTCATGACCGTCAACAACTCGAAATTTCTAACCACAATTTTTTTCTTCAATTTTACTATGACGAATTTTCAACTTTCTAACGCTAACTTATAAAAGAGCCTAGAAATCACGTGCTATTCCTTTAGTAGAAAAATTTGCATACATCAGTAACGCAGTTAATATTAGCAATTGTATTATGTCATCACATTTACAAAATGCTACCTTTTCTTTGAAATATCCTTTATTTGCTTCACTTTTTGTGAGCAGTATAGATCCCTTCTAATAATTATAAATGGGGCTTTGTACTATAGTTTTGCATGAGTCTAGGCAAAGGTTTTGGCTGTCCTGACTCCTATAAGAAAAAATCTGATGTGAGCAATATATGACTTTCCTTATATAATGCAATGAATTTACTATTTTTACAGTAAAAAAATAGGTTTTTCTTATAGTAGATACTTATATTCTTTCCAAGATATTGAATTTTCGACAATTAGTCGTCATTTTCATTGATTTAGCGTCATTTTTGTCCATTTGACGAGATTTTCGTTAATTTGGCAACATTTCAGAAAGTCGTCAAGTTGGCGACATTCCGCCAAATTCGTCGCCAAAATCTCGCCAACCGTTATGGACAGAGAAATAAGTTATTCTGATAGCAGATAACTGACTATTGGTGTTCAAATACAAAAGTATGACTCAAAGTATCTTTTCTCATAAATGGAACGAACTAGATCCACGAGAATGATGTCACCAAATTTATCGCATAATATTACACATGAAAAGTGAACATGTTTCTCAACAGTTAATATTTTTTTTTAATTTATGGGATTTTTTGATAAATTTAATTGAAAAATATGTAATATCTCGAGAACTGTTCATACTAGCGTTCTAAAATTTATGTCAATCGTTTTCTAAGGAAGCATTACATAGTATTAATAGACAAGAAATGTCTATTTGCGTAACTTCATCAAAAGTTTTGATTTTTTGATATTTTTTTTAAATTTCACTCGAAAATTTAGGGGGTTCTGAACATTCGATTACGTTTAAAAACAACAGGCTTCCAGTATTCACAGATTGTGATTTTTGTACCAAATTTCATTCAAATCGCTCCATTCGTTCGTGAGATATCGTCTCCAAAGACTTACTGACGCACGCACGCACACACACGCATATACTTTCACGCACACACACACAGACATCACCTCAAAAATGTTCGATTCGTGATCAGGGATGCTTGAAACGTGCTCTCCCGCCGAAAACTGAAATTCAAATTTTCGACCCCGTCACAATACTTTCCTTATACATTATGTATATAAGGAAAGTAATTAAACAAATTGAAAATCCTGACATGTACGGTCAATTATGCAAAATAATTATAATCATTAGAGTAATTTGTTTGATTTGTATAATTAACAATGATACCAGTGGCGGATTTCAGGAGGGGCGATCGAGGCGATCGCCCCCCCCCCCCCCCAAACGCCTGACTAATGTTGACGTTTTATCAAATAAATTATAAAATTAGAAAAATATATATATCATTAGGGAGATACTTTGGTCTTGCTCCCCCTCCCTTAGTTTATCCACGAAATCTCAGTCCCATAATAAAAGTAAAAAGAAAGATCGAGATGCTGTCTTTGATGCAATTACGATAATAAGTGAATTTAAGAAAAATGTGGAATCCGATTTCGGGAATATATGCAGAGGTTGAGGGAATGTGTAATGATCTTGGAATTGAAATAAAAATACCACGTACTGCTGGACGCCAAGTTCACAGAGATCAACTGCTCCTAACATAACTCCTGAAGATTATTACAGAATAAATGCTTACTTGCCTTTGTTAAACTCCGTCCAAGAAGACTTAAAAGACCGATTCGCACAGGAGAATCTGGATGTCTTATATTTACAAGATTTAGTACCATCGACTCTTTAAGCGAAAATCAACACGGACGAAGAGTCACTCCTCCCATCTTGGACAGAGCTAAGCAAGAAGTATCACAGAATAGCCGAACTGGGAGTGGAAGAAATGAACAGTACACTTCAAGTTGAGGTGATTAACTGGAGAACCAAATGGATGCGAAAAAATACCGATACCGGCAGAGTACACAAATCTGCTTTTGAAACACTACAAAACTGTGATCTTGCAGTGTACCATGTGATCTACGTGTTACTGAAAGTTCTTGTAACATTACCAATTACTGTAGCAACCGCCGAGGGTAGCTTCTCAGCACTAAATCGATTGAAGACATGGCTTCGAAACACAATTAGAGAAGATCTGCTAGTGGGATTGACTTTGTTGCATGTGCATTATGGTATCGCAATTTCACCAGTAACAATTTTAGATCGATTTGCTAAAGAAAAAGCAAGAAGACTTGAGTTGATATTATAATGATGATCCTTCCTGGGAGGTTAACGGCGCCAGGGTTTTTGCGATGGACTCCGTAAGGCTGTTAGGGATAATGATCGACAATAAGCTGAATTGGCAATTACATTTGAATAGTGTTATAAATACTACCCCTGGCAAAAATTATGGAATCACTTCCATGTTATTTCAATTGAATACGAAGTTCAATACCCTACAACTTTTGATGCACAGATACCCCTGAAAAACCCTTTTTCAGCGAAATTGAAGAACTTTAAACGCTTAACAAAACAAAAAATATTTGAAAAATTTTGCACTTTTCATTATTTAATGATTCACGATCAAAAAATGGGAAAAAAGCTAGATGTTGAAAGAAAACACTCGTAAAAACCAATTTGGAATAATAAATTTGATCATGGAAAATCATTAAGATATAGCTCCTCATGTTTATATGATCAAATTTATTATTCTAAATTAGTTTTTACGAGTTTTTTCTTTCAGCCTACAGCTCTTTTCCCATTTTTTGGTTGTGAATTATTAAATAATGAAAAGTGCAAAATTTTTCAAACATTTTTTATTTTGTTAAGTTTTTAAAGTTCTTCAATTTCGCTCAAAAATGGTTTTTTAGGGTCTCCGTGCATCAAAAGTTGTAGAGCATTGAACTTTGTTGTTTCCTTATATAGTCACGTAATTTTTTTTTCTTCCAATCTTCATTGTTTTGCTTTGGTCTTAAAATAATGATAGGCCGTAATTTATAAGCTGCAAAGAACTTACTATAAACTTCCGAATTTGTTCTAGTTATTTCAAAAATGTCAAATATCCGTATATAGGAAACCGTTAAGAAAATCCTAAGTGAACAAACCTCCGAGAACATTTCGATCTACAAAATCGCCCCCCCCCCCCCAAACAAGAGGTCAAAATCCGCCACTGAATGACACTGTTAGCTAGCAAATTCTTCCAATGCAGCCAATGGTATTCGCTAGTTATGGGCTCTAAAACAATAAAATACTAACATATCAATTCTGTTGCATTACTAAGCATTACTTTGAAAGCAAAGCTTTTGAAAATATCTAGAGAATTTAATGGTGAATAGCCGGCATGTGTAAATTCATGGTCACGCCCACATTGTTCATGGTCACGCCCACATTTGCCCTCTCCCATTTTTGGTATTCGGAGTTTTATTGAAATATTTCGAAATATGGAATATTTTTGAAACATTTGCAATAAATAAAATATAGAATGTAAATTTTTAAATACATCATTCCAAATCAATATTTTCGGAGGTGCTGAAATGATCAAGAATGAAAATAATCAAGATAAAATACAAAACATTATAACAATTTTTCGTTCAACATTCTTACCTCTAAATTTTATTATATTTTATTTATAACCTGAAAGTTCGAAGATTTTTTTTTCAACGGCAACCATTTATACAGCACATAGTTGCATTATTCTATCTACCCACAGAGTATGATATTGCGAAAAATTAAAAAGAGAAATGTCTTTTATGTATTATATACCGTTAATATTTTTAAAGTGCATTATATATATAAAATTATTTCATTTATTCATTGCAGAGGATCATTTCTCAATAAGATCTAGAAATCTGCTTTTAATACCAGTCGCAGAGAATTCAATAATACCTAGACAAATTATCCGTGAAGTATCCGATTCTCACCAAAACACATTATCTGGCTAGGCTTAAAGAAACGTGCTTTACGGTATGAAAATCCACTGTATAGGGTTACTTAAAATTTCGCAAATGTAAATTTGGATCAATTGAGAGCGACTTATCTATGTTGAGAAAACATTATATATACGACATGTATTATACGCCTGCACCTCTGTAGGATCTGATCTCTCTCTCTCTTCTGATCTCTCTCTCTCTCTCTCTCTGTGTGTGTGTGTGAAGAGAGACGATATCTCACGAATGAATTAATTGAGCGATGCGAACCCCCCACCCCCCTTCAATTTTTGATTGAAATTTTGAAAAATTTATCAGAAAATCATAATTTTCAATAAAGTTACGTGAATAATCATTTCTTATGAAATTTTCCATTAGAAAACGATTGACATAAACTTTAGAACACTAGCATGACCCTTTCTCGAGATATTGTATATTTTTAAAATAAATTTATCAAAAAAGTAATAACTATTTGGAAATATGTTCATTTTTCATGTTTAATGTTATGCGATAAATTTGTTAACTTTATTCTCGTGAATCTAGCTCGTTCCATTCATCACAGAAGATAATTTGGGTAATAGTTTTGTATTTGGATGCCATTAGACCTTTATATACTATATGAATAACCTCTATTTCTCCGTCCATAATGCTTGTCGAAATTTTGGGTATCACCTACTTGGCGACTTTTTTCAAATGTTGCTACATTGACAAAAATGTTGCCAAATTGATAAAAATGAATCCAAATCAAAAAAAATGACAACTAATTGACGAAAATTCAATATCTTGCAAAGAATATAAGAATCTACTATCTTGGCTTGGCGGCTTGGCGAAATTTTGTCGACGAATTTTGGCGGAATATCGCGAACTTAACAACTTTTTTAAATGTTTCCAAATTCACGAAAATGTCACCCGATTGATAAAAATCCCAGTAAATTAATGAAAATGACGACTATTTAATAAAAATTCAATATATTGAAAAGAACATAAAAATCGACTATAAGAATAACCCATTTCTCCGTCCGTTCGACCATACCTAATATTTAGCGAAAAAAATTTCTGGATGTCGCTGAATTGGCGATTTTTTAAATGTTGCCAAATTGGCGAAAAGGGCGCCAAATTGATAAAAATGATGCTAAATGGAAGTAATGTTTTGCAAATTTTTTATTCCGTCATATGACGGACATACCTTCTAGTATATAAGAAATGCTCTTCTCTCCGATTGTTTGTAACACTTAGCAATACATTTGGCGAACATGACGAATAATCCAGCAAAATATCGCCAAAATTATTATTTAACTCCAGATTGGCGAAAATATTGTGAAAGCGGCAAAAATGACGCCAAGTTAATGAAAATGATGCCCAGTTTATGAAATTATTATTAAAATATTTTATTATATGGATTCTATTGCTTATTGATCATGCTATCGATATTAATAATTGTCAATTTAGAGTTGCTTCAAATATAAGTTAATTGGGTATTTCGAAATAGTTTAACATGTTGCCATCCGGAAAAGCGCCAAATGTTCAACTCAACGTTAAAAACACTGTGCCGTGGATCTTATATTTAATTTTTTCATTGTTAAAGAAGCAAATGGCAGTGGGCAGTAATGGCAGTAAATTCGGCAGTGGGATCAGTCCCACTGCCGAAAGTCACCCTCTCTAGGTGTTTTAGTAAGATCAAAAGAGACGTTCGTGTGCTCCGTTATGATTCTTAGAATAAAACTGGAATTAATCGTCACATTTTTAGTTTCCAAAAGGATTCAAATGATCTTAATTATGTCAGAAAAATCCCTAAAATATTTGGCACTTTTGTTGTTAAGGCTAGGATAGGTCTCACAGTCAACCAGGCCTACTTGAATAGATTTCAATTAGCTGAATTCAACAAGTGCCCTGTTTGCTCTGTAGAAGAGGAAGTCATGGAACACATCGTGTTCTTCTGCACTAGAGAGAACATTTTTAGAACTGTTTTAACAAAAATTCGTGTTCCTCTGCCTATTTTATTTGTCTTGTCCAATGTACGTTTCATGTATATTATATTTTTGGTCTATAGAAGGCATCGTGAAATGGGCCGCTAATTCGCCAGGCTCACGTATCAACATATATGTAAGAAGTAAATGTGTTACATTATGTAAGGAAAGTCATGTGCTGCCCACATCAGATTTTTTGCTATTATAATTAAAATTATTGTTCGAAATAAATATGGCAATATTAAAGCACACAATAAAGCACACCATAAGGCAATATTGAAGCACATAATAAAGCACACCATAAGGCAACATTGAAGCACATAATAAAGCACATCATAAGGCAATATTAAAGCACAATTAATTTTAAAAAAAGTTTTACTGGAATGCCTACTCCCTAGCAAATGTAAGAATGTGAACATTTCTCTCTTGGAATCGCGTTCCCATTGCAAATAACAGCATCCATGTTATTTCTGTTGCATATTATGCATTTGTCAGCATACAGCATCCGATACCTTCAATGGCAGCAATATGACTTGTAATGTGCTATAATTTTGTGAACCTCTACGCTGACATATAAATTCAGATCAACTACATAGCTGACCTTGCAATTTAACACCTAACCCGACTGTATATGGAGTTACAAAGGTTAGGTTCGAGCTCCTATTGCAGATAAAATCATTCATAGAACAGTTTCTTCCTTATTATGAGCGCGTCAACAAATGGTATCAGCTATTACATTTCAAGTATGAATTATTTCATTGCAGATATCAGTTATTACATTGAAGGTATTAGCTATTGCATTACATGTATTAGCTATTTCATGTCTCAGTTCATCTTATACAAGAAGTTTAAAGCCGAATGCCTGAAAGAACTGGATGTGTCAGTCCCTATACACGTTAATGGAATTAACAAGTTACCTTGCTATCTATTCAGATATCAGCTATTCCATGCATATGAGTGCATTATAAGCGATAAACGGCTCATAATTCATTTGAAAGCGCGACCCACCCGAAGGTATACGGAAATGATGACTCTTCGAGACAACAGTAACCCTGCCAGTCATGGCACATGCCCCCGGTGGAGCAGAGGAATACCATCCGGCGGGCCACACCCAACGCTCCAAGCCGGAATCGGTCATACAACCAAACAAAAGCCCGAAAGGCAAACAATCAGTCAGGACCCATCCTCGAATTAGAGCCAATCAGCTTTATTGGCAAAAACTATAGACTACTCCATATTGTGGAGGGAACAAAACATAATAAACATGTTATAAAAAAAGTTCAATAAAACACATGAGAAGATGACGAGAATCTACAATAGACTTCGGAAGTGAACTAATAATAAAAACAAGTACAATCCCACAACAACTAGAAATCAGCAGCCATAATTACTCTTGCTAGTGGCGAACAAGAGCTCATTTTGGTAAACTTTGCATTCTTTTCTGGAACAAGAATGGCGTATATCAAAGTTCGTACCAAATCTGGTATTATACTCTTAACACGGTTAAAACATTCAGTGGTATTAGGACAAGAATCCTTTTGTGGCCTTCTTTACCACAATTCTTGAAAGCTTCCTTTAACGAGCAGTATTTACTTATATGTCCGTACCCCCTACATTTGTAGCAGGTTGTGACCCTTATGTACTCTTTTACATCCACCCTTGATCAGTCCAAATTAACTTTGCGTTTATCAATCAATACTTTAAAAGTTTTTGGGTTCACGGCCAAGACCCAATTGGTACCTCTTCTTCCTTAAGTGGAAACCCCAGGCCGTCCGACTCATCCAGAGGACATGAGTAACTATTTGGACGACCGGACATCTTCTTCCTTAAGTGTAATTTTTAACTTCAACTTCAGAATCAATTAACTTATGATTTTGGGAAATTAGTTTCTCAATTACTAATTCATTAGAAAGTTCCTGGTTCACTTATGCAGGATGATTTGTGACTGTTTCTTAGTAGGTTTAGCTATATCATATGCGTTACGTAGCACATCTTGTTCTGAAAATTCTTTTATCAGACTATGTATATCCTCGTTGGATTTAGTCACCTTTCCTGATTCTTTTTACACCTTTAACTTGTATATTTAGCTTAAAGGAATCTCTATAAGTCCCTGAATCTCAGACTTAGTCTTATCCGAAGATATTTCAGACAGAACAGACACCACATACGTGGTTCTTTTAGCACTTTTAGACATAAACGGCTCATAAATGCCATCTGCATAGGAAGGGTTATTAACATATCAACTAACTTTAGAAACTATATGTACGATTTTCTCCTTAGGCTTAATTTTTCCCATTTTGGCCACCCACTCGAATATTTAGATTATTATTTTATTTCCAATCCTTCGCATATTGATCTCCTCCTGAAGTATTCTATTTATTTTTCCTGGATAGTTTGATGCGTATCCTGAAATACTATTTTGTCAGATGTTTCAATTTTTTACTTAGTTCAAAACTGAAGAACACAAAACGTTCCTCCCCGAACGGTTAAAAGAATGCTCTCACTCATAATGCATCCTTTTCTTCTAGAATCTACCTCATTTATTTGAATGCTATTGGGTTTTTTTTCTATCGCCTAGTTTTTCCCTAATCTCCTCGTCACTCCCCTGACATTCTTTTTCGGATATGAGCAACTTTTTTCTGTCATTTTGCTATTAATCTGTATTCTCAATGCGGAATTCGAACTTTAAAACAAGAAAGATCAATCATGCATAAGCATTGATTATGAAACACTTTCCAACTGAAATGTAATTTCATTTAAAAATTTCTAAAATGTGATTCATTCAGTGGTAATATCTTTTACATTATCACAGTACTACAGTAATTTATTATACTTAAATATTTAAAACTGTATCGAAATATAAATCATCTGATTCTTTATGCAAAATCAATGAATATTTCATTCATATAACTTGTATTCCAGACTCCAGAGCTAAATAATTTTGTGTGAAAAAAATTCAGCAATTCTTATGTAATTCATCTTACAAACGCTTGAGATATTTGCTTAACGCTTGAGATACTTGCATTCTGCATATGTTAAAATTAGGCTTCCTTGAAGAAATAATAAAAGTTTAGGGATCATTTAAAATCACAACTATTGTAATTGCATAGGCACGGAATTTAGATACACAGATAATACACAGATAATATATATGTGTATGTGTATGTACTCAAAGTATTGGAATCGTGCCGAAGATCGGAACTCGAATTTTCAAAGGATCTACACGTTTTGGGACTTCTAGAACACGAAAAAACTACTTTTAGGAAGACGTCTGTGTGTGTAAGGGTGTATCTGTGTATGTTTCTGTGTGTCTGTGTGGATATTACATCCACTCTAATTGAAAAACTAATGGACCGAATTTTATACAATTTGGTAGGTATGTTTTTTGTGGGAAATCCTGATGTTCATTAGATTATAGTACGATTCGTAATAAAAGAATCTGCCTTCTTTGCGAAATGGCCGCAGAAATTGCCTTTATCCACTCTAGCTAAAAACTAATGAACCAAATTTAACAAAATTTGGAGTATAATATTTCAATAACCTACAAGTGATTTATATACCAAATTTAACAAAATTTTGTATATAAATCATTTGTAGGTTATTCTACTACGATTCGGGAAAAAGGAACGGGCTATTTTTGCGAAATGGCCAGCAAAAATCGTTATATATAAAAATAAAAGACTACGTGTGCTCAATTATATCAATTAAATTCCTATTTTATATGTGATTTTTGACAACAAAAAGAATAAGACTAACCCCATTACTCTAGGACTAGCCGTTCTTGAGATATTCTAGTTTTTTCGCGTTTTCGCTACGCCACCTTTGACAATAAGTCCAGCTATCAAATGAGAACCAAATTTAAGTTTAACGTGTAAATTCAATGTCATTTAAAATACTTATGTTGTGCAGATAAACTCAAATTATCATTGAATAAATAAAGAGAACGAATATGAGTCTGCAGAGAAAGACATGTGCTGTCCACATCAGAATTTTTTAACAATATTACACCAATGATTTATAGAAGTGAACGGGGATTATTTTCAGGCCATTTCGAAAAAAAATGTATGATCTATATTTAAAGATCCATCAAATTTTTGTCGAATAAAATGTTCAACAAATTTAAGCTGTGTACCAAATTTTAACTCTCTAGGACGTAGGAAAATGCATTTAAAATGCCATCAATTAAATTTATCATGAAGAGTTATATAAAATTTTAAAAAAATGAAAAATTGTTATCTACCAAATTTATTTTAAAATATGAAGCCACTCCCATATGCAAAACGATTAAACAAATGGAGAGATATTTATTATATAATATCTCTCTCTTTTCTTTCTGGAAGATATCCCAAAGTCAGAATTTAATTGAATTTGTTTTTTTCCCTATATAAAATAATTTTTTTAATTAAAAAACTACTTAACATATTTTACTGAATTTTTTTTTATATATTCTATGGGATAATGTGAATATTTCCTAAAAATTTCGAAGCAATTCGTGAATTTTAAATTTACTTAAAAAATGTTTGAAAAATTAGGTCCCATAGGGTTCAATGTATTTCATTTTTTCAACCCGGGTTCAATAAAAAACTAATTGGGCGATATTATTTATTTATATTCCCATAGGTCCTACAGACCGTCTGAACAACATACTAAAATTTCATTTTGATAAACTCATTTTTACGGCAGTTATCGTGCTAACGGACAGACAGACAGACAGACAGACAGACAGACAGACAGAGAGACAGAATGAACAAAGTCATAAACACTTTTCAACTTTGTTGTAAAGTGTTAAAAACGTATCAGATTTTAAAGCGGGTGGGTGGTGGTGGTGGTGGTGGGGGGGGGGGGGTATTGGCAATCAAAAACAACTCATTAAAAGGGTTGTTTTATTTTACCTACAAAACTCTGAAACAAAATATGGTTTTCGTTATTGGTCGTAAACAGAACAGCAAGATATTTTGAGCATCCCATCATAATTGCAAACCGTATACGTAGTTTCCTGTTAAATATTAACGAAAGTGCATAATTAATGGAACAAAAAATGCTTAGTCCTACTAAAATACAAAAAAAAAATGTTCAATTAACCGTAATGTGTGCGCCAGAAATTATAGCAGAGAGAGCATAAAAAAGGGTGGAGCAGTGGTGAAACGTGATAAAATAATTTGGATAGACAGAAAACCTATGACCAAAATTAGCAAATAGAGTTTCTTGCTATGTATTTTAGCAAGGTTACAAATAAAACAAAATATGTAGTAAACTTCCTATAATCCTGTACGTTTGGAATTTCAGCGGTGCCAGTTTTTCAAATTTGCCAGATTATCGGATGTCGAACTAAAATGGGGTAAAAAATGGGAACATGCATTTCATAGACACACACAAACGCCACACTAGAATAAACGTGTATACCCGTCGAAAACTCGAATTCCGAATTATACACAATGATGAGGCCGGTCGCTCGCTTTGCTGCTCTTACCCTCGGGTAAGTCGGGCGACCTGGGTCTTCTACACAATGATGAGTTCAATACTTTCAACGAGTCCAATATATTACCATGTATTCTAGGGAAAGTAATAAATTATTTGCGGACGATAGGGTCGCTTATGGGCCTGCTTTAAATATAGATGGAAAGATAGTAGTCATCCCCACCAGGTAAATGGATAAAGAGACACTTGGACATTCTGCCCCGGGATCAGACCCCGAAACTACCGAATTGGTGATTTCGCCTTATCGTCACACCAATGATGTGTTTGTACCAGTATACTGAAAATTATGCATAGGATGTTCCTATTATATAGTGAATGAAACTGATTTTAGAAAAATATGCTGTTTTTATAAAAATTTAAAATAGGGTCGTAATAATAGAGGAGGAAATTTTCATGAGTTAATCGGTGGGCTTCAAAAATAATTAGTCAACGAGCAACGGGTTGAAGACTACTGCACGACTGTATATATATTCTCATGTAGGTAAAATATTCATATTACGATTAATTTAGACCAGTTATTTATTATCAAACAGCATTGTGGAGTTCCCCACATATAATAGTTGGATACTGCGAACACTTAAATATACTCACAGAACCGGCTTACATGGGACATTCCTCCAAAATAGCGCTTCCATTGCAAGATCAACAAGGGAGTGAGGACGATCCCAGTTACCTCTGCAAGACTTGTAATAAGAGGGGTGTCCTAGCTTCGGAAAGCCCCCATCCCACCCCCTCACGACTTTTAGCCCGTTCTATGAGCTTAAACTAGGCCATTACTGCCTTATTCAGAAGTACCTCAAAGAAAATCTAACACCTTATAAAATTTTATAGAAAGTATTAAGGATATAGAAACTCAGCAGATTCTTATAAATCGTTCTGTATAGAATTCTTTAAAAAAATATATAAAAAACAATTTTAGAATTAAGGCCCTTTTTTATTGATTTATATTTATTTTTCTGTAGAATTATACAGAATAGTAGATTTTCTATAGAACATTATAAAGCTTCTGTATCAAGTTTCTAAAGAATTCTGGAACAATAGAATTTATTAAACTGTTTCATAAGCAAAAAGAGGTATGCGACCCACCCGAAGGTATACAGTAAGACTATTTATCGCTGCGATAGCAAGTTCTCACACACGGCATAAGCAAAAGCTTCGCATCCGCAGCATCGCCGCCACCCCAGGACCAACAAGCGCCAAAAGAGCAGGACTTTAGAAGAGTGATGGACTCTTTGGACATGACCCCTCCCTCCCCTCAGAGGAAGCAATGCCGAATCGCTCCGCAGGTAATTGGGAGAATGGACAAAGAAACAGCAAAAAAAGCTAAGCAAAACAAAACAAACAGCAGCCACCATCATGGATCGTTCCAAACCCATCCTCCGGCTTAACAATTTGTCAAGCCAAAACAAACAAAGACAATACCCGTGTCAAAAACATAAAAAGGAAAATTGAAAGAAAGGATCTCAAACACAGAGTCAATCCTAAGGAGTTGCAAATAAATCACAAATCACAAAACGATATCCACATGCACCACAAGTATAGTGACGACAGAAAAAACTGTTCGTTATTAAAACAGTATACAACGACGTATATAAGACAGGTATTCCGTCAAACACATAATATTATACATTCATCAAAGAACAACTACTTCAAGAAGAGTTCAGATGTCAATGATTATTAGTAATGGGCTTCAAATAAGCTAAATACCATGCATATATGCACCATATATACATATATATGCACCACAAAAGCCCTATTAACATAAAATCCACCATATTCTCAAAATTTACCTAAATACACTTTGTTGCAGAAAAATATATGCACCCATTAAGAATTGAACTACAGTCGCGAAACTTGGCATGCAAATGTCGTTTAAGAGTTGTGCAAATAATCAGACTCCGCTAGTCAACGCCAATAATATTATAGGGCTTATGCAACGCGCATGAGATCGATGCGTCGTACAGCATTCAAAACGACCGGTATTCTCACTCACGGACAATTGGAACTGAATTTTCTGATTTGATACTGTTAAGTTGTGTACAAAGATGCCTTTGAGATGTAATCGACGATGCTACAATTTTCTGATTTAGAGAGACGTTGCATCATAGGTCTAAGGGAAGCTGGTTGATCCAAAAGATGTATCAAACGTCATCTTGGTCGTCGGTGCGATATGGTAGTCGCTCCGTGCTAGCAACAGTAGATCAGAAAAGGTACATGTAACCGTCGCGGAGGTTCAGGGCGTCCCATACGGACAACTGTCCAAAAGCATCGTACAATCAGGAGAGGAGCCACGTCCACACCAATGTCGTCGCTATCATCCATTCGAAGGCATTTGTCACATTCTATGCAGCCTAAAAATCGAGGCATATTATTCGGGGACGACTGGCAGAAGGTGGGATTAGGTGTCGTTGTGCATTAAGGCGTCTACCACTGACCCCTTAACATAAGCCAAGCCGTCTGGAATGGTGCCAAACTCGGTCAGTATGGATAGTGTCCGATTGGAGGCATGTTGTCTTTAGAGACGAATACCGCTTCTCTCTCAGTGCTGATGACCGCAGAATACATGTATGGGGGAGGACTGATCACCGGTCTGGGGAGCCATCTCGTAGGACAGTCAATCTTCTCTAGTTGTTCTGCAAGCCAATCTAACGGTTCGCTTGTACGTCGACGATATTTTGAAACCTATTGTTCTGTTTATGTAGTCAAGCTGCCCAGGCCCATTTACCAACAAGACAACGTTCGGCAATATACTGTACGACTTCCTCAACAATGTCTTCAAGGATTTTATACCGAGAACTTCACAGTTGTGAAGATGCTACTCATAAACTCCTTGACATAATTGACGGCTTCTGGTCTTTAAATCATGTCGCTCTGAAAACCATTGATGTTCGTGGGGCGTTTGATAATTTGAACTGGAACATTCTTCCCTTAACGTTAGAAAAATTAAATATTCCTATTCCTTTTCGTACTTTTCTTTTTTCATACATTAATTATAGATCCGTTACTTATATTGAGGGACCATTAACTATGTCTAAATTTATTTCTAAGGGATCCCCGCATAGTTCCGTTATTCTCCCAATATTATGGAATCTATATTTTAACGAAATGTTACTACTTGTAATGACCTTTTTTACCTTTAAAAGCCTTTGCTGATGACCTTGCGGTGGTCACTTGTTGTGATAATCGCAATAGTCTGGAATTCAATACTAACTCTGATTCTTTGATTTCCTTACATCTTGAAATTTCTATTGAAGAAGCTGCTTAATTATTTTCGGTAAAAACAGATCAAAGCTGATAAGTTTAAACTACAAGGCAGATCTATACAAATGTTTACTCATTTTAAATTTTTAAGCGTAATTATCAATGATAAATTGACGTGGAGCCTACATATATTTTATCTAAAAGACAAATGTTTTAAATTATGTTCTACTTTTGTGAAAATATCTGGAAATAATTGGAGGGGAGGGGGGGGGGGGTCAATAAAACATTTTCAAAAATCTGGTTTCAAACTGTTATGGAAAAAATTATCGTATAAAAAATTATTGCTCTGGGGTATGGGAAAAAACTGTTAACTTCTGTACAAAATAAAAAACTAATTTCTCGCCAGAGATTATTCTTATTTAAAATCTCTTCCAGTTATTGGACCTCTTCAAATGTCTCACTCGTTTCAATTTTAGGTATTCCCCCTATTCACCTTGCCATAAAAATTCTACACATAATATATATGTTTTGGAAACAAAGAATTGGTATCCTTTCCAGTTCGGATTTTCCTTCGCCTTCTCAATTTGAATTTAATAGCCCTATTTCTGATATTCTACTCTCAAACATTATTGTTTCTCTTACAAATTATGACGCCAACACTAATTCTGATTATAAAATTTATACATATGGTTCTAAAACTGATTAAAATGTTGGTTTCGCTATTTGCATTTTTAAACATGATGTATTAGATGAGGTTTTCTGTTACAAACTGGATGCAAGGATTATAGTTTTTGAAGCTGAAATAACTGTCATAGGATATGCAGCTGATTATGTTTTTAAAAATAATTTACATGTGATTATATATGCATACAGTCTTTCTTCAATTTCTGCCCTAAATTCAATAACCAACAAATCTAATTATATCAAAATTATCATAATATTTAAGATAAAGTTTTAAATTCTAAACGTTAATGTTTAAGATAAAGTTTTAAATTCTAAACGTTAATGTTTAAGATAAAGTTTTAAAATCTAAACGTTAATGTTTAAGATAAAGTTTTAAATTCTAAACGTTAATGTTTAAGATAGTTTTAAATTCTAAACGTTAATGTTTAAGATAAAGTTTTAAATTTTAAACGTTACATTATCCTGGGTAAAATGTCATGTTGGGTTAATTAGCATTGGTATTTACTGCTTCTACTGGTATTGACGTAAAAATTCCTTTCTCCTATTCTGGTTTATCTAAATTCTATAAAAACGTATTAACTGACCTCTGGCAAACTTTTTAAAATGACTATACTTCTCCTCGCTCGCAGGGTCCTTCAAGAATTAAATATTTTTTACCAATTGTAAACCCAAAGTAGCAAAATTTTAATAAATATTTATTCTATTCTCTTACTGGTCACGAACCATTTCTTAATTACCTACACTATTTTAACATTAAATCTACTTTTAATTGCATCTGCAACCATTATGTTTTTCATTGTCCTCATTCAAGAAAATTCCATTTAACAAATCCTACTATTGTAAATCAACCATTATGGTTTTCTAACATCTGTAAAAATATAAATTCTATTAATAGAATTAAAAATTGTATTCTTATTGCAAAATATATCTCAGATAGTGTTTATTAATTTGTTTATGAGCAGCTTATGTTCTCAATGTTGTTCTGATCAATGAATAATTGTTTCTCTATCTACGCTGTTCCATTCTGTCTCTGTGTTTTGATATTTTTATTAACATGTATTTTCTTTCGTGTTTTTGTTCACCTTTATCTTTCTTCCTCTTCTTGGTTTAGGTCTTATCTTTCTAAATTTTTACTTTCTTTATATACATATAATGTATAAGGAAATGATTGTGACGGAGTCCAAGATTCGAATTTGAGTTTTCGACGGGACAGCACGTTTCAAGCATATCGGAACACGAATCAGACGTTTTTGAGATGATGTCTGTGTGTGTGTGTGTGTGTGTGTGTGTGTGTGTGTGTGTGTGTCAGTGAGTCTATGAAGACGATAACTAACTAGCGAATGGAGCGATTCGAACAAATTTTGGTACAAAAATTACAATCCATGAATACTGGAAGCTTATTGTTTTTATACGCAATCGAATGTTCAGAACCCCTCTAGATTTTCGAGTGAAACTTTGAAAAAATCATAAAAAAATTAAAACCTTTAATAAAGTTACGTAAATAGTCATTTCTTATGTAATTTTTCATTAGAAAAAGATTGACATACATTTTAGAACGCTAGCATGAATCGTTCTCGTGGTATTGAGCATTAAAAATTATTTCACACAAAAATATTATCAAAAAATCCTATAAAAAAATATATTACCTACTGTAAAATATGTTCACTTTTCATAAGTAATATCATGTGATAAATTTGGTAACATCATTCTCATGGATCTAGCTCATTCCATTCATGAGAAAAGATACTTTGAGTAATAATTTTGTATTTGAACGTCAATAGTCATTTATCTGCTATAAGAATAACTTACTACTCCGTCCATAATGCTTGGCGAGATTTTGGCGACGAATTTTGCGGAATGCCGCCAACTTGGGGACTTTTATAAATGTTGCAAATTAACGAAAATCTCGCCAAGTGGATAAAAATGACGCTGTATCAATGAAAATGGCGACTAATTGACGAAAATTCAATATATTGGATAGAATATAAGTATCTACTATAAAAATAACCTATTTCATTTTTTTACTGTGAGAGCAGTAAATTCATTGCATTATACAGGAAAGTCATGTGTATAAGGAAAGTCTGTATAAGGAAAGTCATGTGTTGCCCACATCAGATGTTTTATTTTATCGTTTCTTATACAATCTTATTTCATTTCCTAATACGTAATGTATTTTCTATGTATATTTATGCATGTCTTGTTTTTGTGTATTGTCTTGTTTATGTTTATTTTCTTGTTTTGTATATTGTCTTGTTTATGTTCATTGTCTTGTTTTGTTTTTGTGTTTACTGTATTTTTCCCAGCTGTCCCTTGTAATTGCTCTACACCCTTTGGGTGAGCTGGACGGTCTGGGTAATAAATAAATATATAAAAAGGATTCAATACCCTCGCACGGTCATCCAAGTTCCCAGACCTATAACCAATCGAACACGTCTGGGACATGCTAGGACTTCAATTGCAGCCTTCTGAAAATACCACTGAATTAGCTGACCATTTGCAACGTATGTGGTAAAATCTTCGGCAGAGGAACATGCAATTTAATTGGCTCTATGCCATAGCGAATATCGGTGTATATAACATCCAAGGAAGGATTTATCACGTACTAAAATGTCATATTCTTCTTGACACCATTTCGTATTAAAATGTTTTCATGCATATATATATATATCATAATAACTGTAACCTGTTTTGAATTTAAAAGCTTCTTAGTCAGTATCACTTACTCTACAATGTTAGAAGCACAAGGAGTAACTCAATTTATGTTATTTTATTATTATTACTCTTATTCCTTTTCATCTTATACATTACATTGTATTCTTATAAATACACAGTCATGCGTTGGTATATTTGATTATTTTATTTGATTATTTTTATATTTATATCTGATCCATTTTCTACTTTCTTCTACGTCGGATCATGTGCATTATTTCTGTAATACAATTTACAGTAATGTACACAGAAACGTAGAATCAGCTTTAACGAACCAGGTATGGCCCTTAATAACGTACATGCTTTCGGAAATGCTTTTCACTTCTTTCAATTTATTCATGTTCAAAAAAAAAATTTTGTGGAGCCAGAAAGGTATAGCTCCACGTACAAATTTTTTTTTCTTCTTTTCAAATTTTCATCTTATACACTCTTCTTGCTTTACACCATGTATGTTTATGCAGGGAACAAAGGGATTAGTACCTTACGTACTTGTATTGCATATATGATTTATAACACAAGATAAAAAATTTAATCTAAGGGAGTTAATTAACGGATATATTAACAATCTTTACCACATGTCATTCTTTTTCAATTCCTTAACTTACATATAGAACTAGGAAAAAGGGTCATTTTATACCATTTTAGTACCTGTTTTATTTATAATGTTTTATTTATAATGTTCTCTTTATCATCTCCACAAGCTTGCCGTATAGTCACTCTTGATTTCAAATAATCACTTCAGACATCTTCTTCCTTTTTGCTATACAGAACTTTTCAATAAATAATCAATCTCAGGTAGATATAATACAAGTAAATTATAATTCTTCAATTATATATATATATATATAAGTGTGGGCGTTGTCTAGACATAAAAGTACTTTAAACTGGAATGAGAGGTCGCTATCCCTCTCAGCCATTTATATGCAATTTATCTGGCATCCCCCTTTACATATCTTTACATTTTTACTTTTTCTTAGTTATATATAGATATATATATATATACATATATATATATATATATATATATATATATATATATATATATATATATATATATATATATATATATATAGATATGTATATATATATACATATATATATATATATACATATATATATATATATATATATATATATACATATATATATATATATATATTATACATATATATATATACATATATATATATACATATATATATATATATATATATATACATATATATATATATACATATATATATATATATATCTGCAAAGTTTTTATTGCATATACAAAGTTTTTATTGCATATACAAACTTAATTGTACTATTTGCAACTTATCCTATATTGGCCAAACCAGCAACCCTTTACATCTGAGAATGAATGTCCACAGGGATCATATTAAAAAATTTGACCATAAAGTCTTTAATGATCTCCCTACTAAAAATCAATTTGAATATCAGCACTTTGTTACACATGGATTTAAAAATGTATCCCTTCATATTTTAGATATTAAAACTTCACTCACTGATAGATTAGTATTTGAAAATTATTCCATTAAAAAATATAAAACTCTCTTCCCCTATGGCTTAAATCAAATTTATAATAATAATAATGTTGTTAACAATAGTTTTGAATACAATTCTAATAAATCTTCAGTATATAAACATCTTTTTCAATATTCAAAGTCATCAACGTCTAGTAAAAAGCGTTATAAGCGCGGCAAAGGAAAAAGTAACTTAAGTAAAACTATTGATTACAATGCAGACATTTTGAAATTACAATATAATTATTCTCAAACTTTCAATTTTCTACCTGTTAGAACTTGGTTATATAAAGTCAGAAAATGCAAATTAAGTATTGTTTATACTAATTTTTTAAAATTAAAATTAACTCATGAGCATTTTAAACATTTATTTTATGATTTGCTTCTTTCACGTACAAATTTCTTAAATTACCACCTTCTCCATTCACCAAATTCACATACTAAAATAGCGTACTGTGTAATTTTTTTAAACACCCTATTCTTAATTCTCTTAACTTCAATAATTTATTTGCAAAACATCAGCATTTGTTACCCGTAAAAGAAATCAAAATACAAAAATCCTTCAAATATAATTTACCAATTGGTAGAACTATTTACAATTACAATGAAGTTTCCAGGACATTAAACTCCGATGACCTTACATCATGTGTATGCAGCAATAAAAATCTGATGTGGGCAACACATGACTTTCCTTATATAATGTAATGAATTTACTACTTTTACAGTAAAAAAATAGGTTTTTCTTATAGTAGATACTAATATTCTTTCCAAGATATTGAATTTTCGACAATTAGTCGTCATTTTTATTGATTTAGCATCATTTTTATCCATTTGGCGAGATTTTCATTAATTTGGCAACATTTCAAAAAAGTCGCAAATTTGGCGACTTTCCGCCAAATTCGTCGCCAAAATCTCGGCGAGTGTTATGCACTAAGAAAAAAGTTATTCTTACAGCAGATAAATGACTACAAATACAAAAGTATTATTCAAAGTATATTTTTTCATGAATGGAACGAGCTAGATCCACGAGAATGATGTCACTCAATTTATCGCATGGTATTACATATGAAAAGTGAACATGTTTCTCAATAGGAATTTTTTTTTTTATGTGACTTTTTCATAATTTTTTTGAAAAATGTACAATATCTCGAGAACGGTTCATGTTAGCGTTCTAAAATTTATGCCAATCGTTTTCTAATGAAAAATTACATAAGAAATGTCTATTTGCGTAACTTTATTAGCGGTTTTGATTTTTTGACGATTTTTTCAAAATTTCATTCGAAAATTTAGGAGGGTTCTGAACATTCGATTACGTATAAAAACAATAGGCTTCCAGTGTTTCTAGATTGTGATTTTTGTACCAAATTTGGTTCGAATCGGTCCATTCGTTCATCAGTTATCGTCTCCACAGGCTCACTGACACACACACACACACACACATACACACACACACACACATACACACACACACACACACAGTCATCACTTCAAAAATGTTTGATTCGTGATTAGGGATACTTGAAACGTGCTCTCCCGTCGAAAACTCGAATTCGAATTTTCGACCCCGTCACAATACTTTCCTTATACATTATGTATATAAGGAAAGTAAAAATCTTGCCCCTTATGTTAACTCCTCTCATGGACACATTATTACTGGGGATCTCAGTATAGTTCAGGATGATATACTTAGGGATATTATGAATAAAGGGTCTACATTTCGCATTCCATTCTGCCATCACCCTAAACAACTTCTTTAGTCTATATCATTTGATTTTGATAAATTCATATATCAACTTGCTTGTTCACATTCCATTCCTATTGAAGCATTCCATCTATGGAAGTATACTACCTTACATCTACTTAAAAATGTTATTATAAACATTAAATTAACGAAGCCTAAGTATCCTTATAAACAATTCCTATCTGCTATTAAAGAACTACAACAACATTTTGTCATAACTTATGTAGATAAAGCTTCTAATAATTATGCCATCATTTGTAAAAAATACTATGTTTCTCTGTTACAGAATTACTTAAAAAATAATCAAATTTTTAAACCCATTAATAATCAGTCTATCAAAATCAAAACTAAAATACTAAAATTATATACACAATTAAAAATTAATTGTAAGTTTTTTAAATTTCCTTATGTTACTTTGGTTCCTAAATTCCATAAATCACCTCTCAGTTTCAGAACAGTCACTTGTGGACATAATACCTTTACCACTACAGCTAGTAAATACTTGCTTAACTGTTTAAATAGAATTAATGAATCTCTTAAATTTAGGTATTCAGGATATTTCATTTTGAACAATAGTTTCGATTTAGTAAATCACCTTAGCAAGCTTCCACAAATTCTTGGTTTCCATACCTTTGATTTTAAAGACCTTTTTAATAATATTGCCATTAAAGATTTATATAAAGTTATTATCTCTCTTTATCAAGACTATCTATCTCCCAATAATGTTGCATTTAATGTCAAAAACTTTCCTATGCTCTTACACTTTGTGTTATACAACAATTAATTTATCCAAGGTGATAACATTTATATACAAACATCTGGTGTACCACAAGGTGGCTGTGGTAGTAGTATACTCGCTAACTTATATCTTTATTATTATGAATGTCATTTTAACTCTAATTCATATATTATATATAGATATGTTGACGACTTAATTTGTATTATCATTGATGATTCTTATCCAATTAATATTGATTTTAACCCATCTAACCTAGAATTAATTCCTAATGAGCCTAGCGTTAGTCAAACTTTAAATTTTTTAGACCTAAATTTAGATACCCTCAATAATCATGTAATGACCAATCTATATGACAAAAAAGATTCTTACAACTTCACTATCATAAAGCTGCTATCATATCAATCTTGTAATTCTATTCAATTGTTTAGAAACATCCTTTTAAACCAGCTATTTCGAATACATCGACTTTCTGATCCTCGGTTTCACTTTCTCCACATCAATAATCTTAAACGCATTTGTCAAAATTATCAATATCCGGAAGTATTTGTAAATAATATTATTAATAATTTCAAATATACCACGTAATCATTTTACACATGCATTATTTATCTTTGATTGGATAACTCAATTTTGAGAATTCACCCATTCTTATCACCTAACTTACCACTTGGCCTAAGTCTAATACTGTTTACTATTTTCGAATGACTGTTTTCCACTTTTCCTGAGTCCTATACTGATTACTATTTTTGAAAGTCTCCATACATATTATGTATCGTTCAAATGTATTCATTCCGGTGCCCACTCGCATTGACGAAGTGAGGTGAAATGCTCAGTCGCTTGTTCAACTTATACGCTGTGGCAATGCTTGTGAGTTCATATTTCTGCTCGAGGAAGTATTATTTTTCTGATTTGTAATTCAATTGATTTATTTTTCTCCTTCCACTAGCCAGTAGACAGTTCCAATGGTGTCTATGGTTAAATACTGTCGCCAATGTCAGAAACTGGCTATTCTATCGGTTTTAATTCGAATTGTATGACTGTCCTGATGAGAATGCAATTTCGAACTAACCGCCATTTTTGTGTAGTTTCAATTGATTGTTCCCTATGTCTTAATCTTTTATCTTGAGCTAATTATTATTGCCCTTTCTCATTTTTGCCGTGTTTTACTTTTATTTTTATTTATATTTATATTCTTTTACTTGTGAATTTTGTATCCTAATATTCTTCTCATCCCCCTTTACCATTGTAGTGATATGTTACCTTCTTTATCCTTAGTCTTGGTCTATAGTTATTCATTTGTAACAGATATGCTAGTGATGGGTTTTTTTGTACATAAAGTAGTTTATGCGTAATTTTCGATTAAAATCTTTCAATTTTTATATATATATATATATATATATATATATATATATATATATATATATATATATATATATATATATATATATATATGCACATACATACATATATATGTATATATATATATATATATATATATATACAGTGTGGCCATAATTAAAGTAGAAGTGTTTAGAGCCCAATAGTGAGAAAACTGTTGGGCCAAACTCAACTAAATTTACAGTAAATACTATTTAGACCATGGGGTTTTGATTTTTAAAATAAATAAAAAATAGCCCAGATTTTTGTCACCGCGGATCAAAGTAGCGCTGTAATGTCCATTTTTGGAGTAAAATAGGAATAGGAAGTACAGAAAGTTAACATTTTACATGCACTTGGAAAAGGATATCACATTTGCATTTTATACGTATTTAATACATTTTATATTTACATTTGCATACGTATGACATTAATTTTTATATTGGCATCATTTACATGTGGGATTCAATATGTTTTCCTTGCGTATGTTCCAAAAAGTTCATTCTCTGAACAGCATTCTCTACTGTAGAATGCAACAGATCTCCATTAATTTGCTTGATGTGCAATGTTATTCAGTCCTTCAAAGCGGCTAAATTATCCACATTCCCTTGGTATACCAAGCGCTTTACATGACCCACACAACCAAAAGTCACAAGGGGTCAGATCTTGAGAACAGGTTGGTCACTTCATAGGAAACGCTCGACTAATTATTCGGTTGTTGGTAAAATGCTGTCGTAGGGCTTCCTGTACGCGCAATCCGATATAAGGGGGTGTTCCATCCTGCATAAATATCGTAGATTCAAGACATCCACGCTGTTGAAGTTGCCGAATAACAAAGTTCAGCAGCATTGTTCGCTACCTCTCAGCATTGAAGGAAATTTCTGTACTTCGTATGCCTATTTTACTCCAAAAATAAACCTTACAGCGCCACTTTGGACCGCATTGGAAAAAATCCGAACTATTTTTTTCTTTTAAAAATCAAAACCCCCATGATCTAATTAGTATTTATTGCAAATTTTGTTAAATTTGGCCCAACAGTTTTCTCACTATCGAGCTCTAAAAACCTCTACTTTAACTATGACCACCCTGTATATATATTTGCAACAGAGTGTATTTTCTATAAAATTAATTTTCTACAATAGTTTCGAGCGTATATTGATTATATGATAAAATTTAATAGAGATCCTCGCTGGCTGTTAAGTCATCCATCACTATTATTATGTATTGCAAACAAACGATATCTTTCCTATCCAATAAAGACTCACCTGAGATAGCACATAAACATGACCAAATACATTCCGTTCTATTTCTATAAATCTTTCATCACAAACTACCTTTCAGGTCGGCAAACTTTCATAATGGCAAAAGGGAGCATTATTTTAAGGAAACGTTGACATGAGTCGTGAACGATTCCAGCTGGTATCAGACTAAATTTATATGCGTCCCTGAGACGACGATGATCCTTATAAATGTCACCATTGATTCTTTTCCGTCCAAAACTTTAATTTCCAACTCAACGGGGTAGTGGCTGATTAGTTTATATTTTTGTTAGGTCTCTCCAGTACCTCTTTTTCCGCCATCTATTATATGGTTTGAAATGCCGTTTTACGGTAGTTTTTGAAGGCTTTTCTTAAGATACAAATTTTTCGTTTTGATGTAATTCGAATTGCCTTTTTATGTTGTAGAGTAATGGGCTTATTTCGGGATTAAATTAGGACATTCAATATCGGGGCAAAATTAAAAATCGGTATTTTGATATATCTTTTAGATCCGGGATATCGGTACTGATACCAGTATACCTAGATTTTAATTAAAATTTTGTTCACAGAAAAATTGGATACAATTTAAGGCAAAAACAATAATATTTATAAACTTCATTATAAAGAAAAATATTTATACTTACCAAATTCAACATGGCTAAAGAAATACCCATAAAATATAAAAAAATCCAATAGTAATATAATAACTAGCTTTTTCCATCCAAACTTTGCTCGGGCGAATTGGCTTAGTTGTCACTAAATGGAATTAATAAATTACACTATTAATAAAAGTTTGGAATATCAAAAACCCTTTTAAATTCAAGCATAAAAATGGCGCAGATTCTATAGTTTTGTTAACAGTGAAATTGCGACATGTAAAACAATAATTGATCTCTGATCACTGTTTGTTGCCTTATTTGCAACGTTTTCAGATATTTTAAGTTAAAATCAATCATTAATAAAAAAACTGATGTGAGCAGCACACGACTTTCCCTATGGAATGATTGATTGCATTCACAATAAATAATATAGTCTATATATTAAGGTTTTAATAACTGATTCATTAATTTGGCATTATTTCATTAATTTATCAACATTTTTCTAATTTTGACAATATTTCCATCCATCTGAGGCGAAATAGTTGGCGATACTCCTTTAAGTTAGTCCCCAACCTCTTAAAATTTATCACCAAACTTTACAGATAAGCGGAGAGAAAACGTATTCTTATATATAAATGACTACTGGCGAATTTTTAGTCATCAAAATACAGAACTATTTCCCAAAATATCCATGAGAATGATGCTAACAAATCTATAGCATGATATAACATATGAAAATTGAACACATTTTACAGTCCTTAATATTTTTTAATTGTATATAATTTTTACCTTCCTTATATACATAGTATTATGTATAAGGAAAGTATTGTGGCGGTGTCGAAAATTCGAATTCGGTGTTTCGACGGGAGAGCACGTTTCAAGCATCCCTGAACACAAATCGAGCATTTTTGAGGTGATGTCTGTCTGTCTGTGTGTATGTGTGTGTGAAATTATGTGTGTTTATGTGTGTGTCAGTGAGTCTGTGGAGACGATATCTCACGAACGAATGAAGCGATTCGAATGAAATTTGGTACAGAAATTACAATCCGTGAATACTGGAAGCCTATTGTTTTTAAACACAATCAAATGTTCAGAACTTCCCTAAATTTCAAAACCTAAAGTTCAGAACCTCCCTAATAGTCTTGGGATGCTATTAAGATGTTCTTCGTAATGCATGATTTGCATAAGTGCCGAACTTTATAAAAGCCAGACCGATACTTCTTCAGTGAAAATATATATATATGCATTCCACAGATAGACGTACGTACACACTCAATGAGAGACGTAACGTAAAAGCAGGTTGATTCATAATATTTAGATTACAGCGTAAAATGCAACAGAAATGAAGGCAAGAAGCAGACGAACTTCGAAATTCCATCTTTATTGCAAACAAAAGCTTTTAAGCTTTATTGCATAAAGCTTGAAAGCCTAAATGAGCTCTAGACTATGTCTGCGAAATGGAAATTAGGCAAAATACAGAACTATAGTAGGGCCACATAATGTGACGGCAGGGAAGTAAAACGAGAGAAATAGAAAATAGAGGAAATATGAATTAGAGAAGCAAAAAAGAAAAAATATATCAAATGCAGAGTATATGGTCTCAACGTGTGGAATAAAGAAAAAAAAATAGACAAGGTCATGCCATACCCCAGAGTGTCATTGACAAATAATTAACAAGATTGCTATAATTTTTATTGTTATGAAAAGCTTAAAAGAAATCGAAAACTGAAGAGTACATTTAAATATTGGAGGCAAAAGAAGAATCAAACCTGTGACTTGTCATTCAGCAATGATTGGCAATTGAAGATTTATCAATTCCTTGCTTATTTGACACAATTACTTTCCTTATATACATAATGTATAAGGAAAGTATTGTGACGGGGTCGAAAATTCGAATTCGAGTTTTCGACGGGAGAGCACGTTTCAACCATCCCTGATCACGAAGCAAACATTTTTGAAGTGATGTCTGTGTGTGTGTGTGTGTGTGTGTGTGATTGTGTGTGTGTGTGTGTGTGTCAGCGAGACTGTGGAGACGATAACTGACGAACGAATGAACCGATTCGAACAAAATTTAGTACAAAAATCACAATCCGTAACCACTGGAAGCCTACTGCTTTTATACGCAAATAAATGTTCAGAAGCCCCCTAAATTTTCGAATGAAATTTTGAAAAAATCGTCAAAGAATCAAAACGGCTAATAAAGTTATGCAAATAGACATTCCTTATGTAATTGTTCATTAGAAAACGATTGACATAAATTTTAGAACGCTAACATAACCGTTCTCGAGATATTGTACATTTCTCAAAAAAATTATCAAAAAATCATATAAAATAAAAAAAAATATATTTTCTATTGAGAAATATGTTCACTTTTCATATGCAATACCATGCGATAAATTGGGTGACATCATTCTCGTGAATCTAGCTCGTTCCATTCATGAAAAAAATACTTTAAGTAATACATTTGTATTTGAACGCCAATAGTCATTTATCTGCTGTAAGAATAACTTATTCCTTCGTCCATAACGCCTTGGCGAGATTTTGGCGACAAATTTGGCGGAATGTCGCCAACTTGGCGACTTTTTGAAATGTTGCCAAATTAAAGAAAATCTCGCCAAATGGATAAAAATGACGCTAAATCAATGAAAATGACGACTAATTGTCGAAAATTCAATATCTTGGAAATAATATTAGTATCTACTAAAAGAAAAACCTACTTTTTTTACTGTAAAAGTAATAAAATTCATTACATTATATAAGGAAAGTCATGTGTTGCCCACATCAGATTTTTTTTATGTTATTTCAAAGGGTACTTTAGGGCACGCTTAGTTTGACCAATATACGATAGATGCCAACAGCCGTACCGTGCTGAAAACACCGGTTCTCGTTAGATCACCGAAGTCAAGCAGCATCGGGCGCGGTTAGTACTTGGGTGGGTGACCGCCTGGGAACACCGCGTGCTGTTGGCAAATTTCGGGCGCGGTAGTCCGGTTGTTTGCGCGCTGGATTTTCACGCTGCCACAACTGCGCCGTGTTCAAGCGGAGTACGATCACGTTAAACATGTGGGTCCGTAAGTCCTTCCGAGAGGTTGGTGGTAGGGGAAGGAGGTTACGGTTCCTGAGGATGCCTCCCCCACTGGGTTCCGGTCTAAATTGGGTGGCACTTCCCGGCCGTCCAAACAGTTACCTTACACCTTTCTGGTAGGTCGGACGGTCTGGGTCTCAACAAAAACAATATACGATAGTCCTTAATGTAATAACTAGTATACTATGCTGATAATACTGATAATATACTTTAATAATATACTGTGTTGATTCGTGTTCTCAGATGTTCAACAAGTGTAAATCAACTGAAAACTAGCATTCGAATTTCTTGCGATATAATTATACATTAAGCTATTGCGTAGGTAAGATAAAACACATATACCTTTACATTATTTGAACGAAACGGACGAACACAAAGAGCAGCATTTTCTTCACAACTATATTTACAAAAAAATATAAATCATAATAAATTGAAGAGGAAGGAACATTTCAACACACCCTTTATCCATTCTCTTATCAAAATGTTTTCCCCAAGCGTTTCAACAGTTCAACTAAGCTTATTCACCATTTCTTCATTGATTTAGAAATTTGCCAGAGAAATGTGTGATTTTTTAAAGGCTGTTTGTGGATGTAATTATCTTACAGTTTCCTATCAATTAAAATGAAAATTCTTCTAGCTGAAAGAGGTAATAGAAAATATATTTTTCTCTCACGTATATATTATTCACTTTTCGTGGATTATGTAAAAGTTGAAATTTCATTTTATCTCTTTAAAAAGTATTTTCAATTTGAGCATTTGAGCAGGTTTAATTTAATTTATTTATTTTTATTACTTTCAATGCATACATAATATAATGTATAGGGAAAGTATTTTGACGGAAGAGCATCTTTGAACTCGAATCTAACATTTTTGAAGTGATCTCTCTCTCTATTTCTCTGTGTGTGTGTGTATTACTGTGTATGTCCATGGGTTTGTGGAAGCGATATCCGACGAACTAATGGAGTGTCTTGAACATAATTTGGTATGAGTATTACAATCAGTGTATACTAGTACTTTACGGCTTTTAAATGCAATCGAATGTTCAGAAGATTCTCCAATTTTTGAACGAATTTTCTAAAAATAATCATAATCTTTAATAATGATAAATGAAGAATGATTTCAGACGTATTGTTTCAGTAGAAAACGAATGGCATCAATTTTAGAACGCTAGCATTGATCATTCCCGAAATATTGAACATATTTTTAAAAAAATATTATCAAAATTACATAAAATTAAAATAGTAGTTGGTATCATCAAATAATTTTGCTTTCCACATGCAATATTAATCCGTTAACATCACGACAAATCTTTCTCATGGATCTAGGTTGTTCCGTACAAGAGTAAAGTTACTTTTGTAATAGTTTCGTATTTTGACACCGAAGAATTCCTCAATCATCATTTATTTCACCGGATATTATTTAACTATTAATTACATTTTTATGAGACTTTTGCAAATAAGTATTACGATGTACAGTGTATAATAGTCTGAATATGTATAATAGTCTGAAATCATTCTTCATTTATTATTATTAAAGGTTCTGATTTTTTAAGGATTTTTTTTCAAAAATTCGTTAAAAAATTGGGGAATTCTGAATATTCTGAACTAATAATTACGTTTAAAATCTATAATATTCCAGTATTCGCTAATTGTAATACTCATTCCAAACTATATCTGAAACGCTTCATTCGTTCGTCAGATCTCGCGTCCACAGACACATGGACATACACACTATTATACACACACACTAACATACATGTACACATACACTACCATACTTACACAAACACTAACTTATACACTAATACACACACTCCAACATGCATGTGCGCACGCACTAGCATACACACACACTAACACGCTCACATACACACACTAACTAATACACTACACACACACCAACATACATGTATACACGCACTAGCGTACACACACACTAACATATACACTAACATACACACACTACATACACACACTACATACACATACATTAATACACTCACACTAACATGCACACACTAACATACACATACACTAACATACACACACTAACATACACATTAACAAACACACACACTAACACACACAGAGAAGAGAGAGAGAGAGATTGCCTCAAAAATATTAGATTCGAGTTCAAGGATACTTCAAAGGAGCTCTTAATAAGTAATTCTGTCTGGATTAACAAATTGAAAAAAGGGTCGAATTTCAATTTACCTTGTGTTAACTCATTGCCAAAAACACTGTGTTGTGTATATTGTGCATTACAGTTTTGTGTAAAAAAAGTAAGATCATTGAATTATGTAGGAAAGGATACATTCTACTCACATCAGATTTTTTTGTGTGGACATTTGGAAAACACAGCCATTTCACCCCCTTTTTTTTAAATCAGACGTTGTGCTTTCATATCATTTCACCGTAAGATATAACAAGAAAGATCAATCATGCATAAAGCACTGATTATGAAACACTTTCCAGTAGAAATGTAATTTTATTTAAACATCTCTGAAATGCGATACATTCAGCGTTGATATATTTTAAATTATCACAATACTACAATAACTTATTATATTTGAAAACTTAAAATTTCCTCGAAAAAAATGAACTCTATTGAAACGAAGTCATCGAAATATAAATCGATGACGTCATACTCTCTATTTAAAAGCAATAAATATTTCATTCATATCACTTTTATTCCAGACTCCAGAGCTAAATAATTTTGTGTGAAAAAAATTCAGCAATTCTTATACAACTCATCTTACAATCACTTGCTTACATTCTGCATCCATTAAAATTAGGCTTCGTTATAGAAATAATCAAAGTTTAATGATCATTTGAACTCATAAATATTGTAATTGCGTTGGTGCAGAATACAGATGCACAGAAAATACGCAAAAATAAAGCGGTTTTATGGCAGATGCAAATATAAATGTAAAAGAACTTTAAAAATCACTATTTTTACACTAGGAAAAAAGATAGATGCCATATTTTATTTTGAAGTGGGTCACATGATCTCGTCATATAATATAGGTGTAATTATTATTTTAATTTTTATTTTAAAAACCTCTGAACATATTTTGCTGAAATTTTCTTTATATATTTTATGGAATAATTTGAATATTTTCTAAAATTTTCGAAGAAATTTGTGAATTTTAACTTTGCCTTAAAAATGTTTGAAAAATTAGGTCCCATACTGTTCAATGTATTTCACATTTTTAGCCAGGGTTCATTCCAAAATTAACCCGGTGATATTAGTCATTTACATTCCCATATGTCCGACAGACTGTCTCAACAACATACTAAAATTTCATTTTAAGAAAGTCATTTTTACGGCAGTTATCGTGCGAAATGACAGACAAACAGATTGACAGAATGAACAAAGTCATAAACACTTTCAACTACGTATGTTGGAATTAATAATTTGCAAACGAAAAGAGCGTATTTTCGAAACTCTAACGAATTTGCAAGTTTATTTTTATTCGCATCACTTAATGTTACTTTCTGAGAGTCCTTAAAAACCCTCTATAGAAGACTATAAAAATACCTGCGTTGCCCCCAAAAAATTTTGACCAATCCAAAAAATTTACCAAAAGATGCTAAGTGAGGGACATTGCGTAAAATGTGTCTCCATGGACACCGAATTTGTCCCCATGGTTCAGCGACAAGTGTTTTTACGTAATGGCAATTTATACTCCTGTTTGTAAAAGTTGTAACACCATGAAGCAATCATCAGAATTGAATGAAATTTATTCCACAAATGATCTGTATTGGTACAAATAAATGATTAAATTTACAAAGCAAAAGAACAATATTACATGTCGAAAATCAGTATTTGGTGAAGTCACCACTCGCTGTAATAAGTATTTCTATGCGACGTAGCATTGAATTAAACAGATTTTGATTTTGTACCTGAGGAAAAGCATTCCAGATTGCTTCTATCCGAACCGTTTAGCTGCATTAGCTACGGGACGGGCGTCATGAGCAAGACGCCGACCGACGAAATCCCAGACATGTCCATTAGGCAACATATCCGGTGAATAGGTGGGTCAAGGAAGAAGCTGTATTTGTTGCGCTGAAAATAAGTCTTGAACATTCTTAGAAACATGTGGACGGGCATTGTCCTGTTGAAATATAACTTCAATAATGCGTTGAAGGAAGTATGCAACTTTGAGCTCCAAAACTTCTTTAATGTACGGGTTGCAGTTGAGATTGCCCACAATTCTTAGCAGCTGAAATCGTCCAAGATACCCGATGGCGCCCCAAACCATCATGCTAGGCTTTCGTCCCGTATGACGTTAGATAACGGATGTAGCGTTCAGCGCTATAGCTTCTAATGTGGATGCGACCGTCACTGTACTCCAAGTTAAAGCGGGATTCATCGGAAAAGACAGCTTGTTGCCAATCGGTACGCCAGCATCTATGTTCATGACCCGTTGTAGCCGCAGGCGTCGATGGTTTTGCGTCATAGAAATCCTGTATAAAGGAATTCTTGCACGCAATCCACGGTGCAGCAGACGCCGACGAATTGTTGGAGCAGACAATGACACATCTGTAGTCTATCATCCTGTGCTAACGTCACATTTCGTCGTCCACTGCCGGATTTGAACGATAAGACCCCCCCCCCCCCCAACGAAGGCCGATCATTCGTCCCCGTTCAAACTCCGTAACTTGCTCATATGGCGCCCTCTGTGGCCCATCTGTGGTCGTGACTTCTCATGAAACGTTTACCGCTGGCAGGCAACCATAGACTATTTTCAACGTCCCTTTACAGTTCTCTATTTATAAGGCTAAAACAGCAGTTTAGAGGACGCCGCTCAACCCACGCGTGCACGGTGACTCCGATACTCTAACTATTTGCATAGCACACCCTAATTTGCATTTGCTGTAAATTTCAGCTCAATCGCGTGATTTCTTCATGGTGTTGCAATTTTTACAAACATGAGTTTATGACAAAATGTTTGTCCTCAGCAAAACTATTCACGATATTATGTATTTGTGACAATGAGTATTTTTGTAGTTCTTTTTCTGATAAAAGGGAAAATCGATTTCTTTACAGTACGTACCAAATTATAGTTATGTACCATAGAAACGCGTAACTCTACAAACCGCGAAATTTTCATAAAAATTGAGAGTGGATACATACATTGCACTCTTCCCGGCCATCCAAATAGTTGCTCTTAGTCCTCTGGACGAGTCGGACGGTCTGGGTCTTCAACATACATTGCACTGGCAAACACAGACAGAGACGTAAAATAGTTTATTCATGTTCTCGGATGCTCAAAAAGTGTAATGCTGCCGAAAACTCGAAATCCAGTGTTCAGCCTTATTAAAATAATTTTCCTATACATATCCTTATCGGATACCCTTTGTTCGTCATGTCCTCTAATAAAAAGTTCAATAGTAGAGAAAACAGATTAAATAATAGAAGAAGCATAGTAATTACTAGAGTAGTAGTTTTCTCTAGAATAGTAGAGAAAACTATGAGAATAGTTAGGTTCGTAATAACTTCTGTAAATACATATGAATTTAATTTAATTCAAAAATCACCATTGCCAAATTCTAATTTCATAAAATATTTTGCAACTGTATTATATGAGATTAAACGAAAAACACGCACGTTAGGAGTTTTCTCCAAAGTTACCATAATATCTCAAATGGGGGCGGAGATCCAGGTAATTGGTGTCTGAAAAAAATTGGTAATAAATCTAACTCTTCACCCCCACCCCTAAACACTCTACTGCGAATTAAGAATGAAATGTTTACATTAAGTCTGGAAAATTGCGTTTTTAAAACAGCTTGACGTTAGTTTTTATATTTTAATGAGGATGGATGATAACCAGAGAACGAATTATTTCTCAATTTTCAAGTTCAAAGCTTATGTGGAGCATATGTGTACGGCAAGTGCTAAGTGTACAGTGAACGTACGGCAGCACTTAAAATAACTGTTTAAATGGCTGATATATAAAGTCCCAGTTTAAATGAATTGTAATTTCCGGTATGACAGGCAAGTTTAGCCAATGTGCAACGTTTTGGAGTCCCTAGTCATAAAAGACTTTAACCTCCCCTCCGGTATGAATATAATATGTGTACTCATGACATTACTTGAGCAGAAGGGTATAAAATGTATGATAAACAAGACGCTAAATAGATGTATTTAAATTAGAAGTTAATTTTAAATTGTGGTGGATATACTGAAATCACGTTTTGTTTCGAAATAATCGAATCAAACTTAAATCAATCAATTCATTAATCAAATCAACTCAAGGTATATTTTTATAAATACTAAATATTTTACTATTTAAATTAAATTGAGTGCATGCACTGGTGTTTCAAAGGAAAAAACATTGAATTTTGTGCATAACGACATTCGGGAAAAAATACTGATATAGACAATTTATGATTATAGAACAAGGTCGAACCTAATGCACTTTATAATGGAAATTGTTTAATATGAATGTAACATTATTTTTAATAATATCATATTAAATTTAAATTTTTAAATAATATTACAGATTAGGAATGTAGTTGAACATCAATCATAAGAATCTAATTGCAGTTCGAAAATTAACGTGTATTTTAACTGTATTTCTATTAATCTAAAAATCCTTGTATAATGATAAAAATAAAAAAGAATTATGCTTGTTATTCAGCAGTAAAAAGGACATTAGTACAATAGAGACAGAAATAAAATATCTACTGTATTATACTGTGTATAATCGAGTTATATGTACGTTAAGCAGAATCTGGACTATTAAACACGAACTAAGAGAAACTTGGTCTTTAATTAACAAGAGAAAAAATCGGATATTTTCATTTGCTTGGTTCTTGCAGAGAATACACATATACATTTTCCAAACCATTTACCTAATTTAGAAGTACGTCTGGGCCATTAGGTAGTTGAAGTCCCAGGCCGCCCGACTCTTACAAGGATTCGAGTAGCTGTCTAGACTGCCGGTGGGCCATTAGGTAGTGTAAGAATGAAATTGTGTAAAGTTTCAATTTAAGTAATAGCATTTACCACCGTTAAGCTAAGGGATCATTCCGTAAGACAACTAACTGCCTTTGTATACAATATTCTTAGATTCTCTATTGCTTTGAAAGCCTTGAAAAGCGAAAAATTATCGTTAATCGAAAAGTTATCGAAGAAAATATTGTTTTGAACAGGTTTAGCGTTATAAAAAATATCGTTAAAGGATGGGCTTCACTGTATTTGTCCTCATAGAGTAGTGTAGTGTAAAATGTGCATTAAGGGGACGGGGGACGTTGAACTTTTTTTTATTTATTTATTGACTTAGAAACGTGAAAATTTGTATAAATATTCCTTTTAACATTACTATATACGATACCATTATTTTTTTTTCAATTTTATTATAATTTTGTATTTTTTTTAATTTAATTTTTTTAACGAAAATTTGAAAATGCTCCTTGCGTGCCATTTGTTCACATTTTTAATTAATTTTACATTAGGATCACTCAAAAACATATTATGAACCAATTTGGGTATTCATTTTTAAATCCGTTGGAAAGTTAATTTTTTAAAAATATTTTTCTGCAATAAAACTTAATTTTCATCATTTAATTGGGTTCTTATTCACTTTTAATTACCTTAATAAAGTCCAATTAGAAAATGCATACCCAGTTTCATTAAAAAGTATGACAGGTGTCTTCTTGGCAAATTTCATGCATCTCAGACAAAAATTAAGACGCATGGAGCATTTTAAAAATGTAAAACCTTTGAAAATTCCGTTTCGAAACAAATGCATTCAACCTTTTGCTTACGGGTGGGACAGCGTCCATCCCGTAAGCAAATGTTAAATGTGTAAAAGAATGTTATAAAAACTTTTTTTAGTCGATTTTTGCTCATTTCAACGTCCACCGTCCCCTTAATTACAGAAAAATGTTGAGTTGAAATTACGTATTTGACTGCACTTACAGATTATACTCTTTTATAGATTATGCTTCATGTTTTTACTCGTAAGCAATTCATACAGGGTGTCCAATAATGGACTTCCTAACTTTAAAATAAGTTTATAATTTCTTAAAACGCCTTGGAAGAAACAGTGTAAGCATAATCGTGGTTCACTCAAAATAGTTCTCGACCTCGTCTAACTCGTGCTGTCTATCAATTCATCAATGAACACGTCAACAATAGTCATTTCTTCTCATTACTACAAATCAACAGGGACAGGAATCGATTTTTCCCATATTCTTCGCATTTTGATACTTTCCAATTTTATTGGGGTAACACAAAGGTTTACAGAAGTAATCCACAAACAGTTGAAAAACTGGAACAATTCATTACTGGAACATTTGTGCGCATTTCAGACGATGCACCATAAAAAGTAGCCCACAATTTTTTCCCCAGTCTGCGAGATAGAATTGCTGCTAATAGTGGGCCTTTTGAACACACTAATTTTTTCTTATCGACTATGCAATAATATCATAACTTTCTTCTTTTATATATACTGTAGTCCTAATTATCGGGGATCCGTACTATCGGAGTTAGCTGTTTTTCACTCACTCATCACTTTTCTGATGGTATTAAAGAAACAACAACTGCAAATTCCTGGACTTTTTTTCTCAGTGAAACCAATCACTGATAATAAATATAATAATTAAGATAGTAATCTAATGATCTAATAATCGACAATAAAAATGAAGATAATCTTTCTTTTATAGAGTTAGCAAAAAAATCTTCCGACTTCAGAACTTATTGCGGCAGAAGACATTCAAGATTTAATATAAAGTATGAGTAACATCATTTACTATAGAGTATATGTAACAATGGCCCATGACATGTTTACACATTTAGTGAGTGGGGGGAAACAAAAGAGTTAAAACGAGGATGATGTGTGTTCAGGAAAAAGCTCAATTTCGCTTGCGGAAGACCCAAATGTGATTGAGACCACACTGCGATACATCGAAAAGCAGGAAGAGAGTATGTCAGAGTATGTGCAGCATGCACTAAACAAAAAAACGCATAATTACTTATGTATTTATTGTTCATATAATTTTCCTACAGTTCGCATTTCCTTAATGGAGGAAATGAGGGAGATCATAAAGGAGGGAAGGGGACATTGTGGCAAGGTTAGCGCTAAATTGAACAGTGATTACAAGTTTGACCGAGCTGTTCCTTGTCCACATAGCTCGGTTAATCCGGACTCTACCTTAACTGTTTTTGAGATATTCCATTTTTAAAAAAAAATTAGATTTTTTTCTTTTTTAGTGACCCTGTAACTTCATTCTTTTGTAAACATCTTGAAACGTTCCATGTTAAACACATGACAGTAAAGGTTCCTCCTATTTATAAATTTGATTGAGCTCGGTAAAACTATTTCCCTTTTGAAAAACTTGCAGAAAAAGGAAAAAACTATCCATTAAGGTTTATAACGAACATAGGTGCATATTTGAAGTAATCCAATAAAGAAATTCGGCGATTTTCTGAAATAACGTGTATGCGAGGATTATTTCTGCACTAGTGAACGCGAATTCTCGATCGAAATTCCTTGATCTTATCTGAGATCAAAATCTCTGATGATGAGACAGTATCGAATTAAATACAATTTTTATTTTCTTTTGGCCCATTTCTCTCGCATTTTGGTAAAATAAAATGCATATTTAAATTGGAATTTGGAAATTTCATTATAAAGTGAAATCTCGTTAGGGCGAATACCACATGGACGTATTTTTGAAATAAGCAAAAATTGAAATATAAATAAGAACGAATTTTTTTTTTTTAAATATCTGATATTGGCAGCACACGACTGTCTTTACATAATGCAATAAATTTACTTCGTTCATGGCAAAAAAAATTATGTACAATATCCGTGGAACAATGTTTTCAAAGATAAACTGTACTTGTAGCGATTTTCCGTATGACAACACGTCAAACTATTTCGAAACACCCAATTAACTTATATTTCGCGTGAATACAATTATCACTATTCATAGCATTCGAAATAAGCAATATAATCCATATAGTTAAATATTTTAAAAATTAATTTATCAATTTGGCATCATTTTCGTTAATTTCTCATCACTATAAATAAAGTCCCCAAGTTGGCGATATTTCGCAAAATTAGTCGCCAATTTTATCAAATTTATTGTCAATCGTGAAATATACCTTGCTACCCCAACCGGGAATCCAACCCTGGCTCTCCTAACTGACCAGCCGACGCTCTACCGTTGAGCTACTGGGGCGAAATTGCAAGCTCTTATCGTTGAAGTGGACTCTGTAAGCGTTATAAACAGACGGAGAGAAAGATTGTTCTTACATATAAACAAAATACCATTGTCGAATTGTTGAGCATCGAAATATAAAACTATTACACAAAGTATCTTCTTTTCTGGTAGGTCGGACGGTCTAGGTCTCAACAACAACAAAGTATCTTCTAGAGCCAACGGCCTTATCGTGCTGAAAATACCTGTTCTCGTTAGATCACCGAAGTCAAACAGCATCGGACGCGGTTAGTACTTGGGTGGGTGACCACCTGGGAACACCGCGTGCTGTTGGCACATTTCGGGCGCGGTAGCCCGATGGTTTGCGTGCTGAATTTGCACGATACCATTTGCACGCTGTCCTTCCTAGAGGTTGTTGGTAGGGGAAGGTGGGTACGGTCCCTGTGGATGCCTCCCCCATTGGATTCCAGTCTAAATTGGGTGGCACTTCCCGGCCGTCCAGACGGTTACCTTACACCTTTCTGGTAGGTCGGACGGTCTGGGTCTCAACAACAACAAGGTGTCTTCTCTCATGAAGGTAACGAATTAGAACCAAGAGAATGATGTTAGCAAATTTCTGGGAAAATATTGCATATGAAAAGTTAACATGTTTCATGATACTTAATACTATTCTTAATTTTATTAAACTTTTCTATAAATTTATTTGGAACACGTGCAATACCTCGAGAAAGGTACATGCTAGCGCTTTAAAATTTACGTCGTTCGTTTACTAATGAAAAGTTGCATAAGAAATATTCATTTATGTAACATTATTGAAGGTTCTAACTGCTTTATGAATTTTTTTTTAATTTTACTCTAACATTCGGCGGGCCTTCCGAACATTCGATTGCGTTTAAAATTGATAGGGTTCCAGTATTCATTAATTGTAATGTTTGTGCCAAATTTCGTTTTTAATGCTCCATTAGTCACAATATTCTCGTTACAATATTCTCGTCACAATATTTTAGCACAATACTCTCGTCACAATACTTTAGCACAATACTATCCCTATACATTCCACTAGGTATATAGGCAAAGTTATAGGTAAGGCAAATAACTGTTGACCACCGATGCTTTTCGTATATTGTCTTGCTATAAGGAAACGTGTTGCGTGACATGAAAATCCACTAGCTCTCACTAACTCTCAATGATCTCTATAACTCTTCAATGATATTTTCGTAAGAATGACTAGAGAAATATTCTTCCAAAATAAGAACATTTAACTCTAAGGAAACACCATTTTCTTCGACTGATAATAAATTATGGACAAAAAAATGTTTTTTGATATCCTCCCCTGCATAACAGTAGTTCTCGGAAAAGTAAATAAATTTTTAACCACACACGAAATTGAGAGTGCAGGCAAATGCAATTCTAAACAATACTACATAAATCTTATCATTACTCAAAATTAATATTATGGCAAATTGTCGAAGAGAAATGAGTTGATAAAGGATGAAATAGTTTGGACAATTTTACATAATATCAATTTTTGATAAGGATATGATTTGAACTGCAGTATTGTTTTGAATTAATTCTGCTTGCATCTCATTTCCCTTTGACAATTTTGCATAATACTAATTTTGGAGAATAATATTTGTATATTATTGCTTTGAACTGGAATCTGCTTACACCATCAATTTCTTTCAATTTCGTGTGTGGTTAATAGTATATATTTTCGGCTTTTCCGTGTGGCACTATTGCATAGGAGAGGATACTGAAAAACTGTTTTTTCTCATAATTTAATTTTTTTTTTTTCATTTTTTGACGTAATTTACCTCAAGCCTATGGATATAGTCGTTAAAACCAAGAACGCATTTCATTTGAAGACAATAAACCGTAATTCGCACAGAAGGTGCATGAATAGAGCAAAACGTAAGTAAATGTCGTAACGTAATTACGTGAAAATTTGATAGATGGATATATTCGACGAGATGAAACTGTGGCCCGAATTGTAGCTTTTACGCGCTGTGGGAGGAGAAAACTGGCCCGTCAAAAATGATGACGAGACAGAGTCCGTGTGAAGTTGATAAGAATTGTGACGTTGATGAGAATTGTGTAGGAGGAAAAAAATATACCTACGAACTTATTTATGTAACACTAGATTAGACAAGAAAAAATGAAAAAATCTGAAAAAGAAAAGAACTGGGGTGCTGGTGCCCCGCTATTTGGTTAGGAATCCAAAGCTTGGGGGCTCATCAGCTTCTTTTTGATTCGCCCCTATCTGGAGGAAGATCGTGCATTTCCCATGCAACACACGTACTAATCACTCAAGTTTGAAATCTGTTCTTGCATTTTCCCAATTTCCAATCAAGCGGAGTTGAGGATGCAGAAAAGAGAGAAGGGAGGAAGAAGGTCTCGATTAAATCTCTCCAAAGCGGAAACTTGCTGTCTCAGTTCATTTTCTCGGATATCTAAACGATTGCACATGAGGTATCGTGGATCTGGCAACGGAGAGCCACAAACACTTGTTGCTATGGTGACATCACGACAACCGCCTCTTCCGCTTCACCGGGACAGATGGGGACGTCCGGAATTGGCGATGCAGCGCCATTCTGTTTGACAGCAGAATGGCTATTAATAGATGAGTCCGATGAATGATGGAGACATAATTAAGAATATATGTTGTGTTTGTTTTTAATGGAAATTGCACTTTTTCGCATAACACTATATTAACGAAAGTAGTTTCTCTTAAGAGATTTTTCTTTAAGGACTCTGTACGTACACTCACAAATGCAGGTTTATATGTGCATTAAACTGTCAAAATCATGAAACGAACAATTTTATTAACTAAATTAGTTAATATGAGGTAATAATTAACTAAACTATTTAATGTGAGGTAATAATTAATTAATTCATTTGAAACTAAGTTAGTTAATATGAAGTGATCTATGTAATAGTAAATGTATCAATAGGGTCATAATTTCTAAAGTATCATGATTAACCCTTCGACACTCTCACGGGTACTAAATACGCCAGTTGGGGCTGAAACTCCCGAATCGCACAAAATAATGACTTATATGCGCCGAGACTCTAATCTCTTTTTTCTCACCTAATCTCTCTTCGAACAAAATGTAACGTGATTATTTAAAGTAAAAAAAAAAATAATAATATGTCCACTCTTTGTTTAATAATTACCTAACATTAAAATTGAATAGTTTTCGTAAAAAGTGCACAATTAAATTTTAGAAGAGAAATACAATTAAGAAAAATAAGAAAAGCTAGATATAAATGAGGAATATGGATAGGTAATACTCATTGGCGTACTTACATAAATTAATAAAAATTTTAAATTCAAATCTGTGACTCTCGGTCTTGAAAAGACCAGCTGTCCTTTTTCTCAGTTGCCAAATCGACAAATAAAGTGATTTAAAACTAATTTTATTACATTTCCTCTCAGTTTGATGCCAGACACTAGAGTGATATTCCTTGGTCTAACAACGGTCTAGTCGATTGTTCGATTATGAAACTATGGTTGTTTTTTATTCTGATGGAGAGCTAATTTAAGACGGTCTATAATGAATTTTAGCCGTTTCCTTAACTATTTCTTTTTAAGTGGAGCTGGTGAACATATGTTCATTCAAATATATTCTCTTTTTTTATTTAACGCTTTCTAATTTTGAAAAACTACTTCTTCTAAGATTGAATGTTAACTCAGTATCTCAGGTAATTATTGACTAAGAGCGTTAGCCGCTAACTAGCACTGAAACTAATCGACTAATACTGGTCCCTATGAGCTTAACTCCAAGCTTTGGAAAAACCTTCTATTGGCGAGTTCAGTTGACTGTGACTTGCAAGGTTAGTTCAATTTCGACTTCTATTATAATGAAATGCGCATTCACTGTTTCCAATTTTTGAAAAACTACTTCTTCTAAGATTGAATGTTGACTACGTAGCTCAGATAATTATTACCCAAGAGCGTTAAGTTGTGCTGATACTCCTGTATTGGTACTGATCGCTGTGAGCTTGACTCCCAAGTTTTGAAAGTGCCTTTTGGTGAAATTTGCTGACTATGATTTGAAAATTAGCTCAAATTCAGTTCAGTCTTTCACTATAAATGAGAAACAGCCTTTTCTCATTTATTGTGGAAGGACTTAGATAGGTCCTCTCACCAAATAGAATTTACATGGCTAAGATTTTTAGCTATAACTCCCATGTTCGCCCCTCTAGTAGCAAAGGTCGGCTTCTAAATTTGGTTATTCTAATTCTATCTCATTTTGAAAAAAAAAATCTATCTTGAAGATATTGAGTCTTTAAAGTTTGCATTAATTTTGGATTCCATCATAATGTGACTATTAAATCCTTTGGAAATAGTATTCACTCGTTCTGATTTGGGGAAAACAGAACAATGCTACTAAGAGTGAATTGAAATGCCTTCGAAGCACATACACACCCTGGCATACACACACTAACACATATACACACACTAATATACACACACGCACTAACATACACACACTAATATACACAGTAGCTACTCGCATCCTAGAATGAGTCGGGTGACCTAGGACTTCAACACTAACATACACACATTAACATATACACTAACATACACCCTAATATACATCCAGACACACTAACATACATACTCACATTAACACACATACATACACACACAGACAGGCATCACCTTGTAGACATCGCTTCGAATTGAAAGATACTTGAAATGTGCTTTTCCGTCGAATCTAGAATTCGAATTTTCGACCAATCACATTTCGATCATCACAATATTTTCCCTATATATTATACTATGTATATAGGAGAAATAAAACTGAAATCACAAAATTACATTAAATCAAATGATAAAAGTTTTTGAAATATTTTATTCTTATGCTTGCACAATTCACGTAAATTATAATTTTATAAGAAACATATACTAACAAAAGAAATCTACTTAAAAGCAGAATAGCAAATTTCCTTTCTAATGGAAAGTACATTTCTTAAATCATAAATTTTCAAAGTATTATGAGAAATTTTGGAAAGTTTAATTTCATGTTAGATATAAAAATCTTCCTAGCCCTATAATATAAAAGCATTGTCATTGCGCAATGGTTACAGTTCATAAAAGGTATTATCAAAATGGTGGGCATTTAGATTTAATGTTCAGCCATATTGTAATAATTCTATACTAAACTGCATCAAAAATAAGTTCATGCAAGATTGATGGTTTTTTTTTAGCCTCAACGCAAAATTTAGATTTTGAATTGAAACGTCTAATATGCAATTTAAAACAGAAATCTTCTGTAGAAAGCAGATGAAATAATTCTTTTAAAATTTTTACCATATATTAAGCAATCTGAAACAATACTTCATACATGATAAATGTAATCTGAAAAGTAAAGGGAAAATTAAATCATAATATACTTTCCAGTTAATATAACACTACTAGGGAAAAATAAATTCAATAAGGCAGACAGGAAACACACGTTAATCTCATTAGATTTTCTTTTAGCTAATATATATTTTTAATGTATTTTATTAGAAGTAAATTTTGTTAAATAATTTTTTAATAAGTTTATCTGATATTTATTTAATGTCAAATAAATAATTTCAAGGTGTATTAATATTTTGCCTATGTGGTAATTATAATTCAAATCCATTTATACTGAAACAATTATGAGCCTCAGTATAATAGCTAATTTTTAATATATCTAACATTTTTTGTTTGTAACGCTATCTAATAAATTATTTTATTGATTTAATTTACTTTTTTCACCCTTAATCTAACTTTAATGATATTATTTTATTAATGATAATTTACACCTTTCTTTTAATAATTAATTAATATTTTAACTTTTTTTAATTTAATTTTAACTTAAATTTTAACTTTTTAAATATATTTTTCCATATATTTTAAACATATTGTAGTGATTATATAATTATTTTTTAAATTCATGTACATTCTAACACATTATTTGCATTTGACCTTTATTATACAAACAATCATGAAAATTATTAATACAGTGCAGTAGCATATAAATACTTTTAGTATTAGAATGCAATTTTATTAGTAACACTTTACAACATAGTTGAAAAGAGTTTATGGCTTTGTTCATTCATTCTGTCTGTCTGTCTGTCTGCCTGTCCTTTCTCACGATAACTGCAGCAAAAATGATTTTATCAGAATGAAATTTTACTATGTTGTTCAGACGGTCTGTGGGACCTATGGAAATATAAATGAATAATAACACCCTATTAGTTTTGGACTGAACCCTGGTTGAAAAAATGAAATACATTGAACCCTATGGGACCTAATTTTTCAAACATTAAGCGAATTTAAAATTCATAAATTGCTTCGAAAGTTTTAGGAAATATTCAAATTATCCCATAAAAAATATGAAAACAATTTTAACAAAATATAATAGGCAGTTTTTTAAATAAAAATTAAAATAATAACTACACCCATATTATATGAAGAAATCACGTGACACACTTCAAACTAAAATATGGCAACCATCTTGGGTCAAAATCGTGATTTTTAAAGTTCTTTTTAATTTATATTTAGTGTTGTATCCATCCTAAAAACTCTTTACTTTAGCTTAATTTCTGTGCATCTATATTTTGAAACAACGCAATTACAATATATTTGAGTTTAAATGATCAATGCCATCTATCTTGTTGTTGTTGAGACCCAGACCGTCCGGCCTACCAGAAAGGTGTAAGGTAACTGTTTGGGCGGCCGGGAAGCGCCACCCAATTTAGACCAGAACTCAGTGGGGGAGGCATCCACAGGGACTGTAACCTCCTTCCCCTACCACCAACCTCTCGGAAGGACTTACGGACCCAGATGTTTAACATGATTCTACTCCGCGTGAACACGGCGGCAGTTTTGGCAGAGGAGGGAATCGAACCCGGGCCTACCGAGTGCAATTCCCGCACGCTCACCACTGGGCTACCACGCCCCTGCCATCCATCTTGTGTCAAAATCGTGATTTTTAAAGTTCTTTTTAATTTATATTTAGTGCTATATCCGTCCTAAAACCACTTTAGTTTTGCTTAAATTATGTGCATCTATATTCTGAAACAACGCAATTACAATATATTAGAGTTTAAATGATCATCAAACTTTGATTATTTCTACAACGAAACCTAATTTTCTCTTATGGAGAATGTAAACACATAAAGATGTAGGATGAATTGTATAAGAATTGCTGAATTTCTTTAACACAAAATTATTTAGCTCTTTGAGTCTGAAATATAGCTGATATGAATGTAACATTCATTGATTTTACTTAGAGAATAGTCGATTTTATACGACACTCTTTTTGGTCTCAACTGAACGTTTATAGCGTTTAACTGAACGTCACGATTTATTTCGGCTGCATTTAAAATAATGCCTTTATCAGCGATAAATAAACATAGATAGACTCTGAGAAAATTCCTAAATACAAATCTTTCCATTTTATGTAATTTCAAAGGATATTGTTAACATTTATCTACAACCCTAAATTAGTTTTCAGTTTCCTATTGGTGTTGCTTTGCTTTTGAAAGGACAATTAATTAATTTCAGTAATTACAATATTTCTTCTATCCCACCTTAACAACAGTGCTTATTCTAATATACATTTAGTTTTTCATGTCCATTAATATTATTACTACATTTATATTAATACAATACACATGTGCTATTCTGTTGCAGTTGATGATCTTGTTTGAATCATGGGTCGTGGTTCTTGTTTATTTAGAAAAAGAAATCCGTTTTTGCCTTCAAAATTGGTTGGCGCCCTAATTTTTCAATGTATGTAGTAGTTATACGAAGTTTTAACTGCAGTTTTGAGCGAATTTTCATAATTACAGTTACTTTACTGCGTTTGACACTGCTGTTGCTGCATAGTTTTCTAGTTGCACTTTCAATATTTTTAACAATTTTAATTGGTTCTTAAGTTTACAGAGTTCACATCGACAATAACAACTTGCAACAGCCGTCCCAGTATCTTACCGGTTGAAATGGGTTGACCAGTGCGAAAATCCGTGATTCGATTCCTGGTTGAGCAGGCAAAGTTCTTTACAGTGGCGACCGAAGAAATCAACCTTGTAGGTTAATCCAAAGATATTATGGTCTGAAATTGATCCTCCTAGTACGACTAGCACGGATTCAGTCAATTCTGGCGCCGATTTCAAATCGAATTGACAACGACAGAAATAGCATCTGGAGACAGAAATCTGGAGGACAGAAATCTGGAGGACAGAAATAGCATCAGGTGGCTAACCTGATGTAAAAATGTAAAAATAGCAGGAGGTTGTCAGTTAGATTGTTAGTTGCGCGTCAATCTGACGAACGGCGAGAGAGAGAGAGAACGGAGATATAGAATTAAGAGTTTGCCATTCCGTCCCAGTAGCTCAACGGTAGAGCGTCGACTGTCCAATACGAAGATCCATGGTTTGATTCTCTGTTGGGCAAGCAAGGTTCTTTACGTGTTCTTTACTATAAATTGGTACCTTATTTATTCTATTATACACACGCGTGCCCATACGCATATACATACATATCTCAAGATCGTATCAGTTTCATTTTAGTAGACGATCCCGTAAAAGGCAGGTTGTCCTTCACTAGAAATTGCTTCTCTTCAAATAACGAACTTATTCCTCTTTGAGAAGTTCGGGTAAGACTCAGACTAAAATAGAATTTTTGTTGACAATCCGTGTTTTAACGGAAGTAAAGATAGAATAAACAATTTTCCCAAGATTCATGATGCATACTACAGAAAGGAAGACAGTTATAAACATTAATTATCTTCCTTTTTGTATAAATTTAAAGAGATAAAAACTTTATTTAAAAAAATGATTTCTATAACATATAAAATGGGTTCTGCAGTAATTATTTGGATTTGGCCACTGTAAATATAGAAAAAAATATATATTGTCATGATAGTAGCTAAAAGGATAGAGCGTCGAGATATCCAAACCGGTGGTTTTACTATCTGATGCGTAAACACTTTATTGTGACGCCTCAGGTATTTCACCTTGTGAGGAATCTTATTCTTCCCCCAGACCGTCCGACCTACCCGAAAGTGTAAGATATCGGCTTGGACGGCCGTAAAGTGCTACCCAATTTAGATCGGAACCCAGTGGGTGGAACCGTACCCTCCTTCCCATGTCACCGACCTCTCGGAAGGACTTACAGACCAACATATTTAACGTGCTCGTACTCCGCGTGAACACGGGAACAGTTTTGGGCAGAGTCAGAAATCGGAACTCGTGTCTTCCGAGTGCAATCCTCACGCGCTGACCATTGGGTTGTGCCTCCCCTGTGAATAACGTCTGTTATATTCAACAGTTAATATGGGCCAGATGAAGTAGTGTTTTACATGCAAACCTTCCTAAGATGCTTTCTTCATAATTTTTGGCATTAAATCCTCTTGAGCTATGCGTATAGATGTTATGTGATTTGTGAGAAATGATTGATTAATCAAGGAGTGCTGCAGAAAAGTGTATGCTAGTTGTGGGGGAACAATGGAAATTATTAATATAAAAATACTGTATACTTCTATATATTATTTATTAATGCTAGTTATGGGGAACAGTGGAAATTATTAATATAAAAATATTATATACTACTATATATTACTTATAGTAGTATATAGTATTTTTATATTAATAATTTTTTATATTAATAATTAATATTAATAATTTTATATTAATAATTTTATTTACTAATACTAGTTATGGGGAACAGTGTAAATTATTAATATAAAAATATTATATACTAATAATAAAAATATTATATATTATTTATTAATGCTAGTTATGGGCAACAGGGGAAATTATTAATATAAAAATAATATATACTACTATATATTATTTATTAATGCTAGTTATGGGGAACAGCGGATATTATTAATATAAAAGTACTATATACTACTATATATTATTTATTACTATAAAAGGGCAGGATACTCCAAAAGAAGATATTTTGATATACCTAGAAAAAAGTTTACTTCCATCAAATGAAAATATTTTCGACTACTGGAAAAAGAGTAGTCTGTATCCCCTCTTGAAGTAATTAACTTTGAAATTTGCGACAAAAAAGGAAGCAGACTGGAACATGAGATTGTTCGAACGGTTTTTTTTTTTCTGAATTTCCAAAACCTGCAGTACAATTGTTAATTATAGTTGTTTAAAGTACCTAAAATAAAAATAAACTACTGTAAAGTAATTAAAATTTAAGGTAAATGATTTATTTTCTAAATTAATGTGGTTTTATGACACTTTTCAACATTTTTATTTTTCTTTATTAATTTGTTAAATAATAATTAATACTATTTAATTAATGTAATTGTTATTTATTAACAATTTGCACTAACTATTAGGGGTATTCGAATATTCGATTACTGGTTGATATTAGATTTCAAGAAAAGTGTTATTCACCCGTCTGTAGTAAAGAGGTCTTTTGTAGTTCAAGTGTAGTGATTGATTGTCAAGGAGTATCATGAACGTGCTAGTGAAAAGGGGATGATGAATAAAGATAGTCGTATATTCGAACTCTGACTGTTTTGGATATGTAAAGCTTTAGTCTGCGGTAAATACAGAAAGAGCTATAATTTTGCGGATTATTTCCCATGCCTTTGAATATTGGATGTTGAAATTCGAAATTGTTCCTTAAGAGACCCAAAGTTATCCTCGTGAAGCATTCAAGACGTTGTCATATGATGTTGTGTAATTGCATATCTTACATTTCTAATAATATTTTTAAGCGGAAATGCATTTCATGTAAAAGAGAGCTTTCATTTCATAAATATAAGTATATTAAAATATTGTTTGAAAATATACATATTTATTTTATAATACCGCAGTCCATAATATTATTTATAACACCCTGAAGGCTCCATAAAATTTTGTAGCGGGTGGCAAAAGACCAACAGACGAGAATTTCACCAACCTTTTAGAAGGGGTGGGTCTCCGTGTACCCCCTTTCTCTCTCAGACTTGCAAGATCAATTACTTTATACCTTAAAAGTAGTAAACATTTTGAAAGACCCTTTTAGTGATATAAAAATTCTAAGCTACCAAAATGGTAGCCAAGTTAAATATTTAAATTTAAAATAAATATAAATAAATAAATATTCGGTTTTTGTTAAACGAATAATCATTTCTTGCATAATTTTAAATAACAAAACGAATGAAATAATTTCACTGTTTTCTGTTTTAATATGAAAAAAATTTAAACATTCAATTTCTGAAAAAACTTATTCATCTGATACACTTTCTACCAAACTAAATACATTTCAAATTTGTGCAAAGTCCCAATGAGTCAGTCCGCTTTTTAAAAATAATTTTTCAGAGATAATTAATTTAATTTAATTTTTATGCTTGATAAGCTGCTCTCCCAAAATCTTTCAAATTCTAATTTTAGCCGAGGATAATTTTATCCATCACATTAAAATGCAAAGCCACTGTATACACTTTTTTTCCTCCCAAGCATGCACTTGAGCTTCGCAGATAAAGCTGCACTCGTGGAAAACTGCTGAACTCCAAAAACTCTGAATAACTTGGCGACGGGGGCGGTTATTATCAACTTCCCCGGCGCCAACTTTGCGTGCTGGAAGGGGAATTGGGGGTTGGGCAACCCTCTCGCATCGTCTGTGAGCACTGTTTTTCTTGCAAGAGCTGTCAACCAAACCAGAAAGTGGACCACGCGCCAGCATCTGTTTTGGGTAAGATATGTGGCAATGCAGACTGTGACAAGAAATTAGAATGCATGCCTTAATTGTGTTGTATGCATTGGCGATGCGCCTATTAGAGTAACAACGATGCGTGTGTTGGATACCTGTTGATATCAGTGAGGACACGACACGTTGGATAATAACAGCAGAATCTCCGTATTTACCGAAGTAGTGTTTAAAAAATAAAAACACGAGAGAAATTAGATAAGTACATATAAAGCATTCAGAATTGACATTCTGTGTTAAATGCGTCTATTAAAGGAAAAATATGAACTGTAATGCTATCGAAAACACTAAGATTAGTGTTACATAAAAAATGATTACGTATAAAAAAATATCTGTAATACAAGTGTAATGAACAGGCGTCTTTTCATTTTTAAGCTATGTCTTTCTAGTTTAGATTTTTAAAGAAATCGGCTATATATATATATCCAAATAGTTTTTTTAAACAGAAATGTTTTCCTGCGTCTTTATTGTTTCTTTGGATTTAAAAGCTTATTAATTTATATATTTTTCGGCATGTATTAGTTTTGTGTGATTTCAACTTTTTATAATATGAACAATTGTCAACAAGCATATTAGTAGGAAAATTATGTTGAAAAGAATCGGCGGTGGCTCCAGTCCGATGGAGCAGAAATGGTTTTGCGTGGATAAAGTCTTGTAAAATAAAATTCCAATAAAGTTCTAATTATATATCCTTGTAGGGCTTTCAAAAGACTTCAAATTACTCATTTATTCTTCATAGTTAGCTAAAATATTGAAATTAGAAACACATTTTAGAAATAGTTCAAAATATTAAAATATAGAAATTATAGCTGCTATGTTTCAAAATCTAAGAATCCGAAACTAAATTCAGTTATATATTCTCGTAGGCCTTAAAAATGGCTACAAATTGCTTATTGTTTATAGTTAACACTTTTATATTTCGAATTATAAGCATTGAAAACTTTAAAGTGGGAAAATGTTCAATATTCTTCAATTTGACACAACGACTGCTTAAAATCATAAGAGCTTTGTGAACACAAACTATTGATCTAGAAACTGGATATTTTTGTTGCTTATTGTTTAGATTTATCTTTTATCGTTTAGAAGATATCTCGAGTAAAATTAAGCATAGTGCAGTCAAAACTCATTCTGAAAATAAGTCTTATACCGAAAAACATTAAAATATATAAATTATTTTTGTACATTATTTATAAATGGTACTCTATTTCCAACTAAACAAATATAAATAGACTTTATCTATTATTTTTGGATATGCAAGCGTCCAAAGTGTTTAAATTTTTCGTAACTCTCCGATTTCAGCCGGATACCACAACCAGAGACGGAATTCAGGTTAGAACAAAAGAAGGCAATATTTCATACATTTATTTAAAAGTTAGTTAATTATTTTATGAGATCACATTTCATCTAATAATTGGCGAAAATAAAATTAGGTCATAAATAAATTTCCTCATAGTTATAAAATAGATAAAATAAAAAAATATTTCTTTGGCATTTAAGAAAAATTATTTCGATATATAGTTTGAATGTTTTTGTTCTTGACCACGGAGAAACGGAGCTTCCGCTGTCAGCGCTTTTGTGGCTTTTGTCTTGTGTTTGTGTGGTGAATTTTGGTGGCATGCATATTTCAATATCTACTACGCATTGATATCTTCCACGCATCAATGTCTTCCTCCGCATAAGAGGAAAAAAAGTGGGGCTACACCAACAATATTGCGAAAGACCTAAATAAAAATTTCTGACGAATTCAAACACTACAAAAAAGAAATAATAATAATAATTGGAGTATGGCGCAATTCGATTTTCTCACAGCAGAATTCATTTTTAGTAGTTTTTTTTCTTTCAAATTTGCCAAGAAAATTTTGAAAAGTCGATATAGGTCCAAATGATTACAATTATAGCGTGTTACCCTTCACTTTAAAGGGCTAGAAAAATTATTTCTATTGATACCATACTTAACAATATACCCTCTGGGTGGGGTACTGACGTCACGAACAAAAACAAATTGTATCGCGTCTATTTTTCACAACAGTAATTAAAACTATTAAGTCTCGTGAAAATTGAGCCATAAATAAACCCTTTTATGCATGATCAAAGTTTTCCTATGCTGCCATGTTAAAAAAATATGAAATTTCGAATAAATTTCGAAGTTTTCGCTCAAATCTAAAGGAAGTTCTTTCTAGTTCTAGATCTTTTGATAGAAAAGCAGGATATAAAGTTTTGTGAAAATATATTAATATTTGTGGTCGCTATCGTGCACACATGGAATCAACCGCCGGCATACAGACAGACTGACGGGCATCACTCCTAAAATAGTCGAAACGTGTTCAGGAGGTCTTAAAACATATATTGGCATCAAAATCTTAAAATCCAAAACTTTCGTGCGAACAATACTTTCTCAATACTACGTATGAGAAAGTAGTAAGAAAAAATTGAATAAAATTTTTTTGAAAATATAGGCTTTCTCCATATTACAACTTATGGAAGTCATAGAAAAAATCTGATGTAGGCAGCACATGACTTTTCATACGTGATGCAATGAATTTACATTTTCCACAGGGTGTACAAAAAATGGTGTACAAAATTCATAACACAACGTTTTTGGTAGGGAATTGATACCAAGTAAATTGAAATTGAGGTCTTTTGGCAATTTAAGAATTCAAATAGAATTAAATTATACTCATGTGTAAAATCATTATTAAAATACAATTAACATTTAATTAATATCTTGTGAAATAAATGACTCTGGGCAAATTATTGCGTTTTGAAATACAAAACTATTACAAAAATTAACTTCACTCGCGAATGGAACGAACTAAATCCACGAAATTGATGTTTACAGCTTTCATGCATAATATTGCAGATGGAATGTCAACTTATTTAATAATATTAGCTACTTTTTTTTTAATTTTATGTAATTTTTGTGAAAACTTTATTTAAAAAACGTGCAATATCTCGAAAATGGTTCATGCTAACGTTCTAAAGTGTGTGCCATTCATTTCTAATGAAAAATTACGTATGCAATAAGTATTTATCAAACAGTGCTGACGGTCTTAATTTTTTTCATGAATTTTTCAAAAGTTCATTCGTAAATCGCGCAATATCTCGGGAGCAGTTCAAGGTGGCGTTCTAAAATTTATGCAATTTGTTTTTTAATACAAAATTAAGTCTGAAATTATTTATTTATCATTATTAAAGGTCTTAGTATTTTAATGATTTTTTTCAAAATTTCATTCGAATATTGGGGGGCTCCTCCGGACATTCGATTGCGCTAAAAACCAATAGGATTCCAGTATTTACTAATGTAATGGTCGTTCCAAATTTCGTTCCAAACACCCCCATTCTTTTCGGAGAAATCCCATCCACAGACTCACGCAGAGACACATTAACAAACATACACACACATTAACAAATTTACACACACAGTAACATACATGCACAAACACTAATATACATAAACACTAACATACATGTACAAACAATAACATTCATACACAAACACTAACATTCATACACACACACAGACATCAGCTCAAAAATGTCCAATTTGAGCTCAGAGATGCTTAAAACGTGTTCATCCCGTCATAATACTTTTTCTATGCATTATATTATATATGTAAGGAAGTTACAAATCTAATGCAGGCAGTATATAACTTTCCCTACAAACCATAATTCATTTCCTTTCTCATAATCCATTAAATAGAGCTTAATTACTCATATTGGCACAGATACTTAATATTTTATCCAATTTGCTGTTTTAATACATCTTCATTTTCATTAAATAACTTAATAATAAAGTAAAAAACAAGCATTTAATTAATACATTCAGACATTACAATAAATAAAACTGCTGCTTGTAAGAAAATAGCATAAATTTTCATAACAACGACTGACATAAATTTTCTTGAAGAAAGAATATGTTAGTTAAGTAATGCCCTTTGTATCCGGAGCGTTATAAGACTGCCCTTTTCAGCCCAAAAGAACAGTATGTACCTTTAACAACAATGAAGAACGAACTGACCCTTAAGAGTTACTAACTCTTAGGAAATGTATACGTGTTAACTCTTAGGGAACAGTATAACAGTACGCACCTTTAACACCCATTAAGATCGAACTGCTCCTAAGAGTTGCTAACTCTTAGGGATTTAATAATGCATTTCGTCAAGTAATTCAGCATATTTAGTTTTTATTTCTATTTTATATAACTTTTGTGGGTCATTTCGCAAAAAAAAAAGGCTAGGACTGTTTTTTTCCAAATCACACAAAGATATAATCAACATTAGGGAAAAAACCCAATTACCTACCCAATTTTGTTCCACTTCGTCGAATAGGTTTAGCAAGAGTGTACACATACATTGCATAGATAGACACACACATACACTACACATACGCGAACACACACTAAGGACCGCTGCACACGAACAATGCGCCTCATTTTTGCAGTGGCGTCCTGTGACAGCAAATCCACGAGGTGTTCCGGCTGTACATTAATTTGAACCACTTTCACATTTATTCGAATCATTGGCCAAAACATGGGGCGTCTAAACATCCGGCGTCCCATGTTTTGAAGCCAACTTGCCGCCAGACCTAGCGTATCATGTGAACACCATTCAAATCAAACTCAATTTGGTATCACTGGACACAACCGCAAAAATTACGCACATCGTTCGTCAGCACCAGTCCTTAGTTCATTAGATTCCACCTTTATAAAAAAAATATCTTTCACATTCTAGAGGGCCCAAATGTATAAATCCGTCGAAAACTCATATTTTGATTTTTGACTCCATTTCTATAAACACCATGTATAGTAGGGAGAAAAAATGTAAACAAAATGTTCGTCATGAAACTGGAAGAGCACTTGAACAGCTTCCTCAAGTTTCATGTGGCTTCCTATGTAACAAAAACAAAAGCAGTTACTTCAATTAGAGTTTTAGTTCAATGTAAAAATCTGATACTCACAGCACATGACTTGCACTACATACTCAAATGCATTTTCTATTTCTTTCTTTCATAATACGATAAATTTAGTTTCTCTCTCTACATTAAAAAAAAATAAAACTAGTCAAAGCCACTGCCACTCCCGCTTTTGTATAATGGTTTAGAATACTGTACCATATATCGCCTTATATTTTGATGAAACTCAAATTAAAATTTCTATTTTTATATAATTTCGAGCAGACAATTTTATTTTTGCCCCATTTCTCCTTCATTTATCTTCTATATGTAACCTTTCACTGTTGAAAACGCAACATTTATGTGTCTTATTGTTGTAAATATTCACACTTCGAGAGTGGAGTAAAAAAGCTCGCGAAACGAGATCCGGATGTTGTAGAGTGTCAGCGAACAAGGAGCGAAGCCCCCAACTGGCGCACTGCACCTCTGTAGCAGATAGAACAAAGGAGCTCGAAAAGACTTTTTTTTTTTTCAAATGGCCAGGCACTTTTGACCTACAGCATTCACCTTTATTACAGCGGCCAGAGTGTGAACCATTTAGCCGTCCATTGACGTTGCCCCAGCGCACCAAAGGGGGGCGGATCACATTGCGCCCACAACACAAACATCCATGCCTTGCGTGGGGCTCGAACCCACAACGTGGCGGTCGAGCGATTGCTACGGAAACGCTTGCCTTGACCACTCGACAACCACGTCGACAGCTCGAAAAGATAGCTCTGGTGGCAAGTGAACGTCAGCGACCAGAGGGCTGAACTTCGAGGGTTGGCGAGAATCTACGATCTGGGGCCACACCAAATCAGGCAATGGATCACAGCCGCTACGCGGGTGAGTTGAAAAAGCTCGTAAACAGATTTTTGGTGGATTGGTGAGCATTAGCAAACAAGGGGTTGAGGCCCAATGGTTGTATTACAACTGCGTAGCCGGCGTTACGAAAGACCTTCCTTCGCGAATTCCGCAGATTACTGAAAGGCTGCAAACAGAGGGAAGAATTCTCGAGTTCCAGGGGTTGGGGAGCAATAACGTGCAGGGGCAAAAGGGCTGCGTTAGAATTTTGTTCATCTATTTTGAGAGTCTATTTTGTGCGTTAGAATTTTGTGCATCTATTTTGAGAGTCTATTTTGTGCGTTAGAATTTTGTGCATCTATTTTGAGAGTCTATTTTGTGCGTTAGAATTTTGTGCATCTATTTTGAGAGTCTATTTTGTGCGTTAGAATTTTGTGCATCTATTTTGAGAGTCTATTTTGTGCATCTATTTTAAGAGTCTATTTTGTGCGTTAGAATTTTGTGCATCTATTTTGAGAGTCTATTTTGTGCGTTAGAATTTTTTGCATCTATTTTGAGTCTATTTTGTGCGTTAGAATTTTGTGCATCTATTTTGAGAGTCTATTTTGTGCGTTAGAATTTTGTGCATCTATTTTGAGAGTCTATTTTGTGCGTTAGAATTTTGTGCATTTATTTTGAGTGTATTTTGTGCGTTAGAATTTTGTGCATCTATTTTGAGAGTCTATTTTGTGCGTTATAATTTTGTGCATCTAATTTGAGAGTCTATTTTGTGCGTTAGAATTTTATGCATCTATTTTGAGAGTCTATTTTGTGCGTTAGAATTTTGTGCATCTATTTTGAGAGTCTATTTTGTGCGTTAGAATTTTGTGCATCTATTTTGTGCGTTAGAATTTTGTGCATCTATTTTGAGAGTCTATTTTGAGCTTGTAATGTGAGCTCCAGGGGTTCGTGAGTATCAGCGAACAATGGGAGGAGCCCCAACGGGCCTATTTATTATTATTTCTGTGTTATTATGTTTTATTGTTTTTCCTGCGTTTTCCTGTTTTATTACTATTTCCGTGTTTTTCCGGCCAGTTGTTGTAACTGCTCTACACCCTTTGGGGCTAGCTGCATAGCTCGGGTAATAAATACATTAAATTCCGTATTAATTGCATCAAGTAACACGGACACTTATTTGAAATGACACCGAATTTGCGATTCATTCAGTTTTCATTTTCACTTGGCAACTGGGCATATTTTCAAACAGAAACTGAAATAGCTTGGGAACAACGGTTCATGCTAGAGCGATGGAATTGGTCTTATTCTCTTCGTGGTCAAAAATTAAGTAGAAAACAAGCATTTAATTAATGAATTTAAGAATATTAGTTTTTTAACACTTTACAACAAAGTTGAAAAGTGTTTATGACTTTGTTCATTCTGTCTGTCTGTCTGTCTGTCCGTTAGCGCGCTAACTGCCGTAAAAATGACTTAATCCAAATGAAATTTTAGTATGTTGTACAGACGGTCTGTAGGACCTATGGGAATATAAATGAATAATATCACCCAATTAGTTTTGGATTGAACCCGGGTTGAAAAAATGAAATACATTGAGCCCTATGGGACCTAATTTTTCAAACATTTTTTAAGCGGATTTAAAATTCACAAATTGCTTCGAAAATTTTAGGAAATATTCAAATGGTTCCATAAAATATATAAAAAACAATTCAGCGAAATATATTCAGTAGTTTTTTAAATAAAAATTAAAATAATAATTACACATTTTATATGAAACGATCACGTGACCATGATATGAAACGATCACATGACCCACTTCAAAATGATATATGGCATCCATCTTGTTTCAAAATCGTGATTTTTTTAAGTTCTTTTTAATTCATATTGAGTGTTGTCGTATTGAGTGTTGATCCGTCCTAAAACTACTTTATTTTTGCTTAAATTCTGTGCATCTACATACTGAAACAACGCAATGACAATATATTTGAGTTTAAATGCTCATCTAAATTTGATTATTTCTACAACTAAGCCTATTTTTCACCTATGTAAAATGTAAACAGCAAAATATGTAGAATGAGTTGTATCAGAATTCCTGTATTTTTTAGCACAAAATAATTTAGTCCATGGAGTCTGCATGGCTGATATGAATGAAATATTAATTGATTTTATAAAGAGAAGGACGATTTTTTTCGATGAAGTTTTAAGCATAGAGTTTAATTATTTGTAGCTCCATGGTCTTAAATAAAATGTTTAAATAAAATAAATTATTATAGTATTGTGATGAATGAAATGAATGGGAGAAAGTTATGAATGAAATCCTGTTTTTATAGAAAGATCCAGGCGTGTTATTTTTTCTATGACGTCATTTGAATGAAAACTCATATTTTGATTTTTGACTCCATTTCTATAAACACCATGTATAGTAGGGAGAAAAAATGTAAACAAAATGTTCGTCATGAAACTGGAAGAGCACTTGAACAGCTTCCTCAAGTTTCATGTGGCTTCCTATGTAACAAAAACAAAAGCAGTTACTTCAATTAGAGTTTTAGTTCAATGTAAAAATCTGATACTCACAGCACATGACTTGCACTACATACTCAAATGCATTTTCTATTTCTTTCTTTCATAATACGATAAATTTAGTTTCTCTCTCTACATTAAAAAAAAATAAAACTAGTCAAAGCCACTGCCACTCCCGCTTTTGTATAATGGTTTAGAATACTGTACCATATATCGCCTTATATTTTGATGAAACTCAAATTAAAATTTCTATTTTTATATAATTTCGAGCAGACAATTTTATTTTTGCCCCATTTCTCCTTCATTTATCTTCTATATGTAACCTTTCACTGTTGAAAACGCAACATTTATGTGTCTTATTGTTGTAAATATTCACACTTCGAGAGTGGAGTAAAAAAGCTCGCGAAACGAGATCCGGATGTTGTAGAGTGTCAGCGAACAAGGAGCGAAGCCCCCAACTGGCGCACTGCACCTCTGTAGCAGATAGAACAAAGGAGCTCGAAAAGACTTTTTTTTTTTTCAAATGGCCAGGCACTTTTGACCTACAGCATTCACCTTTATTACAGCGGCCAGAGTGTGAACCATTTAGCCGTCCATTGACGTTGCCCCAGCGCACCAAAGGGGGGCGGATCACATTGCGCCCACAACACAAACATCCATGCCTTGCGTGGGGCTCGAACCCACAACGTGGCGGTCGAGCGATTGCTACGGAAACGCTTGCCTTGACCACTCGACAACCACGTCGACAGCTCGAAAAGATAGCTCTGGTGGCAAGTGAACGTCAGCGACCAGAGGGCTGAACTTCGAGGGTTGGCGAGAATCTACGATCTGGGGCCACACCAAATCAGGCAATGGATCACAGCCGCTACGCGGGTGAGTTGAAAAAGCTCGTAAACAGATTTTTGGTGGATTGGTGAGCATTAGCAAACAAGGGGTTGAGGCCCAATGGTTGTATTACAACTGCGTAGCCGGCGTTACGAAAGACCTTCCTTCGCGAATTCCGCAGATTACTGAAAGGCTGCAAACAGAGGGAAGAATTCTCGAGTTCCAGGGGTTGGGGAGCAATAACGTGCAGGGGCAAAAGGGCTGCGTTAGAATTTTGTTCATCTATTTTGAGAGTCTATTTTGTGCGTTAGAATTTTGTGCATCTATTTTGAGAGTCTATTTTGTGCGTTAGAATTTTGTGCATCTATTTTGAGAGTCTATTTTGTGCGTTAGAATTTTGTGCATCTATTTTGAGAGTCTATTTTGTGCGTTAGAATTTTGTGCATCTATTTTGAGAGTCTATTTTGTGCATCTATTTTAAGAGTCTATTTTGTGCGTTAGAATTTTGTGCATCTATTTTGAGAGTCTATTTTGTGCGTTAGAATTTTTTGCATCTATTTTGAGTCTATTTTGTGCGTTAGAATTTTGTGCATCTATTTTGAGAGTCTATTTTGTGCGTTAGAATTTTGTGCATCTATTTTGAGAGTCTATTTTGTGCGTTAGAATTTTGTGCATTTATTTTGAGTGTATTTTGTGCGTTAGAATTTTGTGCATCTATTTTGAGAGTCTATTTTGTGCGTTATAATTTTGTGCATCTAATTTGAGAGTCTATTTTGTGCGTTAGAATTTTATGCATCTATTTTGAGAGTCTATTTTGTGCGTTAGAATTTTGTGCATCTATTTTGAGAGTCTATTTTGTGCGTTAGAATTTTGTGCATCTATTTTGTGCGTTAGAATTTTGTGCATCTATTTTGAGAGTCTATTTTGAGCTTGTAATGTGAGCTCCAGGGGTTCGTGAGTATCAGCGAACAATGGGAGGAGCCCCAACGGGCCTATTTATTATTATTTCTGTGTTATTATGTTTTATTGTTTTTCCTGCGTTTTCCTGTTTTATTACTATTTCCGTGTTTTTCCGGCCAGTTGTTGTAACTGCTCTACACCCTTTGGGGCTAGCTGCATAGCTCGGGTAATAAATACATTAAATTCCGTATTAATTGCATCAAGTAACACGGACACTTATTTGAAATGACACCGAATTTGCGATTCATTCAGTTTTCATTTTCACTTGGCAACTGGGCATATTTTCAAACAGAAACTGAAATAGCTTGGGAACAACGGTTCATGCTAGAGCGATGGAATTGGTCTTATTCTCTTCGTGGTCAAAAATTAAGTAGAAAACAAGCATTTAATTAATGAATTTAAGAATATTAGTTTTTTAACACTTTACAACAAAGTTGAAAAGTGTTTATGACTTTGTTCATTCTGTCTGTCTGTCTGTCTGTCCGTTAGCGCGCTAACTGCCGTAAAAATGACTTAATCCAAATGAAATTTTAGTATGTTGTACAGACGGTCTGTAGGACCTATGGGAATATAAATGAATAATATCACCCAATTAGTTTTGGATTGAACCCGGGTTGAAAAAATGAAATACATTGAGCCCTATGGGACCTAATTTTTCAAACATTTTTTAAGCGGATTTAAAATTCACAAATTGCTTCGAAAATTTTAGGAAATATTCAAATGGTTCCATAAAATATATAAAAAACAATTCAGCGAAATATATTCAGTAGTTTTTTAAATAAAAATTAAAATAATAATTACACATTTTATATGAAACGATCACGTGACCATGATATGAAACGATCACATGACCCACTTCAAAATGATATATGGCATCCATCTTGTTTCAAAATCGTGATTTTTTTAAGTTCTTTTTAATTCATATTGAGTGTTGTCGTATTGAGTGTTGATCCGTCCTAAAACTACTTTATTTTTGCTTAAATTCTGTGCATCTACATACTGAAACAACGCAATGACAATATATTTGAGTTTAAATGCTCATCTAAATTTGATTATTTCTACAACTAAGCCTATTTTTCACCTATGTAAAATGTAAACAGCAAAATATGTAGAATGAGTTGTATCAGAATTCCTGTATTTTTTAGCACAAAATAATTTAGTCCATGGAGTCTGCATGGCTGATATGAATGAAATATTAATTGATTTTATAAAGAGAAGGACGATTTTTTTCGATGAAGTTTTAAGCATAGAGTTTAATTATTTGTAGCTCCATGGTCTTAAATAAAATGTTTAAATAAAATAAATTATTATAGTATTGTGATGAATGAAATGAATGGGAGAAAGTTATGAATGAAATCCTGTTTTTATAGAAAGATCCAGGCGTGTTATTTTTTCTATGACGTCATTTGAATTAATTTCAGTTGTTTTTGATGAAGTTTTCAAATATAATAAATTATCGTAGTATTATGATAATTCTAAAACTATTACTGAGGAATGTATAACATTTTAGAGGTGTTTAAACCAGACAATTTATATTTCAATGCCGTCATTTGAATGAAGTTCATTTTTTTCGGTGAAGGTTTAAGTTTTCAAATATAATAAATTAATGCAGTATTGTGATAAGTTTCAAAATATTACCGAGGAATGTATTGCATTTTAGACTTGTTTAAATAAAATTGCATTGAAGTTGGAAATTGTTTCATAATCAATGCTTTAAGCATAATTGATCTTTCTTGTTTATTTTAGACTTTAACGATTTTTGAAAAGGCATTTTGTAAACAACATCCGTGTTCTAGAGCAGTAGTACGCATGGGGTCGACAATTTTCTTTTTTTTTTTTTTTATTTAATAAAGGATACGAAAACATAGTGTTTATTTTTCTTTTCAATATATAACTTTAAGCTCAAATTTCACAAAAACATCTTGCATATTATTCTTACACACTATTTCTAGCTAGATTAAATATTTTGACATTTTTAATTTCAAAATGTAACTAAATATTGACGAATGTAGAATAAATGCTTTTTTAAAATTGTATATTTAATTATAATTTTAATCCGTTATTTTATTTACATGGGTGCATGTGGGTCTTTTAAATAAAGCAATACTTCTGTGGGGTTTCACCGACGAAAAAGTTGCGCCCAATTGCGCACAGACGCCACGCTAATAAAAGGGTTTCATCGTGTTCTAAAATGCTTGAAACGTGTAAATCCGCCGGAAACTCGAGTTCTGATTTTCGGCACTTTCAATACTTTTCCTATACATTACCATGCATTGTAGAGAAAGTAAAATATGTAATGTGGGCAGCACAGGACTTTTCCTACAGACTCAAATTCAATTACTCTTTCATAAATTGAGTTTAATTGCTCAAAATGACAAGAATATCGTTTGATATTATATCCAATTATCAGTTTTAATATGTCTTCTTTTTCATTCGGTAACTTCAAGTATTTTAAAACGTCGCCAGCTCTTCAAAATTCCAAAAACCTAAATATCTCAAAAACGGTTCATCCTACATTAATGTGGCTGATCTTAGTCGTTTCGTGGTTAAAAATTATATATAAAAGCATTTAATTAATACATCTAAGCATATTCAATTTTTTAATTTTAAATTTTGACGATTTTCGTAGGCGATTTTGTAAAGAAAACCTGTTTTATTTTTCGAATTCTTACCAAAATGTAATCATCGCCAAGGTGATTGACAAAAGACTGAAAATCAAAATTCAAAGCAATTGCATTGAAAAGTTCTTAAATAAAGTCAAAACCAACTTCAGCTCCTCAAAGTTCCAGATACCTTAAATACCTTGAGACGTATCCATCTTAGAGTAATGGAGTCGGCTTTATCCGTTTACGGCATTTACGTATCAAAACATCAGATGTGGGCAACTTTCCTACAAACAGGTATGACTTTCGCTACAGGCTCAAATTCATTTTTCTTCAATTATTTCAATTTACAGTTTTAAAACATTTTTCATCTGCCGACTTATCTTATAAAACATAGAAAAATTACACACGCGTACATATACACACACACACACACATATATATATATATATATATATATATATATTAAGCTAAAACTGATTTCGTTAAATCATGTTGTCCACTTTTAGTGGATTCCCTCTCATGTGGGCATTCATGGTAATGAAGTGGCTGATAAACTTGCAAAGGAGAGCTGCAGTCTTTTCACCCCTTCCTCTTCCACTTTGACTTTTCTGGAATTATATTCTTGGGAAAAGTCAAAAATTTTGGTGGACTGGAGAGAGCCCCCCACTCATCATTGGCATATGAGTAAAAAGCCGGGATCGACTCTTGACCTCCAGTGTGACAGAGGCTCCCAGACTGTACTTTCTAGACTAGCTAGCAGTCACATCAAGTGTCTCTCTTTTAATGAGGGCAGGAAGGTCTCGCCGCCTGCACAAAGTGCCACGACCATCATCAGGCTTCTGCAGAGCATATAATGGATTGCATGGGTTTCTCCAAGGAGGATATCTATCGCGATCTACTTCTTGTACTCGACTTTCTGAGAGTCAACGGACTTATGGTTCTCGTCTGACTTCGTCAAACACTGGAGGATAAGCAACAGCAACAACATATATATATATATATATATATATATATATATATATATATATATATATATATATATATATATATATATATATATATATATATATAAGTAAATACATCATCAAATTGAAAAAGGGGGGGAGGTACAAAGGAAAGGGGGAAAAGAAAGGAGAGTGTTTACAGGAACGACAGAAAAAAGGCCGGGGGGGATAGTGACCCCCCGTTCCCGGTTAAAGCGCTTTTACTCTAGAAACACTCCCGGTGCCTCTGTCTTCCTGAAGCACTCCTCCGTCCGATGAAATCTATGAAACATCCCGAAGTATATAGACCATGAAGCAAAAAAGGGGGCTTAAGATTGGAATAAACCTAACCTAATTACTCAACAGAACATTTTGATTTCAACATTAATTACATTATAGATTGGAAATCTAATTTGAGCAGTGGTATTTTCAGGAATGTTATAATAAATCATCTAATTCGATATAGACGTCTCAACACTGAAAAAGAAGAACAGCAACACAGCGTCAATAAATTACTCAGGGAAGCAGCAAAAAGCAATTACCCACATCGTTATCTAAGGCACTATGTAGACTTGATATTTGAGAGAAAGACAAACAATTTTATTTGATGATAGCAGGTCGGTGAGATAAGGTTGTGCGGCATGGCTTGTGGACTTCAGGAATTCTGTTGAGTAATTAGGTTAGGTTTATTCCAATCTTAAGCCCCCTGTTTTGCTTCATGGTCTATATACTTCGGGATGTTTCATAGATTTCATCGGACGGAGGAGTGCTTCAGGAAGACAGAGGCACCGGGAGTGTTTCTAGAGTAAAAGTGCTTTAACCGGGAACGGGGGGTCACTATCCCCCCCGGCCTTTTTTCTGTCGTTCCTGTAAACACTCTCCTTTCTTTTCCCCCTTTCCTTTGTACCTCCCCCCCTTTTTCAATTTGATGATGTATTTACTTTTATATACCTGCTAAACATGAAAGAGCGGCAATGCGCCTTAATGTTATGAAGTGTTATGATTGTGTTTTTTGTATATCTTATTTTTAGATATTTTTCTAATATATATATATATAATAAAAATAGTTTATGAAAATCCAAAAATATATTAGAAGAAATTAATACATTTTACTTCTTTTTTAATTAGTGAAAATTAATACTTTTAATATAATTAATACTCTTAATTTGTCTTATATATATATATATATACGGTTTGTCCTAGAAAAACGGTGTTAATCTTGTTCTTTTTGTTACGAAAAACCAAGTATGATACAAGTATTTAATCAATATATTTTAAGTTATTTAGTTTTTATGTCAGATTAGTCGGTTTTATAGGCTATATTTAAAAAAAGGCAGGTTAATGATTTTTTTTTTCCTATTTTTCCGAATCGTACTAAAATCTAATCAGTACTAGGGTAGCCCAGAAGTGGCTCACCTACCAAATTGTTAGAAATTTCTTCGAATAGTTTTGAGCTAGAGAGGATACATACAGCGCAGAGACATACACACACATAAAACGACACAAAAAGTATCTACTAAAATAGTCGCCTCAAAAATGTAACATTTCACAAAGTACCACGCCACTAGCATAACCTGCCGACGCTTCAGGTGGTAAATGTCAAAACATCTTTTAAATATAGATCAGAAGGAAAATGAAATAAAACTTCAAAGTTTAAATAAATTTTACGAGTGCTGTAAAAATTTGGATTACAATTAAACAAGAAAAATCAATCATACATAACACATTTAGTATGAAACTCTTTTCAACTTCAATGCAATTTTACATAAACATCTCTAAAATGCGATATATTCCTCTGTAATATTTTTAAAATTATCACAATACTACATTAATTTATTACATTTGAAAACTTAAAACTTCTTCGAAAAAAATGAACTTTATTCAAATGGCGACATTGAAATATAAATTGCCTGATTTAAACATCTCTAAAATGGATACATTCCTCAGTAATTAAATTTTTTACTGATTAAGTTTTTTAAATTATCATAATACTACAGTAATTTATTATATTTGAAAACTTCATCGAAAATAAATGAACTTTATTCAAATGACATCATCGAATTATAAATTGCCTGGCTCTCATTATAAAAGCAGCATTTCATTCATAAACGCTTTTCTATTCCTTTCATTCATCACAATACTGTAATAATTTATTTTATTTAAAAACTTAAAACCTTGGAGGTACAAGTTATTTAACTCTATGCTTAAAATTTCATCAAAAAGACGTATGCTTCTCTATGTAAAATTAATTAAAGTTTCATTCATATCAGCTATATTGCAGACTCCATAAGCTAAATAATTTTGAGTAAAAGAAATGCAGCAATTCTTATGCAACTCATTCTACATCTTTTGGTGTTTACATTCTCCATAAGTGAAAATCAGGCTTCGTTGTAGAAATAATCAAAGTTTGATGATCATTTAAACTCAAATATATTGTAATTCCGTTGTTTCAGTATGTAGATGCACCGAATTTAAGCAAAAATAAAGCAGTTTTATGACGGATGCAGCACTAAATATGAATTAAAAAGAACTTTAAAAATCACGATTTTGACACAAGATGGATGCCATATTTTATATTGAAGTGGGTCACGTGGTCCCTTCACATAATGGTTACGTGATCTCTTCATATAAAGGGTGTAATTATTATTTTAATTTTTATTTAAAAAACTACTGAATATATTTTGCAGAAATTTTTTTTATTTATTTTATGGAATAATTTGAATATTTCCTAAAACTTTCGAAGCGTCTTGAGAATTTTAAATTCTCTATTAAAAAATGTTTGAAAAATTAGGTTCCATAAGGTTCAATGTATTTCATTTTTTCAACCCGAGTTCAATCCAAAACTAATTGGGTGTTATTATTCATTATATTCCCATAGGTCCCACAGATCGTCAGAGCAACATACTAAAATTTCATTTTGATAAAGTCATTTTTACTGCAGTTATCGTGCTAACGGACAGACAGTCAGATAGAATAAACAAAATCATAAACACTTTTCAACTATGTTGTAAAGTGTTAAAAACATGCCAACATGCGTCTGTTGAAAATCGAGTTAAAATTTTGTCAATGTATGCTAGAACTTCAATCAGAAATTAAATTATAGGAAAATTTAAATAATTATATTTTTGTTGGTTGGTTGGTGTCGTGTCCCTAACATATTTATTAAGGAAAAAATTATATTTTTGTAAAATACCTTTTACTTTAAAAGTGTGCTGCATTACAAAATAATTTCACAGTTCAGGGTATGCAACTCGGTACGCAAATGGACAGCTCTATAGAAGTACAGGCATATAATGTTTAAAAGTCTTTACAACATAGTACTTACAGTCTTTAACATAGCATATAATGTTTAAAAGTCTTTACAACATAGTACATAGTCTTTACAGTCGCTCCAAATTATTATTGCTGCAATTTTAAACAATACTACACAATAAATTTATTTAGCAGCCAGCTAATGATTTACGGAGAATCTACGGTTATTAGTTTACCCATTTCAATTTGTCGCGACCGTATTAGATACAGCTTTCTCGATTCAGCAAAAAGCTCTACGAAAGATTCACAGTCATAAAGCAAAATCATTTTATATATAGAATATACCGCTAAAATATTAGTGAATGATAATCCGCGAAAATATTTCCCTTTAAATCTTTCGCACTCTCATACTCTGTGGGCAGATAGAATAATGTAATGGCGTTTTAGGCGTAACTTAAGGCTGTAGAAGTGACTGTCGTTAAAAAAATGTTATCTACGACTTTTCGGGCTATACATCAAATGAAATTTGGACATGAAAATGCAATATAAATTAGTGACAATATGAAATTCAGACCGAAATGTTATATCAATTTTCGTATTTCAACTTGATCGTTTTAGTACATTCGGAAATACTGATTCGGAATAAAACCATATTACTTAAAAAAATTAACCCTTCTCTTTAATACCGGGTGGTCAGAATTAAAACACCCCTACTCTGAGCTTTCTATACATCGAACTACGCAGTGTAAACGCTCCAAAATTCTTGAACCTACTAAAGACATGGGGAAAGGGATTACGCGAAAAAAAAAATTTGTTCCAGAAACACCGATAGGTGGCGCTGTACAACAGAAAATATGCTGAAAAGACACAAAATACACATTTGTAACACAATTTATTTGAACATACCAAACATTCATATCACAAGGACCTTATCGATGCAGGGAATGCTGCTCAATATGGTTCCCATCTTCAAGATGTAAAATCTGCAGTCGGTGGACAGCTTGTTCAACTGCGAATCGTAATTGGTCGGTTGAGATGCTTCTCACATGCAGAGTGATACTGTCTTTCAAATCTGCCAAGGTTACCAGACGTCCTCGATAAACAAGAATTTTTAAGTATCCCCACAGCCAAAAATCACAGGGATTAAGATCTGGAGAACGAGATGGCCAGGTTGTCGGAAACGCACGACTAATTACACTACCATTAGAAAAATGTTGCCGAAGAAACTGCTGTACACGGAGTCCAATGCGTGGAGGCGCTCCATATTGCATAAAGTTAATTGAATCAAGACATTGGTGCTGTTGCAGTTGGGGTACAACAAAATTTTCGAGCATGTTTTTGTACCTCCTGGCCGTCACGGTGCATGTCACAGGGCCATTGGGAGTAGCCTCTTCGAAAAAGAAAGGTCCAAGAATGAATGTGGCTGTGAATCCACACCAGACTGTAACTTTCGGTGAGTGAAGTGGAATCTCTTGGAAGGTACGAGGGCTTTCCGTGTCCCAAATGCGACAGTTATGGGTGTTGACTGTTCCACTTAAGATGGAAATGCGTTTCACCGCTCCATAGAATCTGCCATGGCCACGATGCATCCACTTCAACTCTAGCCAGAAACGTCAATACAAAGGTCAGTCGCTTCTCCCTGTCGATGGTCAGCAAGTGATGATTGTGACTAATTTTGTACGGGAAAAAATGCACTATGTTTCTCAGTACGTTCCGCACTGTGCTGTAGGGAACACTCAAGTGTCGTGACACTCCACGTGCACTACTACAGCCTATAACGTTATCCATTGATTGTTCAACAATAGCAGTGGCAACATCGTCAACGACATCTGAACGAGTCGATTTACGTCCTCGACCCGGCTGAACTCCAAGAGGTCCACTTTTCTCGAATCGAGCGATCATTCTCCCGAGAGCTTGTGGAAGTAATGGTCCTTTGCGCAAATTCTTAAGTCGACGAAACTCTCGAAGTTCAGTTGCAGCATGTCCTTTGTTTTCATATAACAGCTTCACAAGCAAAGCGCGTTCTGGCAGTGTGACAGCCATCGTTGATAAGAATGAAAATTTTCCAGTTTTATCCCCTTTTATGCCCAGAACATAGCTGCAAACTAAGGGTTTATGCAACTTTTTGTGCTTACAGTGCGAAATTGCAGTTACAATAACGGTTTAAGTTTCTTCACTTTTTTTATCTTCTTTTTTTTCATATCAGCAAAAGAAATTAAAAAGGAAAAATTCCATATCGCATGTGTTTGTTTTTTTGTGATTATTTTGTGTCTTTTCAGCATATTCTCTGTTGTACAGCGCCACCTATCGGTGTTTCTAGAACTAATATTTTTTTTGCGTAATCCCTTTCCCCATGTCTTGAATAGTAGATTCAACAATTTTGGAGCCTTTACACTGAGTAGTTCGATGTATAGAGAGCTCAGAGTAGGGGTGTTTTAATTCTGACCACCCGGTATATTTTGCAGGTAAACCCTATTTCGATGCCCCAAGAAAACTCCGAAAGCTAAATATGGGAGTGGGCAAATATGGGCGTGGCCATATGCACAATTTATACATTTGGGTGGTGTTAAAATATATGCAGGGGGGGAAATGCATTAGGTACAGTCGCTCAAATTAAACCGCGCGTTTTTCCGACTTCTCGGGCCGTACAGTAAAACCAAATACATCATTAGACTCGTAATAATGCCTGCTATAAATAAATGAGCAACTAATTTACATTAGGGGTTGTCTTCATATTAAACAAAATTGATTCTTCGAAGGACAACAACCTTTTGACGGATGATTCGGATTCTCCAAATCATAGCACCCCGAATTCATATAAAATGTATACATTTTTTTTGCTCAAGCCGTTTAGGGTTATAACTCCGTAAAATTTTGAGCTCCTAATGTTGAATGGATGCTGTAGTTTTTCTTTTATATTTTCTGGAAATAATTGGCCTATTAAATTAATTCCTATTTTGCATTATGATACTAAATATCCCAAATAAAATGCATACCATTTTTCATCTTTAAACAAATTTCTAATATTAATTATTAATTATGAAAATTATATTTGAAAAAAAAAAAAAAAATTTAAACGTGGGAAAATTTTAACGCCAGATGATTCAAAACTGTCGGAAACCTTGGTGTGTTGAAGACCCAGACCGACCGACTCGTCAACAAGGACATGAGTAGCCATTTGGCCGGCCGGGGAAACCTTGGTGTGTAACATTTTAGTTCATTCCTTACTGCGATTATTGAAATACAGATCTATATTCGAAACTGCTTCATTTTGAAACTTTTTAGTGACCATCCATCTAGTTCCGAAGGAAAATACTCAGAAGAAAAATTTCAAAATTGCAGTGCAAATACAAAGTTTTGGTCTCTTGATATTTGTGCAGCGAGTGATTAGACATTGTTATTGAATTTGTATTGAGAAAAAATTCATAATGTAAAGTGAAATGACAAATTAGAAAGTTGATTCAGCTTAGATCAATGCGTGCCATGTCTTTTTCTCGTTATATAACTTGAAGTTTACGTTTAATGTTTCATACCAACTTTTTATATAAAATAATTTTAATTTCAAATTTCCTTCAAAAGTCGACATCAACAACAATAGATGAAGAAATCGCAAATTAAACTATACTGTCCCATAATAAGCACCCCCCCCCCCATGAATAACGTAAATTTTTGAATAATTCACGTTTCACATTTATTCGGCAAATCAAACATTTTGGTGTGGGGCACTACCTAAAAAAGAAAATATTCGGAAACTAAACTTGCTCGCTTTTTCTCTTTCGAACTATCTACCCGTACACCAAATGCGAAGTCTCTCTCATACTGAAGCATGCAATTTTATCATTTCACCCTTAGAACGTTTTATGTAGAGCACACTCTTTAATGAAACACACATGAATTACACATTTTAATGAATTACACATTTTTCAACGTAAATAAAACAGAAATGTATTTCGGTCTTACTATAATATTTTTTATTTCACAATACGCAGACAGGTAAGTCAGTCTTATTGTTTATCCTATACTTAAACTTTTTGTCAGTTATTGCGAATATCGGTTATAACGAATAGTTTTATTGTTTCTTGCAACTTCGCTGTATGCGTGATCCATTGTATATTGTATGTGGACGAAATAACAACTTTTTCTTCGACCCAGACAGTCTGGCCCACCCGAAGATCTAAGGTATCCGTTTGGACGCCAGGAAAGTGCCACCCAATTTAAACAATAACCCAGTGGGAGCGGCATCCACAAGAACCGTACCCTTCCTCCCCTACCACCAACCTCTCGGAAGGACCTACGGAACCGCAAATGTAACGTGCACCTACTCCGTATGTACACGGGAGCAGTTTGAGCAGAGCTGCGAATCAAACTCGGGTCGTTCTAGTGCAATCCCCGCGCGCTAACCACTGAGTTGTCCCACGCCAAAATTAATAACTTGAACTACGTTAATGGTTGTATGAATGGTATGAAATTAGTTTATTTTAACATACTTAAGCCAAATGCAATAACGGGGCACTTAAGTGTTGCCAACTTGAAAACGTAAACTTTTAAATAATTTTGAAGAAATATTTTTAAGATATCAAAATTTAAAAAGATGCATTTTATTTCATTTTATTTTATTTTATTCATTAATTTTTTTATTTATTTTACATTATGATAAGGATTGCCATACAAAGAACTAACACTATGGAATATGAATGTGTGAAAGCGTCGAGTAAAGACCTCACATTCTTAATATTTTTGAGTAATTTATATCAAAAAATGATTTGGAAACATTTTTGAAAAACTTCAATATATCTTATTTTAAAAATATCCTCAAAGAAGTCACATTTCATTAGGTGCACTTACATTCGAATTGAAGTACTTTAAGTACTTTTAATTGCTTGAAAAAAAAAAAGAAACAAAAAAAAAACTTCTCACATACTGAGACTAAATCGTTAACGAACAAAAATCGAACAAAAAGGTTTTATTATATTTCGAAATATTTAAAAATAAAATTTTAAAAATGCGACAGAAAAAAAGCTGAAAACCCTTCACACAAAGAAAAGTTTGACACAAAAGCGTATACTCAATCCTTTTAAAGGGAATTGTCACCCGTTTAAAATTTAATTCTTGGAAGTTCTTAAATGGTGCAATTAGTTTCTTCTTTCGACATAATCTACTTTCGCGCCAAATTGAACGCAGTTAAAGTTTAAATATTTCATTATCGCGATAAAATAGAATATTTCAAAGGATTCCTAGGAAAGCCATTAAGCACCAATAACTTCGGAATGACACGTTTTGCGTGTATCCGTTTGATCTATTTATATATAGTAAAGCGGCTATGCCCTCTCGAATAAAAGTGATTACAGCGCCCATAGCGATTATTAAAGAAATTAAAAACAGGAACTCAGCAACAGAGCGTGATAGAAGAAAAATGTCGATTACAATATTGGTAGAGCATTTTCTAAATGAGTAAGAATTGATACTAAATGATACTATGAAACTCTATTTGTAATTTCGATCCCATTCAAACTCTCTCAGTTTCGCCTGGCGTCTCATTCTCGACTCTCGGCGTGTTAAACCCTTGTGCAATTTTTTGAATAACTAGTCTGTGTTTTCTTTGCTTTTAACGACACTTTTATTGATTGCCTTGCATTTTTTTTATCTACAGTTATTTATGTGTATACTGTGTAATTTAACTTTATTTTTGTTGGTATCGGATTTTCCGACTATCCATATGCAAATTTGGTTTCACGGTTGCGGATTGTGTCGAAAGTCCAGACCATCCGACTCGTCCTGAGACATGAGCAACACTTTGGACGGCCGGTCGGTTGCTGGTTGTGTATAAAAGCTCAAAGCTCATGTTCGTCACATCTTAAGCAATTTACATTACAACTGATGAAATACGTAAGTAGTGACGTCCGAAAGCATTCTGGATCTTTTGTGATTTAAATCTACGTCATTGATGGTTTTGTTGTCATATTTTTTGTTATTTTGTCGTAATATTAAGGACCTTATGTGCCAAACACTTGGTAGTATTTGCTATATATTTTAAAGTACTTACTAAACTGGCGTGTTTCCATTGTTGTTGCTACTAAATCGGTTACTCAAGGAATTTATTTAACACAGCATGTGAGGATTCTATTATTTATTAGCATTTTATCTTAACGCTCCATTTCGAAATTTTAATTTATGTGCTAAATTTATCAACTTCCATTACAAAGAAGCGCGCTCTCGTAATTACAGACATTTTAGAAATTCAGGATCTGTCATTAATCTGATACTCACACTTTTGTCACAGTATTGTTAAATTTGTCGATTTTTCACGTTCGATTCGGTTGAGATTCCCTTTTTGTAAATGTATGTTCGATTTAAATGAAATGGATAACTGCATAATCTTGTTTAGTTACGAATAGTACGCGTCAGCATTTGTGTGTAGATTGATACAACCGGTAGCCGATGTTAGATTGCTAGTAATTGCAAACAAATTGTGTAGTATATAGTTATACGGTGTTTCATGTATCTATGCTTTTAAGTTTTCCGGCGAAGTTAGCTGTGAATAATTTACTTGAAGTTTCAATTGTCGTGATTATTTCGAAGAATCCTAGCAAAGTTAGGTGTATTGAGGTTTGCATTTCAGGTTGAAGCTGTTATAAATTTGATATTGATTTCAGATCACTATTTATTTGAAGTGTAGTTCAAAATTAAGCTCAAATTTATCTCGTGTAGATATGAAGATAATTTTGCTTAAGGTCCTAATGAAGCAATGTTAACCTTACAATTGGCACCTAAACACGTCAAACTTTATAAATAGGGTAATAGACGATTTGTTGTCATATTCAAGAAGGATAGAATAAACAACGCTTACATGCACGGGAATCCGCTGTAGACTCTGTTCAAAATGCCCTCCGTCAGTGATGATAATTTGAAATTGAGAAAGAATAACATTTTCTATTAGACTCTGTTCAAAATGCCCTCCGTCAGTGATGATAATTTAAAATTGAGAAAGAATAACATTTTCTATTAGACTCTGTTCAAAATGCCCTCCGTCAGTGATGATAATTTGAAATTGAGAAAGAATAACATTTTCTATTAGACTCTGCTCAAAATGCCCTCCATCAGTGATGATAATTTGAAATTGAGAAAGAATAACATTTTCTATTAGACTCTGTTCAAAATGCCCTCCGTCAGTGATGGTAATTTGAAATTGAGAAAGAATAACATTTTTTATTAGACTCTGTTCAAAATGCCCTCCGTCAGTGATGATAATTTAAAATTGAGAAAGAATAACATTTTCTATTAGACTCTGTTCAAAATGCCCTCCGTCAGTGATGATAATTTAAAATTGAGAAAGAATAACATTTTCTATTAGACTCTGTTCAAAATGACCTCCGTCAGTGATGATAATTTGGAATTGAGAAAGAATAATGTTTTATTATGGACTCTGTTCAAAATGATCTCTGTTAAATAGACTCTGTTTAAAGTGATAATAGTTTGAAATTGAGAAAGGATATTATATTATGACAGATTCTGTTCAAATTGCCCTGCGTCATTAATAATAATTTTAAATTGAGAAAGAATAATATTTGGAAAGAATAATAATTTAAAATTGAGAAAAAATAATAATTTGAAATTGAGAAAGAATAATATCGCGTACTTAAAAAATGTAACAGATGTCACCGTGTTACATCATCTCGTAACCGGTGAAGTATGACGGGTATCTATTGCCTTCCGTGTACGCGTTTGTGCATTCCTGATGCTGATTTCTACCCATTAGGCAATGCTCTATAGCTTTGTAATTGAGATTTTTCTTCTATCTCGCTTTGTTGCCGAGCTAAGAGAACTTCATTTCTTGGCTATGGGCGCTGCAATCGTTTTTATCCAATAGGGCCACTTTACTACAGCTAGATCACTATATATAGCCTCTTTCACTATATATACCCTCTTTCACTATATATAGCCACTTTACTAAATAGATCTGACGCGCATAATTAGGAACCTTTTATTCCGAAGTTATTGAGGCGGAGACTCTTCCTAGGATGCTCTGCTCATATACATCGAAACTATATTAATTATAACATTGGGCAAGAAATTATATTTATTATAACATTGGACAAGAAATTATATTCATTATAACATGGGAAAAGATACGCATCACATATTATTTCGCAAACTATAGTATATTTTATAATTCAACAAATAGATCGTGGGACGGATGTATAAAATCATTGTCAACCGACACTTTTTTTTAATTCTTCTAACAAACCTATATTTTTCTTTACCAACTGATTCAAAAGGCACATGAATTGCAGCCTTTTATGTTATTTTCTGTATAAATTAATTTTTAATTTTGTTCTATAGAAAAAATATCGTTATCCTGAAAAGTTATATTTCGATAGATTGGCAGAAAAACACATATTTTGAGATCATAACGATTTTTGAATAATTTTGGAAAATGTCTGTCTGTATATTGTATATGGGATTATCTATGATGTATGAACATGATTATTTAAGACGTATTTATGTATCGCTAAGAAATTTTATGTTACGTTTATAGTATGTAATATTTATAGTTTAAATACGTTTCGGGGAAAAAACGAGAACAGGATAAAATTTGAAGTCATCCTTATGATTAGAATTTGAATAATTAGAATTTTAAGATTTTAGAGTTATATCTCATGAAAAACAGGAATCATTCACGAAACAAAGGCGATAGTATAAGATAAATTGATACTTTTAACTACTCCATAGATGGTAATAGTACAAAAACAAAGTTTATATTGGTCCATATATTTCAAATACAACCAATTCATTAACACTACTAAGCCGTTGCCAATTTGACAGAAATAAACTTTTAGATAATATTACGATATATTTTAAAGTAAGAAATTAAGAAATGTAGAAACATAATTTTTACTTTCCCTACGATGGTATAGGGAAAATATTTTAATAAGGTAGTCAGCTCGGACTCGAGTTTTTGATGAATAGTTTACAGCAGGGATTGGCAAATTTATTTACAGAAGCGCCAAATAAAAAAAAACACAATATATCCAATTTGCACTTTTAATATATCGTCTTTTTCGACAACTTAACGTGTTTTAAAACGGGCCAGCAAAATTAAAAATAAATAAATAAATGAACACATATTACGAGAACAATCCATCTTAGACTAATGAGATTGGTCTTATTCTCTTCATTGTCATAAATTGCTTATGAAACTAGCATTTAATCAATGCATTTATTTGTCATATTTAGTCTTATTTAAAATGTTGACCATTTTTGTGGGCAATTTTGAAAAAAAAGGCAGGTTCATTTTTTTTCCGGATCATACAAAAATTTAATCAGCACCAGGGTAGTCCACAAGTGACTTAACCTTTTGCTTACGGGTGGGACAGCGTCCATCCCAAACGAAGAACCTCCCAAAAAGACAGGTATTTGACATACCCTATCCCAAACAGTTCGATCCCCCTTTTCAGGTAATGGCGCCCATGGACGCCAATGTCTGCAAAGGGAGATCGAACTGTTTGTGATAGAGTACGTCAAATACCTGTCTTTTTGGGAGGTTCTTCGTTTGGGATGGACGCTATCCCACCCGTAAGCAAAAAGTTAACTATAAAATTTTGTAAAAATCCTTTGGATAACTTTAGAATTAGAATTTATGCATACATTGCACAGACACACAGATAAACGCACGTACTCACAACCTCTCACCCACACACACTCACCCACACACACACACGCACATACACACACACATACACACAAGCACATACACACACGCACATACGCATAAACACACGCACGCACACACACACGCACACACACACACACACAAAGAGAGAGAGAGAGAGAGAAGTCCCATTAAAAATGACATATGCGTGTTCCAAAGTGCCCAAAACGTGTAAAACCGTTGAAAACTCTAGTTTCGAACTTCGACCCTCTTTCAATACTTTCCCTATACATTGCCATGAATTGTAGGGAAAGTAATGAAGGTAAATTAAAGAGGGGATAAAATGGTAGTGCGGGCGTCTATTCTAAAATTAAAATGGTATAACACGATAGTAAAACTTTATGAAATTTAAAGATGTCAAATTATTGATTCTACTTTTCACTAGTTTCGGGAAACTGTGATTAAATTAAGATTTTCTTTTGCTATTTTAAGGTGGGATTAAGTATTTAATAAAAGTTAAGAGAAAAATAATGATTATGTAAAACGTTTTGTCGAAATTAGTCTGTTTTTTTTTAATCAAACGTTTTTGAGATGTGTGTATGTATGTGTGTGTGTGTATGTGTGTAAATAACGCCAAATAATGAAAATGACGCCTAATTGATGAATTACATATTAAAATATTTTAATATATGGACTATATGGGGACGTATTGCTAATGCTATCAATATTGATAATTGTCAATTTAGAGTTTCCTGAAATAAGTTAATTAGGTACTTCAAGTATAAGATGATTCTTTATGAGTAATTTAGTTTAACACGGACATTCTTTCACGAAATATGAATTTCAAACTTTATAAGGAAATTGAGTACTTTTATATTGTGCCATTTTGCCCGTTAGCAATCTGATAATTCACGTAATGCTTTGCGAATTCGAACTCGAATTTAGTATCGTACATAATACACTGAGAGAAATTAAAATTGTAGCTCATAGAAACACTTCTTTACCTCGTAAAAGCCCATTATTCATCCTATCTTAAAGTTCGTTAGATGATTATATTCGTTGCGAATACGAGTTCTAAACTATAACCAAATTAATCGTCTTTTAGGAATACGTTTTAATTCAGGTTTGTTTTTCAAAAAATAGCTACCTATTAGCTACCTCGTCTGCGGGATCTCTACGAAATTTTAATAGTATGCATATATCACATGAACGTTCTTGTATGCAAATTTTCAGATAAATCAAATAATCGGTTCTATGCGTTGCCACAAAAAATTGTCAGTTACATTTACATTAAGTAATGAAATCACCACCACCATGGTAATGCATGGCAAGTCCTATGGCAAAATATGCGAATCACGTGACTACCAAATTTCGTGAAAATACAGTTATTTGAGTTAGAATGTATATTTTGCATCATTGCACACACAGGCACTCACACACGAGCGCACAAATACAGGCGCCACTCTAAAAATATTTCCTTCGTGTTCTGGGGTGCCCCAAACTAGCAAGTCTGTTGAAAAATGAAATTCCAATTTTCTGTTTCATCACTTTCCTTTCCCCCATACATGTACTATCTGTATTGCAAAGAAAATGTTCCTATGAAAGCTTTTAAGCACCACATTAACGTTAGATCTTTCTATAGTAAAGTGCCCATGTCCGATCGAATAAAAGTGACGGAAGTTCCACAAACGGAGAATTTAAAATGTTTGGATAATGAACTCGACAACAAAGCGAGATAGGCGCGAAAACCAAATGCAATTCACTGGAATGTGTTTCAACTCGACCTTCTTATACCAGATTCCATTTTTAGTAATTTTTTAATTTTACTAGAAATTTTAAAAAAATCGGTATTGTTTTGTCCAAATGATTACAATTATAACGTATAACCCTTCACTTTAAAGGACTTGACAAAATTTTCAATTGATACCATACTTGAAAATGCACCCCCCCCCCCCCCCCGGCTGAGGAAGAATTTCCCTCCGAGAAGGCTAAGGACGTCACGAACAAAAAAAATTATATATATATAAATTATATAGTTTTTCTCACAACAATGATTGAAACTATGATGCCAGATCCTTGACCTTTATAAAAATGTAAATTATTAGTCGAAATTATGAGTACTTTTTACTATGCGAGAAGTTAAAAACCAAAAATCGTTTTTTTTTAGCCAAAAGTGACTTTTGTTTTAAAATCTTTAAAAAATATTAGAAATCGCAGTTGAAATTTGAAATTGATATATATTTACTCGCAATTGTCTGCTCTTTCCGCTGGTGTGATTTGTTTTTTTCTAAGAAGTCCGGATTGTGGAGGAAAAAGGGCAAAAAGGGCAGAAAACGGTCGAAATCGCATAAAACTAAATAACTAAAAAATAATTAAAATTTTAAAAATCTGTTTTCTCGTGTCCCCTTCCCACCCCCCACCCCGGGCCTCCGATTGCCAAATTTCGTAGCTCTCCGACGCGCGGTCGCTAAACGTATAGTGTATAAGACAGACAGACACACACACACACACACAGACAGACACACAGACATTACCTTTTATTATATAAATAATATTTATAGTATAAATACGTTTCAGAATAAAAAACGGGAACTGGATAAAATTTGAAGTCATCCTTATGATTAGAACTTGAATAATTCGAATTTTAAGATTTCCATAGAGTTATATCTCATGGAAAACAAGTATCATTCACGAAATAAAGATGATAGTATAAGATAAATTGATAATTTTAACTACTCCATGGATAATAATAGTACAAAACAAAAGTTTATATTGACCCATACATTTCAAATACAACTAATTCATTAACACTACTAAGCCGTTGTCAATTTGACAAAAATAACAACAGTTCTGTCCCCCTTTTCAGGTTATGGCGTCCATGGACGCCAATGTCTGCAAAGCGGAAATCGAGCTGTTTGGAATAGGGTATGTCAAATACCTGTCTTTTTGGGAGGTTCTTCGTTTGGGATGGACGCTGTCCCATCCGTAAGCAAAAAGTTAACTATACAATTTTGTAAAAATCCTTTGGATAACTTTAGAACTAGAGTTTATGCATACATTGCACAGACACACAGATAAACGAACGCACGCACCCACAATCTCTCACCCACCCACACACGCACATACACACACGCACATGCACATACGCACACACGCACATACACACGCAAGCACATACACACACGCGCACATACGCGCGCACACGCGCACGCATACACGCACACACACACATACATGCACACACACACACACACACACGCACGCACACACACACACACACGCACGCACGCACATACACGCGCACACACACGCACACATACGCACACACACGCACATACGCGCACACACGCACATACGCGCGCACACACACACACACACAGAGAGAGAGAGAGAAGTCCCATTAAAAATGACATATGCGTGTTCCAAAGTGCCCAAAACGTGTAAAACCGTTGAAAACTCTAGTTTCGAACTTCGACCCTCTTTCAATACTTTCCCTATACACTGCCATGAATTGTAGAGAAAGTAATAAAGGTAAATGAAAGCGGGAATAAAATGGTAGTGCGGGCGTCTATTCTAAAATTAAAATGGGATAACACGATAGTAAAACTTTATGAAATTTAAAGATGTCAAATTATTGATTCTACTTTTCACTAGTTTCGGGAAACTGTGATTAAATTAAGATTTTCTTTTGCTATTTTAAGGTGGGATTAAGTATTTCATAAAAATTAAGAAAAATTAATGATTATGTAAAACGTTTTGTCGAAAATATTTTTTTTTTTTTTTTTTTTTTTTTTTTTTTTTTTTTTTTCTTATCAAGCGTTTTTGAGATGTGTGTGTGTGTATGTGTGTAAATAACGCTAAATAATGAAAATGACACCTAATTAATGAGGTAATTATTAAAATATTTAAATATATGGACTATATGGGGACGTATTGCTAATGCTATCAATATTGATAATTCTCAATTTAGAGGTGCCTGAAATATAAGTTAATTGGGTTCTTCAAGTATAAGATGATTCTTTATGAGTAATTTAGTTTAGCACGAACATTCTTTCACGATATATGAATTGCAAACTTTATAAGGAAATTGAATACTTTTATATTATGCCATTTTGCCCGTTAACATTCTGATAGTTCACATAATGCTTTGCGAATTCGAACTCTAATTTATTATCGTACATAATACACTGAGAGAAATTGAAATTGCAACTCATAGAAGCACTTCTTTCCCTCGTAAAAGCCCATTATTCATCCTATCTTAAAGTTCATTAGATGGTTATATTCGTTGCGAATACGAGTTCTAAATTAAACCAAATTAATCGTCTTTTAGGAATAAGTTTTAATTCAGGTTTGTTTTTCAAAAAGTAGTTGTTCGATAGAAATGTATGAAACATAAATTACGCCTCGACAGCTTTTTACCTTCTATTAGCTACCGCGTCTGCGGGATTACGAAATTTTAATAGTTTGCATATATCACATGAACGTTCTTGTTTGCAAATTTTCAGATAAATCAAACAATCGGTTTTATGTGTTGCCAAAAAAAATAGCCAGTTGCATTTGCATTAAGTAATGAAATCTAAGCACCTCCATGGTAATGCCTGGCAAATCGTATGGCAAATTATATGGCGAGTCACGTGACTGCCAAATTTCGTTAAAATACAGTAATTTGAGCTTGAGTGTATATTTTGCATCATTGCACACACAGGCACTCACAGACGAGCCCGTAAATACAGACGCCACTCTAAAAATATTTGCTTCGTGTTCTAGAGCGTGCCCCAAACTAGCAAGTCCGTTGAAAAAATCGAATTCCAATTTTCTGTTCCATCACTTTCCTTTCCCCCATACACATACTACCTGTATTGCAAAGAAAATGTTCCTAAGAAAGCTGTTAAGCACGACATTAATGTTAGATCTTTCTATAGTAAAGTGCCTATGTCCGATCGAATAAAAGTGATGGAAGTGCCACTAGCGGAGAATTTAAAATGTTTCGATAACGAACTCGACAACAAAGCGAGATAGGCGAGAAAACCAAATGCAATTCACTGGAATGTGTTTCAACTCGACCTTCTCATACGAGATTGCATTTTTAGTAATTTTTTTTTTTTTAATTTTTCTAGAAAATTTTAAAAAATCGGTATTGTGGATCCAAATGATTACAATTACAGCGTGTTATCCTTCACTTTAAAGGGCTTGACAAAATTTTCAATTGATACCATACTTGACAATGCACCCCCCCCCCGGCGGAGGGGGAACTTCCCCCCCCCCCGAGATGGCTAAGGGCGTCACGAAAAAAAAATGATATATCGGTTATTTTACACAACAATGATTGAAACTATGAAGTCCTAAAATAAATCCTTTTATGCATGATTATGTCAAAATTTGTCCGATGCTGCCACGTTAAAGAAATATAACATTTCGAATAAATTTCGATGTTTTCGCTCGAACTCACAAAAAAAAATTCTTTCTAGTTCTAGATTTTTTATAACAAATCGTATATAAAGTTTGGTTAAAATTCGTTAATACCTGTGGCCGCTATCGTGTGCACAAAAAAATCGACCATAAACATACAGACAAACAGACGGACATCACTCCAAAAATGGTCGAAACGTGTTCAGGAGTTCCTAAAACATATATTGGTATTAAGATCCCGAATTTGAAAGTTTTTGTGAAAACAATACTTCATCTACACTATATTACCTAGTATGAGAAAATAAAATTTATAGAATATTATGTCATGAGTGGGTATTTACAATAGAACTGTTACAGAAGGCATTTGTTTGACATTTTATTTGTTATATTTATTTGAAAGAATGCAAGATGCAGGACAAAGTCCCAGTAACATAAAATACATTACAAAATATACAGATTAAAATATAATAAATTACATTATAAATGCAAACGATTGACAACAAATGATTTTCGAAAACACCTGAAAACAAATAAACACATTAAAGTATAAAATATTTACAACACACGGTTTTCTAAAATCCATTTCTGATGAATAAAAAACATAGAAATTATCGGGGAAGCTGTTGTATTGTTTACAAAAATTACTTATCGCACAATAACAACCAATATTCGAACTAAAATTCCTTACAGCAAATAGACTCAAGCTCCTGGTTGAATACTAGGGAACATGAAACCCGATTCCACCCAAGGCAGGGGAACAATCCATTCCACCATTCAACAGATATCTGAAAAAAAAAATGAAAATAAAATGTATAATCCCCTCTGTTCTGTAACTTTTAACATTAAATAATAGGGTTATGGAGGAATGGCTGTCGTATTCGGGAATGCTAAAATGAATAACACTTGCATGCACAGGAACCCAATGTACAGTCTGATCATAGTGCCATCCAACAACATAACTACGCGCAGGCAAATTAGAAAGCGAATATGACATTGGCAAACATTGCAGATGTCAAAGTATTACAGTCCTTGGTGATATGAATTTTTGACAGGTATTTCGTGACTTTCATAAACGCGTTTCGTGCATTCTTGATGGCGATTTCTGCTCATTAGATAATCCTCTACAACTTTGGACATTTTTCTCCTATCTCGCTTTATTAATTAATTTATCATTCTAATTTTTTTAATCTCCGTTAGGGGCGCTGCAATCGTTTCTATTCGTTCGGGAATGGTCACTACGCTATAGATAAACCTAGCGTGACTACTCATGAATTTTTTCCTTACAAAGTTATAAGGATACTCGAAGACTTTCCTAGGAATACTGTACAGAAAATTAATAGTCCTATATTGCCCTATGTTGCCATGTTAAAAAAATATAAAATGTTGAATGCATTTAGAAGTTTTTCTTCGAATTTCAAAAAATTCTACCTAATTCTAGCTTTTTCGATAACAAAGCTAAATATAAAGTTTCTCGAAAATGTATTAATATGTGTGACAGATCGTGTAAACAAGAAATCGAACACATACAAACAGACAGGCATCACTTTGAAAATAATCAAAACGTGTTCAAGAGGTCTTAAAACATATACTGGAAAAATTATATTGGCAAATTTTCGTTTTACTATATTCCACAGTATGTATGAAACAGTAAAAATAATTCGTTCGTAAGTCAATTTCAATCGACGAATCAAATGCAGTTAAAACTCACTTGCCTCACACAAACACCCACCCTCCACCTCCACAAACATACAATTTCGTTCTTGATTTATATTCAAAAATGCCCATTCACAGGATAGTATATAAAAAAATTAAAGTAAGTAATGATTGACTGTTTTGGGTCGAATATTACACGAAAGGTGTAAATCCATTAAATAGTTGAATTCGAGTTTTCGACGTTAATGCTTTCCTTATGCATATATATGAATAGAGAAGGCAGCATGGCATATACTGGTGACATATAGAAGCAAAAACAAAAAGGCGAGCCCTGGTGTTAAAAGAATGTAATAGGTGGGTTGAGAATTAGATTTAACTTCTCGACGCATCTTCCCTAAAAATAAAATTTTTCAGCTACTTTGCTAAAGTACGACACATTTGCTGAATTCAAAATCAGAAAATGTTCTCTTAAGCTATTTGATAGAAAAAAAAGGGACTTAAAAGGATTTTGAAGTACATCTTTTATCGAAGCTTCCTTTTGGAAGAATGAATTTATGAAGATTTTAGAATAAGAATATAGGAAGGATGCCATTCTCATTTCTGAATTTTTTTTTCAGACAATATATTATAAGTATCAGCGACCCAGGCTGTTTGTACCACGTCCTTATTCATTATTTTACCGATGATAATATTTTGACTGGTTATTTCTTGTTTCTTTAATATATTCCCTAATTTTTATTTTGAAGGGGAATATCTGGCGTCTAGTGAAAATAATAATAAACAGAACAAGAAATTTTTGAAGGAGCCTTTCCATCATCCCTTTGGCACACATACTTCGCACACCATTTTCGTACCCATTTTTAAAAAAACCGGAAGTGACATTTCCAAAAACCGGGGAAATGGAAATCCTCACTAAGTCACCTACACACCACTACCCACACCACCTATGGAATTCGATAATGAATTAATATTAATCATAATCTAAGATCTATCTATAGCGAATCTTGAGAAATAGATGCTTCAAAGGATTAAAAAATCCTTTGAAGCATCTTTTGGAAGTAAAAATCCTCAGTGAATCCTCTACCTCCTCCAGAATTTGATGATGAAACCATATCAATCACCATTTAATCTTCTACGGCCAATCTTTAGAAATAGATATTTAAAAAAGTATTTAGATCAAAATAGGAAAAGAACCTGAAGTATAAATCCTTAGTGAACCCCCTCTCTGCTCCAGAATTTGATGCTAAATTCCTATCAGTTGTCATCTAAGCTCAATCTATAGTCAATCTTGAGAAATATATGTTTCACGTAAAAGGAAAATTTTTAACCAGAAACAGAAAAATAATCAGGAGATTAAATCGTTAGTGAAAACCTCTACCTCCTCCGGAATTTAATGATTTATCTATATCTATGGCAAATTCGATTCTGAGAAATGGATGTTTTAGTGATAACTTTTTTCTAAAAACAATAGTGTGGAAAACGTTTTACCACCAATTAGAGCTTTCTCATACCTAAATCCTGCTAAAATTCAATGCGATGTTTCAATTTTACCGATTAAAATAAAAATATCAAATTTCATATAATAATTTTTAATTATTTCAAAAGATATGCCCTCCTGGTTCAACATGTTTAAAAATTTTATAATTTATTTTTTCCCATTTAAAAATAATAAAAATAAATTATTAAATAGATAAATAAAACGTACAACATTGTGACTCAAGTTTTCATTCTGTAAATCATGACATTTGCTTTTAAATAACTACATTTGAAACTGGCTTTAAATAATCATTTATAATTTTTTACGAACTTCAGAAAAGAAAATGTTCGAAAATCAAAAGCATTTCCCTTGGCCGATTTTTTCGAAATATAATGGACAGCTGACGTTTATTGATTGTAATAATCCTGCTAAACGCCTTCATATATAAGATACGTCTTCATATATAAGACAATAAATTTTCCAATAACTAGATAATATCGAGTAACAACTCTAAACAATAGAATCTCTTTATTTCTAGTTAAAGGTACTTATAAAACACCAATATTGTTTTTTTTTTATAATTTTGCGCATATTTAATTTTTTATTTTTTATAATTCCATTTTAGATCAATAACATGAAATATCTCGAGACCGGTGAATGTTAGCTGAAATTGACTGCATTTGCTTTTAAATGAAAATCTTCATTAAATGCCTAATTTTGTGACATCTTTATACATTATTATGTTTTCACAGCATTTTTCCGATTTTTTGAACAGAAATGTTCGAAAAAATTGAAAGCTCTTTTAGAAATTGTATTTCCCATTTCCATCCATGTCGAAATATACGTCTCAAATGCATTCTATTTACTTAAATTGTTCGGAAAATATCATAGCTATAGACTCAAAGACCATTATACAACGACATCATTTTAAGAAATAGTTGATGAGTATTCATCGATGCTTAAAACGTACTGATCCAAGAATCTAATTTTTGAATCAATCATAACTATTTCCCTTTACATTAACCATGTAAAAAGTTTACGTTAAAAGTAGGAATGAAAAAAGTTTATAAAATATGATTTAACATTATATTAACAATATATGAGTTAAATTAATTTATTAAATTTAACTCAATTAATTAAATTAATTTAATAATATTTGAGTTAAATTAATTTATTTAATTTATTAATTTATTAAAAAGACATGAGCCAAGAGAGTTGATTTTCAACAAAGAATCCAATATATGTATTAGAACACAAATAAATATATAAATTAAAAGAGCTAGTAGGAGTCATGTGCTACCACATCTTTGAGCGCTGATAGGGGAGGCAAAAGGGGTACTCGCCCCATGAACTTATGAGATCAAACTCGAACAATATGCTTGAAAGAATCGAACAATATGCTTGAAAGTAATAAAAGGAATAGCAGAAATAATTTAATTAATTACCAGTTTTAAATTAATTAAATTTCTTCTGCTTTTTTAGTCACATACAAAATTTAGGTGGCACCTTAAAATTTGGAGGCCTAAAGCCTTGGCCCCATCAGAGACCCGTGCGTTAATCAGGCTCTTCTTGCATTAATGCAAAACTCTATAGATAGATCCTGAATACTGATCAGACTTACGGCATTAAAGAGAACAAAGAAAAAAAGCTTTCTTGATACGAATTGGTCATTAAAAATCTTTTATCTAAAATGCTCCTTCAGCACAGAACACAGAAATTTTTAAATTCCATTCCCCACTCCATTACAATGGAATAATAAAAGTTCAAAGAAGGAAGATTTCAGGAAGAAAATATTTTTATAGAAACGGATTTCTTTTCCAAAAGAGACAAAAAAAGTAAATAAATGAAATAGAAAAGGAAGCGCTCTGTGATATAAGTCTATAAAAATGCAATCAACTGCGGGAAATGTAATTGTTTAGGTATTCCTTGTGATAATAACGCGTCTCGGAAAAACAATATTCCTTTATTGTTTGACTCTTTTATCGATGGCCGAAATGGTTTTTCTGTTCCAGCCATAGCATTTAGAAGAAAATAATATGTATTTAAAAGATTTCATGGGTTATTATTTGAACTAATGAAACAATTCAAGTTCGCAGCTCAGTTCCGGGTCGAAAATAAATCATTTTTAGGTGAATTGAGTTTTAAAATGGCGCAAGTGCAAATGACGAAATATTTTCTATTCATAACATTGGAATAATAGAGTGTTTAATTGTGTTCTACAGTTGTGCATGATTCTAATTTTAAATTATGCAATCGCGTATTCAATATTTAGAAATGCATTATTAAGAAGAAAATTATTAGGGTAAGTATTTTAGTGATCTAAACATTGCTAGAAAATGACTTTTAAACAAAAAAAAATCAAAAACAAGAAAGATCAATCATGCATAAAACATTCATTATGAAACACTTTCCAACTAAAATGCAACTTTATTTAAACATCTCTGAAATGCGATATATTCAGCACTGATATGTTTTAAATTATCAGAGTACTACAAAAATTTATTATACGTGGAAACACAAAACTTCATCAAAAAGTCAATGCATAAATCGTCTGCTCCTATGGGTAAAATCAATGAATATTCCATTTATATCACTTATATTCCAGACTCCAGAGTTACATAATTTTGAATGAAAAAATTTCAACAATGCTTATGCAACTCGCTTAATTTGTTTACATTCTCCATGCTATAGAAATTAGGCTTCGTTGTAGGCATAATCAAAATTTTGTGATCATTTAAAATAAAAAGTATTGTAATCACGTTGACATAGAATTTAGGTACACGGATGATATTAAAAAATAAAGCGGTTTTATCAGGATGCAACACTAAATATAAATTTAAACGGTATTTAAACATCACGATTTTTACCCTGGGGGGAAAAATGGATGCCATATTTTATTTCGAAATGAGTCACGTGATCTCTCCATACAATATGTGTATAATTATTATTTCAAATTTTATTTAGAAAACTACTTATCCTATTTTGTTAATTTTTTTTTACACAATTTACATGATAATTTGAATATTTCCTAAAATTTTCGAAGCAATTTGTGAATTTTAACTTCACTTAATTGTTTGAAACATTAGGTCCCATAGGGCTTAATGCATTTCATTTTCCAGCCCGGATTAAATCCTAAACTAATTGGGTGGTATTATTTATTTTCATTCCCATATGTCCCATAGACCGCCTCAACAACATACCAAAATTTCATTTTGATAAAGTCATTTTTACAGCAGTTATTGTGTGGGCGGGCAGACAGACAGACAGAATAAGCAAAGTCATAAACACTTTACAACTATACTGGAAAGTGTTAAAAGTCCAACTTACGACTTTTGCTACAGATTAACAGTTTATATCATATAACTGAGTGAGACGAACTGACTAAGTGCCGTATTACATGTAACAATATCCCTATGTACTTCCTGACGTGGACTTCACCATGGGATATCAGCCGTGGATATACGGAATCAGAGCGTGTAATATGGGCAAACCCCCGAAAGAAAGGCCACATCCACGTACTTTCCATTTCATTTGCTCCCGGGGATGACAAATCGAAAAACTGACTCCGTTCCATTCTGTTTTGTCAACGATACAATATAAATTTGCCAATTTTTCAGCTTTCTAAGCAACCAGTGTTATGGAGAGTCTAGAAAAACATTTCGAAACCACTCTACGCCCAAACTCTACGCCCCGGAGGAGAAATTAAAAAGTTAACTTCGGTAGTTACTATTTCGTGGTCAGTGGCGTCGCCAAGGGGGAGTTTGGTTGTCATACCCCCACCCCCAAGGATCCAACTGGCCAATCGGAATCCATTAGAGAAATGATATTTGAGAAAGTAGGAGTTAAAATATTTGGTTACTATCTCCCCTCTACCATAATTTTTGGAGACACTACTTTTCGTGGTAGATACTAGAAGAAAGAAAAGATTGTCTTTTAGATTTAGTCTTTAAGATTAAGTCACCGGAGGAGGGACGGGGGACTTCTGGAAGGTTTAGACACGGTTTTTAAAGAAAATTTTTTTTCTCACCCTCCAGGAGGGAGAATCAGAAATCTTACTCCATTAGTTTCTACCCCGTTATTGATACTACAGTCAAACCTGTTTTAAACGGAACTTGCAGGAAGCGGAATGCTGTAATAAGTGGAAAATATGTTTAGTCTTTTTCAAAAATATAGGAAATTTATGTTTTTTCCGCTGTGTAAAACGGAACCTGCAGAACGCGGAAACGGACGGCCAATTTAAAACAATTTGTTAATAAAGCACCTGTTGCAACGAACAAAGAATGGAAAAAACTATGTCAGCCATTTAATTCCAATAGAACCATTTTTCACAAAATTTTCTATTAAATCATAAGACGATTTTCTAAAAGCTGTTTCAGAACTTTAAGAATTTCCAATTACTCTATAGGAGATTCCGAAATTCAAGAAATATTTATCAATGCATGATTTTTAACTAGAGGTCGCATTATTAGTAAAACATATTTCCAAGAAATCATGTTGAGTTATTTTAAAAGTTCATCTCAATAAAAAATAAAAATACTGTGTCTTTATATTTTTTTTTTTATTCCGTAGTAAGCAGTAATATTTTGCTGGTAAGTCAATTCATCTAGATTTTGAGGTATGGTAATAAGCTAACAGTTAAAGGCATGGGGTACACTATATTTTTATTTACATATATGCCTTTGATCGCAGTATGCAAAAAATGTACGTATATACATATTTATAATAATTAAATCGGCCATTAAGGTATAATATAGTATTAATCATGTGTATCTAAATGCATTTTTCAGGATTTTTAAAGTCTCATGTATAGATAAGCAATGGACCCTCTGCATTTCCAGTTAAACTTTAAACTTCGCCTATCCTGAAATAAACTGCATGAAACGGAAACCTTTACAAGACGGAAAATTTCTCCAGTCCCCTGAAATTCCGCTTAAGACAGTTTCGACTGTATAAGTGTAATAAAATAAAATGACACTTTCTAGGTCACCCTAAGGCTTCTGGGGGCGGGAGGGGGAATCTGGAAAAACAAAAGCGCTTTAGATAATTATTATATAGATTTATTTTTAAATTGTCCAATGATAAATTTGAACTCGCACATTTGCAAAATAGCGTGAGAAATGTGGCATGTGTGCTTCAAAACTCTACACTTCAGTTGTAGATGCGTGAATTGAACTCCGAATTTTCTATGGAAAGAAGGGATTCGTAATCCGATTTAATGTGTTTTACCGCCAATGAATGTGAAAACTGTATTTGGGAATACGCAGGTGTGATGTGAAAGCTCTTTCGCAGGTTTTCTCATGAATGCTCTCTGACTCAGATTAAGATATATTTATGGGATAAATTTGCGTCCGAGAGCCGATGTTAAAAATTTTGAAATAAGTTACAGAAGTTGTTCCCATTAGAATGTTGACAAGGTTTATAGTTCATAATGTTTTTATGTCTTGTATTCAAATAGGTAATAAAATTAAATTTTCGCACAACATGCACGATTTAGGCCAACATCAAACGGTGCCTTTTATGGATACGAAATTTTCCGGTGGTTATTACTTTCTATGCAAGCATAGGATGATGTGTAGGGAAAAGTTATGTGAAAGGGTCGAAAATTCAAAATCGAGTTTTCCACAGAAGAGCATGTTTTAAACATTCCTGAGCTGGAATCGAACGTTTTTTATATGGTGTGTGTGTGTGTGTGTGTGTGTGTGTGTGTGTGTGTGTGTGTGTGTGTGTGTGATACCTCACGAACGGATGAAGCGTTTACACAATTTGGTACGATTATTATTATCAGTGAATACTGAAACTTTACTGATTCGGTTAACCAGATGCTAAAGTTTATACCGGATTAATCGATAAAATATATAATGCGAAAACTTACACTTAAATGCAGTCTTTAACTTTTTCGGTTAACCGGAAATATATTTTACAACCGGTTAACCAAATTAACTGTCGGTTAACCGAATAATTGTATAAGAATTACAATTCATGCCCTAAAATATTTTCAAAGGAATTCATAATCATAGACAATCAAGATGTGTCGATGTAAATATTGCAATTTGCAGCCGACCCTTTATTGACATAAAAAAACTACTCGGCGAAAGAACGACCTTTATTGAAGCTTGAAATGCCCAAAATTTTGAAAATTAAATTGAAAATTTAATTTTAAGAATTAATCTTAATATCTCAGCGAGTTTGTAAGTTAGAAAGAGATTAGTTTTATTGTACTAATGAGTTCGAAGCGCAATTTTTTCTAATTGAATCTTTTTCAATAAGGAACCGTATAAAAATTTAGATCCCCTAATTTATCGCGATTTTCTTTTTTTGTTAATACCACCCTCTTTCAGCAAAATGCCGCTACATAACGCTACTGTCCTTTCTAAAGTCCTTTCTAATGACAATTTCCTAAACAGGAATTATGAAACGCCCCGTATGGAACTGGTACCAGATTAACTCCCAAGTTTTATATATATTTTATAATGCAGAGTGGTCATAATTAACTAACTACACCTATTCAGAGTCTTTTTCGGAAGTATCTAGGGGATGAAATTTAACCAAATTTAACAAGAACGAGAAATTTATGAAGAAGCCTTCATATAATATCAAGTGATGTACACTTCATTTTTGACGGAACTAATAAACATTTTTGTACTCTTTTGTGCACTTACTTCGTACAGTCATGCACATTTTCGAAAAAATCGAAAGTGGTATCTCTAGAATCGAAAACAGAAATCCTCAGTAAATATCCTACACCTAAGAAAATTAACGATGAACCCAGTAGTGTGCGGTAAGGAGAAGCAGCAGATACAAATATCGTCTTTCATCAAATATTATTATATTTTCTTTTATATATATCAGCATTTTTTTCATAATTTTCACATTATTTTACTGGAAAATGCACTTTTCAACACAACTTTTGCAATTGGTACAATTATACCATGGTGTTAGTTAAACCGTTATTCCCCAAAAATGTCTTCACCCCTAAGATGGCTAGTTGAAACGCTTAAATTTCTGCTTGGATGAGACCATACGATTACGACCATACGAGACCAGTGGATAAACTTGAAACAATCATCATCTAAGCTCTATCCACAACCTATCCTGAGAAATAGATGTTTTAAAGAAAATGAATAATAAAAACTAGTAAGGCAAAGTTTTCCCCCCACTTAAAAACTTAAAAATATGCGGAAACGATTTAAAAATTGCCTCCAAATTGCCTCCTTTGAAAGAAGTCGTTTCAAAATTGCCTCCTTTGAAAGAAGTCGTTTCAAAATTGCCTCCAAATTGCCTCCTTTGAAAGAAGTCGTTTCAAAATTGCCTCCTTTGAAAGAAGTCGTTTCAAAATTGCCTCCAAATTGCCTCCTTTGAAAGAAGTCGTTTCAAAATTGCCTCCAAATTGCCTCCTTTGAAAGAAGTCGTTTCAAAATTGCCTCCAAATTGCCTCCTTTGAAAGAAGTCGTTTCAAAATTGCCTCCAAATTGCCTCCTTTGAAGGAAGTCGTTTCAAAATTGCCTCCAAATTGCCTCCTTTGAAAGAAGTCGTTTCAAAATTGCCTCCAAATTGCCTCTTTTGAAAGAAGTCGTTTCAAAATTGCCTCCAAATTGCCTCCTTTGAAAGAAGTCGTTTCAAAATTGCCTCCAAATTGCCTCCTTTGAAAGAAGTCGTTTCAAAATTGCCTCCAGGGTGCTGAAAAGGACCAAAGCTTTAAAAATAGGAACGATCTCTAAGAATGAAATTTTGTGGTAAATGAATCATAGATTTATTTAGATATGATCAATCAATATTTTCATCTAAGGAAATTTATAAAGCACAGCGATAGATAGTACTACCACTGCTTTAGGGTGACATCACAAAGAGTGTGTCAGCAATCTGGAAGCGCAAGTTTTTACAAGGAAACACAAAAAGTACTGTGTTTTCATTATTTTCATCAATATTTCCATCAGCAATTGTATTCTATACAAATGCATTTCATTTTATCCCTGACAGCGTTCAATGAGTCCTGGTGGAGATTTTTATAACTAATTTACAGAAATCGTTAGCGAGTGATCTGGAGTGGAATATTACTAACTTTAGACTATATTTTCTGCTAAGTATCTCATGCAAACATTCTAAATAAGAATATTTTAATTACGATCGCTCTGTAAATAGGAAATATTAAAAGGCAATATAAATATCGCCAACTGTTATTTAGCTTTACATTAGAGATGCGTTTCCCAAAAAATTCAATGCTCATAAATTCTGTAATTTTTTTTTTTACACGATTTCTTTTTTTTTCTTTGCATAATTAATTTGTATATATGTCAAAACAGAACAAAATTTATTCAAATATTTGCTTTTGTTATATCAGAAATGTACAAATATACAAATAGTGCAGTTTAAAAGTGCATATTTGTTTTATATCATATTTCAGAAATTCGTTTAGTGCTTTCTCCTGCTTCCAAGAAACAATTAACCTAAATCAATCTTAATGTAGTTGTTTGCATACGACAATGCAAAAGCACACAAGTCATTTAATCTGTAAGATGCAAATACAAACAACTTAAGTATTATGACTAGTGTTTGCACAGAAGGGCTTGTCATAAAACTAGAACAACGATTGTTTTTTGACGCTTGACTATGACGTAACATTTTCTGAGGCGTGGCCTTCCCTCTAGAAGATGTCGACTCTGCACAAATATCCTGTATAAAAGTCCGTTCGCGCATGCCCGGCACGCTTTTAGTTTCCAAACTTTTGTTATTTCTTTCAGATCTTTCGTAATGCATTATGGTGGAGACTGTCGGGAGGTGGCTGTGACACGATGAGTTCGGTTGCAGGATCGACCACAAGCCCCGAAAAGAGGCTCGCCGTCGAACCCCCGTCGCCACCAGGTGCAGCGAGATGGACGCTCTACTGCTCGGACGAACCAGGGTATTTCAACTCTTCTCTATTTAAATATAAAATGTGTCTGCTCTGGCTAAGAATCTGAAGAATCTGAGAAAGAATCTGAAAAATAAATACTTCGTTGGGCAACAACATATAAAGGTTGAAAATGTTTCAACTAGTTTTTAAAAGCAAAAACGAGACTCCTTCGTCAGAATAAATCAGAAAGAGCATCAGTGCCAACAAGGGCAAGTACGCGTCCGTCAAACTATTGTTGTATCACGTGACTCTGGAAAGTATTTGCTGCCAAACGAAAATGTCAAATCAATAAAAGAAAAAGCAACGGGTGTGGATGAGGTCTAACTAAACCTCTTGCTGTTCTTTATCCTTCCTTCTTGTTTTTTTTTTCTATTTTCCGAATTTTCATCTAGCACCAAATACTCTCCTGGGCCATTTGATACGGCTATATTTTGACAGACGAGTTCTTGCCCTCGTTGGTATTGGTGTTGTGTCTTCGATCTGAGTCGACGTTCGGAACTGTCCTAAAAACAATATAGCTGAATAAGGTATTAAAATGATCGCAAGAACTAAGGCGATCCATTCCACTATTCAAAATTTTATTAGTGTTTAAAGTTTGTATTTTTAAAAAAAAAATCATACTACACGTGGAATTTAGTCATCGCTTCAGCACTTTTCATCAACGACGAGGCGATCAGAAAAAGATAATAATTTTTTCAACTGATCAGACAATTAGAGAGGTGGCCTGGTTGAGAGAAAAGCTATAATACTGTCGTGGTTTTATTTCGAGGTGCTTTAACACTTGCCAGGGTCACTAGGAAAAAATACATTCTAGGACCCCTCTTAAAATATTTATAGTAAAAACAGGTACATGGATCACAGAAGATGGGCTAGAGCTTCATCTCTAGCATTTGCCAACTTTACCTACGGTCAAAAACAGGTACATGAATCACCGAAGATGGACTAGAGCTTCATCTCTAGCATTTGCCTACTTTACTTACGGTCAAAAACAGGGATCATTGAAGGTGGGCTAGAGCTTCATCCCTAGCATTCGCCTACTTTACCAACGGTCAGAAACGACCTTGTTTTCTTTTGATACATATCAATTGGTGGATTTTTCTCTTCTGAAACCATTTTGGAGTTGCGATTTTTTTTATTTTATTAACACTTTACAACAAAGTTGAAAAGTGTTTATGACTTTGTTCATTCTGTCTGTCTGTCTGTCTGTCTGTCTGTCTGTCTGTCTGTATGTCTGTCTGTCTGTCTGTCTGTCTGTCTGTCCGTTAGCACGATAACTGCCGTAAAAATGACTTAATCAAAATGAAATTTTAGTATGTTGTTCAGACGGTCTGTAGGACCTATGGGAATATAAATGAATAATATCACACAATTAGTTTTGGATTGAACCCGGGTTGAAAAAATGAAATACATTGAGCCCTATGGGACCTAATTTTTCTAACATTTTTTAAGCGGATTTAAAATTCACAAATTACTTCGAAAATTTTAGGTAATAGTCAAATTGTTCCATAAAATATATAAAAAAAAATTCAGCTAAATATCTTCAGTAGTTTTTTAAATAAAAATTAAAATAATAATTACACATCTTATATGAAACGATCACGTGACCATGATATGAAACGATCACATGACCCACTTCAAAATGAGATATGGCATCCATCTTGTTTCAAATTCGTGATTTTTTAAAGTTCTTTTTAATTCATATTGAGTGTTGTATCCATCCTAAAACTACTTTATTTCTGCTTAAATTCTGTGCATCTACATACTAAAACAACACAATGACAATATATTTGAGTTTAAATTCTCATTCAAATTTGATTATTTCTACAATTAAGCCTATTTTTCACCTATGTAAAATGTAAACAGCAAAATATGTAGAATGAGTTGTATTAGAATTACTGTATTTCTTTAACACAAAATAATTCAGTCCATGGAGTCTGCATGGCTGATATGAATGAAATATTAATTGATTTTATAAACAGAAGGACGATATTTTTCGATGAAGTTTTAAGCATAAAGTTTATGAATTGTAGCTCCATGGTCTTAATTTTTAAATAAAATAAATTTTTATAGTATTGTGATGAATGAAATGGAGAAAGTTATGAATGAAATCCTGCTTTTATAGAGAGATCCAGGCGTGTTATTTTTTCTATGACGTCATTTGAATTAATTTCAGTTGTTTTCGATGAAGTTTTCAAATATAATAAATTCTCGTAGTATTATGATAGATTTAAAAATATTACCGTGGAATGTATTGCATTTTAGAGATATTTAAACCACGCAATTTATATTTCAATGCCGTCTTTTGAATGAAGTTCATTTTTTTCAATGAAGGTCTAAGTTTTCAAATATAATAAATCAATGTAGTATCGTGATAAGTTTTAAAATATTACCGAGGAATGTATTGCATTTTCGACTTTTTTAAATAAAATTGCATTGAAGTTGGAAAGTGTTTCATAATCAATGCTTTAAGCATGATTGATCTTTCTTGTTATTATTATTTAAGTTAGCAGAAAATTGAACCATTTATACACAAGATTTGTTTAAATATATGGCAAAATGTTCGAAATTTATCATTTTTTTTTTGCCATTATTTCAAAGGGAGAGGAAGGAGAAATACAAAATGATTATTCAGAATATATAACCGATTTTTTAAGCCTGTGCCCTATATATTTAGTAGTATTTAACAGATTTCCCAAATAATCGAATTTTGAAACATGATATTTTTTTAAAAAAAGTAGCAGTTAACTGTATAGTTGTGGGGGCAGATATTGATTAAAAACAATAAATGTATCATTTATATCTCTAATAAAGAAATCTATTGAATGAGTTATAAGCGTTTATCGTTCTGCATCATAAAGTAAGATCTAATCGTCCATGTATTGTTTCCTAAAATGTGTAAAAATTCTTGAATAATATTTTTAAAACTTTTAAAGAATTTTTTAACTATATAAAGCCAAATTAATGATCATTTACTATATTTTTGTTCAAAAACGTGGTGGTGGGGATACACTTGAAGAAACGAACAGTAAGATTATGAAAGGTTAAGAACCATCACAGACGTATTTAGGGTGTTCAGGGGGTGCCAAAGCTTTTAATTAAATTTTTAATTTAATTAAAAGCGGATATGAGAGGAAAAAAGAAATAAGAAAAATACTTTTGGAACAATAACGTTAAACTACAACTGTGAATTTTCTCACATGTGTATATTAATAAAAACAATTTAAACTCGTACCACCTAAATGGAAAACTTAGGATCATTGCATTTGGTATATTTATGAATATCGACTTTGTTTATTTTAATTATTTTAATTATTTATTTCAATTAATTTGTCATTAATTATTAGTTTAGTTGCTCTGTCTCCAGGAAGGTTAAAATTCTGCTATGAAAGGGGGATATTTTTCAAAGTTGGTACACACTAATTTTTAAAAATTAGTGCATACTAATTTTTAAAAGTGCTATGCACACTAATTTTTTAAATGTGATGATTATGCCATCTATTCAAATTTACTTTGTAACAATACATATTTTAAGGTTGATAGGAATCTCTCAATTTTGAATGCAATCAATTTTAGCATCCCCCTGGGGAAAATCCTGCATACGCCTATGAGAACCACTAGTCTAAATAAACGAGTCGACCTGAAACTGCTAATATTTTGTAGTTTCACGTACGGCGTCGTATCTGAAGAATTTCGTTGAGCAAAAACACACTAATTAATATATGGCAGGCATAAAAGGTTCCCCTGTCATAACTTAGATCCTTCATTTTTACGTTGATGCGTGTATTGGCGCCGTCCGAAAGAATAAATTATTATGGATGGTTTTTGCGCCTCTCATATACCGGGTTAATTGCGAACACGTGGGATTTGCAAAAGTCTGTAAGTCTCTTTTAAGAGAATAAACTCTTCCAGGATATATATAGAGAGATTAGATTAATAAACTCCGGTTATTTTGGATCGATACATCAGGGGAAAAAATCTAGAGTCAGAGGCTCCACTTGATTTTCTCATGTATTCGTTTTTCATATTGTTTGCGTGAACAAAATGAATGCATAACACCTATAGAGAAGCTTTAGTTTTCAATTCATTCAGATTTAAAATAACCATTGACATTTATTTAGATAGCTGCCACAGCCAAAATCTAGATTGAGTCGAACCAATAAATTAAATGCAAGTAAGATAATTGGTTTTACTAAGCACCACTGGTTAGGACACTGTATTGATTGGAAATATCTGATGTACTTAAACCAGACTTAAGTACTAAGCAGACTAAAGTAGTAACATATTAAGGATGCCTAACTGAAATATAAAAGAATTCGTGTAGCACAAATATACCTTTGAAACTTCGATCTTAACACTCCATTATCTAAATGCACACACCGGCCAGTGAATTGCAAACCCAGATGCAATATATGATTGGACCGCCTTTAGCGCGAATTGCAGCACGTATGCTGTTAGGATTGGATTCTACAAGGTGCTAAAGTGCATTTAAGTCAAGAGAATACCATCCGGTGTTGGACAAGCAGTTCGTAAACTTCTGTATAGTTGATGGCAGAGGAGATTGTTGTCGAATGTGCCTTTCCAACATGCCCCAAACGTTTTCGATAGGGTTTGAATCTGGACATTGCGGTGGCCAGGGTATATAGTGGAAGTCAAAGTCATGCTCCGTGAACCACTATTGAACGGTTCTTACTCGGTGGTAGCATCATCGTCCTTGAAAGACCCGTTACCTGTGGGGTAAAAATACAAAATTACAAGTTGGACGTGATCGACAAGAATGTTCAAGTACTCCATGGATGACACCCGACCTTTCGAAAACACCAGGGGACCAGTGGAAAACTGGTAGAACATGTGCCATACCATGATACCTCCACAACAACCTTGAACTATGCAAACAAGGCAAGATGATTTCATGGCTTCATGGGGATCTCGCTACACTCACCGCCTACCACCTGTACAAAACAAGACGTAGCGTGATTTGTCCTACCACATAACCTTTCCCCAATCATAGGGTGTCCAATGACGCCATTCCCGACACCACTATAAACCCATTTTCAGGTTTTTCGCTGAAAAGAGAGGTTTCCGCACAGGTATGCGACTCAAAGTACCTTGCATGCGACTGGCTACACCGATTCACTACAATTCCCTGCGCATTGTTCGGGTCGAGATCTGCTGAGACGAGCCTTCATTGAAGTCTTCCGTCGGTTTCTGCACAGTAGATCCCCTTTTCTGCCGGACAAGTCGTCTAAGAGGCCGTCAATCATGGATTTGATCGATGGTTTTCAATTCACAGTTCCGCCTTTCAGACAACGCCTGGGGGTTCTGTTTGTAATTGTTATACACTTTGGATATCTCAACTTTCGAGAAGCCAATGAGCTGTTCTATTCTGACAATCGTCACGACCTCACAATAAGAGATAATATTACAAAATATAGTATCATCAATTTAGGCGGAACAAAACGAGCATGAAAGATAATGTACCTGATATGTCCTTGTCCTTCCCCACTCGTTGCAAATATTGCGAAAATTATATTTTATGTTACTACTGTGTTTTAAGAAGATATAATTTGCTCGGTGAAAATTATTCTTTGCTATGATTTAACATACCTATTGTGGTGAGTAATACTTATGTCGTGGTCATGACTTGTTAAAGACACCAAAATGTGACTTTTAATATAGTTTCAGCCGCCAACATCCCGCGCTAAAAATCGTCAAAGGCATCGAAATGCTGTAAAAGAATTAAAAATGGAATAGTAATCTAGTCATTTAACAAAACTTTTGTATAATATAGAATTATATATGTACGATGCGTTGTGAAGAACCTTAAACTATTTTCTAATTTTCTTCGGTGAATAAATTTATTACTTAACCACTTAACCTTTAATGCAAAGAAAAATATTATTAGTCTTGCTATTAAAGACGCTTTAGTAGTTTAAAAATTCATCAATTATTTAAGTATATCGAAATTTAGGTTATTGGTTACAATATTATCGTTATCAATTAACAACATTAAAATGCAGTGAAACCTGGTAACGTGACCACCTTCGTATACTGACCACCGCTTTTTTCAAAGTAACCATAGCATTTTCCAATAGTGACTATCACAATTTCCATAAAATAACCAATTTTCTCATTTTGGAGTCACTTTAACCAGGTTCCACTGTAATATTTTTAAGTTCTAGAATGCTCGAAACATGTAGATAAGTAGAAAAACTCCAATTGCAATTTCCGGCGCACGAATCCAATACTTTCCCTATACATTACAACATATTGTAAGGAAAGTAAAAAATCTGATGTGGGCAGCACATGACTTTCCCTGCAGACTCAAATTCATTTTTTTATTTCTTTAATAATTGAGTTTAGTTGCACAAAATAACACTAAATTTGCATTTTTTAATTCAATTTCCGTCTTTATTCGATAATTGGGCATTTTTCTAAAAGTGGCATAACTAAATGCGAAAAATCTCAAATATCTCGAGCATGGTTAGTTCTAGAGTAATAGAGTTGTTCTTATTATTTTCCTCATCAAAAATTACGTATAAAACAAGCATTTAATTGATATATTTGAGCATACGTATCTTTTCTTTAGATTTTGCGATTTTTGTGGGCCATTTCGTGAAAAAAGGCAAGTTGCTCTTTTCCGAATAATGCCAAAATCTAATCAACACCAGAGTATGCCCCAAGTAACTTATCTACCAAATTTTGTGAAATTTGGTCAATTAATATTTTAGTTAGAGTGGATACATGACAGTTTTGCGGGCCATTTCGTAAAAAAGGCAGGTTGTTCTTTTCTGATTAATACCATAATCTATCGTACAAGTAACTTATCTACCAAATTTTGTGAAATTTGGTCAATTAGTATTTTAGTTAGAGTGGATACCTGAAATTTTTACGGGCCATTTCGCAAAAAAAAGGCGGATTCTGTTTTTACGAATCGTACCAAAAACTAATCAGCACCAGGGTCATAAAAAAAGTGACTTACCTACCAAATTTTATGAAATTCAGTCCATAAGTTTTTGAGTTAGAGTGGATACATACATTACACAGACACACAGACAGACAGACAGACAGACACACAGACACACAGATACACACACAGACGTCACGCTAAAAATAGTTTTTCCGCATTCTAGAAGTCTCGAAACGTGTATATCCGTCGAAAACTCGAGTTGCGATTTTCGGCATGATTCCAATACTTTCCCTATACATTATCATGTATTGCAGGGAAAGTAAAAATCTAATGTGCGCAGCACATGACTGCAGACTCCAACTCATTTTCTCTTTACTTCTTTGTTATTTCGTTAAATTGCGTTTAACTGCACAAAATAACACTGAATTTGCACTTTTGATGAAATTAACCACTCTGATTGAAAAACTAATTGACCAAATTTCATAAAATATGGTTGATAAGTCACTTGTGGGCGACCCTGGTGCTGATTAATTTTGGGTACGATTGGGAATGAAAGAACCCTCCTTTTTTTGCGAAATGGCTGCAAAAATAGCCTGTATCCACACTAGCTCGAAAACTAATATATCAAATAATACAAAATTTGGTAAATAAGTCTCTTGTGTCACCTGGTGCTGATTAGATTTTGGTACGATTCGAAAAAAAAATATCCTGTCTTTCTTTGTGAAATGGTCCGCAAAAATCGTTAAAATCTAAAATAAAAAACTATGCTCAAATATATCAATGAATTAATTTTTAACAATAAAAAGAATAAGACCAACCGTATTGCACTAGGACTAGACGTTCTCGATATATTTTTATTTTTTTCGCATTTTCGCTACGCCACCTTTGAAAACAAGTCCAGTTACAAAATGAGAAGGGAAAATTGAATTAAAAATACAAATTCAGTGTAATTTTAAATAATTATGAGTGTTATTTTATGCAATAGAACTCAATTTAATAAATAACTAAAGAAATAAAGAGAGCGTGAATATGAGTCTGCAGGGAAAGTCATGTGCTGCCCAAATCAAATTTTTACTTTCCCTGCAATACATGGTAATGTATCATGTAAGTATTGGAATCATGTCGAAAATCGCAACTCGAGTTTTCGACGAATCTACACGTTTCAAGACCTCTAGAATACGGAAAAACTATTTTTAGCATGACGTCTGTGTGTCTGTCTGTCTGTGTGTCTGCATGTCTGTCTGTGTGTCTGTCTGTGTGTCTGTGCAATGTATGTATCCACTCTAACTCAAAAACTTATGAACCGAATTTCATAAAATTTGGTAAGTAAGTCACTTGGGTATGACCCTGGTGCTGATTAGTTTTTGGTACGATTCGTAAAAAAAGAACCCGCCTTCTTTTGCGAAATGGCCCGTTAAAATTTCATGTATCCACTCTAGCTAAAATACGAATTGACCAAATTTCACAAAATTTGGTAGATAAGTTACTTGTACGATACTCTGGTGCTGATTAGATTTTGGTATTCATCGGAAAAGAACAACCTGCCTTTTTTTACGAAATGGCCCGCAAAAATGTCAAGTATCCATTCTAGCTAAAATACTAATTGACCAAATTTCACAGAATTTGCTAGATAAGTTACTTGTGGGATACATTGGCGCTGATTAGATTTTGGTACTATTCGGAAAAGAACAAAATGTCTTTGTTTACCAAATGGCCCGCCAAAATCGCCAAAATCTAAAAAAATAGACTAAGTAGCATATGCTCAAATGTATCAATTTAATTCTTGTTTTATAAGCAATTTTTGAAGAGGAAAACAATATAACACACTCCATTATACTTTAGGACTAACCGTTCTAAAGATTTTTGAGATTTCTTGCATTTTTGTTACGACGATTTCCGAAAAATGTCCAAATACCAAATAAAAACAAAAACTGAATTAAAAATGCAATTTAGTGTTATTTGGTTCAATTAAACTCAATCTAATGAATTATTAAAGAAATAAAGTAAATATGAATTTGAGTCTGCAGGGCAAGTCATGTGCTGCCCACATTAGATTTTTTAATTTTGTCATAGAATAAAATTTATTTTGATTATTTAGTTATTTACGTATTCAATAATCATTTTAAAAGGCATGATATTGGAGTGCATTGAAACATGTGAAAAAAGTATATCATATCACATAATGCAATAATAATGCAATAATAATGCAATAATACGTAAAACTTCATAGAAAAAATCGTCCTTCTCTTTGTAAAATCAATGAATATTTCATTCATATCAGCTACGCAGACTCCATGAACTAAATGATTTTGCGTTAAAGAAATACAGCAATTCTAATGCAACTCATTCTACATATTTTGCTGTTTACATTTTACATTGGTGAAAAATAAGCTTCGTTGTAGAAATAATCAAATTTAGATTAGCATTTAAACTCAAATATATTGTAATTGCGCTGTTTAAATATGTAGATGCACAGAATTTAAGCAAAAATAAAGTAGTTTTAGGACCGATACAACACTCAATATGAATTAAAAAGAACTTTAAAAAATCACGATTTTGAAACAAGATGGATGCCATATATCATTTTGAAGTGGGTCACGTGATCTTTTCATATCATGGTCACGTGATCGCTTCATATAAGAGGTGTTATTATTATTTTAATTTTTATTTTAAAAACTACTGAATATATTTCGCTGAATTTTTTTTTATATATTTTATGGAACAATTTGAATATTACCTAAAATTTTCGAAGCAATTTGTGAATTTTAAATCCGCTTAAAAAATGTTTGAAAAATTAGGTCCCATTAGGGCTCAATATATTTCATTTTTTCAACCCGGGTTCAATCCAAAACTAATTTAGTGATATTATTCATTTATATTCTCATAGGTCCTACAGACCATCTGAACAACATACTAAAATTTCATTTTGATTAAGTCATTTTTACGGCAGTTATCGTGCTAACGGACAGCAGACAGACAGAATGAACAAAGTCATAAACACTTTTCAACTTTGTTGTAAAGTGTTAATGACAAAATGAATTTGAATCTGCAGGAAAAGTCATGTGTTGCTCACATCAGATTTTTACTTTCTCTGCAATACATGGTAATGTTTAAGGGAAGTATTGAAATCAAACAAAAAATCACAACTCGAGTTTTCGACGGATCTACACGTTTTGAGACCTCTATAACACGAAAACGCAAATTTTTAGCTTGACGTCTGTGTGTGTGTGTGTGTGTGTGTGTGTGTGTGTCTGTATGTGTGTCTGTGTGTCTGTATGTGTGTCTGTGTGTGTGTCTGTGTGTGTGTCTGTCTGTCTGTGAAATGTATTTATCCATTCTAAGGGGATTTAAAGGGGATTGTTGGGATAAGAGTAGGGCCATGAAAACAGTTATGGCTAAGGTATGCCTCACATGACATCGGTATATGGTGCTGAATAGATCGAAAACCCAGGCCGTCCGACTCATCCGAAGATATAGAGCAGCAAAAATGGGCGGCCGGGAAACAAGGTGCTGAATGGGTATAAGACGGGAGAGCAGTCTCTCATAATGTCCACTTCGCATGGTATTGGTGTTGATGTTGAATGGGTGTCTTTCGGTTGTAGCTAAGTATTGACTCGAAAATCCTAACTAGGGGATTGTTGGGATAAGAGTAGGGCCATGGGAACAATTATGGCTATATTATTCATATAATTCTATTTCAAATTAACTATTATTCCATTATATATTTATATATTACCATCATTGTTGAGAATTACTTTTATTTTCCTTAGAAAATAACGTTTCTAAAATCTTAACATTCGAATAAATCGAGTTCTAATCATTCAAAAAGTCCGTCGAGTTCTAGTTTCTCATATAAGAAAACGGCGCGTAAAATTTTATAGTGTTAGATGAATTCGTTCTTGCCTATAACCATTGTTTTCGATCAGAGAAAAATATAAATAAATTTTTAAATTTTGATAATTCGAATCAATGCAAAATATAATAAATCTTACTCAAGATTTTTACATACTTATATTATGTAAAAATTTGTTTTTTACGTAATATTATGTACTTTATACATAATTATATTATGCGATAAATTCGTTAGCATCATTCTCGTAGATCTAGCTCGCTCCATTCACGAGAACATATATTCTGGACAATAGTTATGTATTTGGTCGCCATTAGTTATGTATCTACTACGAGAATAACTTATTTCTCCGGCCATAACTCTTTGCGAAATTTTGGCGACAAATTTGGCGGAATATCGGCAACTTGACGATTTTTTTAAATGCTGCCAAATTGACGAGAATATTGCCGAATTGACATAAATGTCTCCAAATTGATAAAAATGTCGCCAAATTGATAAAAATGACTCAAAATCAATGAACATGACTACTAATTGATGAAAATTCAATATCTTGGAAAGAATATAAGAATCTGCTACAGGAATAACCTATTTTTCGTCCGTAACGCTTGGTGAAATTTTAGTGACAAATATTGGCGAAATATCACCAACTTGGGGACTTTTTTAAATGTTGTCATATTGACGAAAATGTTGCCAAATGAAAATGTGTTAAAAATATCTCCAAATTGATTAAAATATTGCTAAATTCATAGTGTCGCCAAATTGATAAACGTAACGGCAAATTGATAAATTTGTCGCCAAATTGATAAAAAAAAACACTCCAAAACAATGAAAATGGCGAATAATTTTTAAAGAATATTGTGGAAAGATTAGATATATTTGGATTCAATATTTTGGAAAGAACTCCTGAGAAATGGGTTATTCTCATAGAAGATTTGACTATGAGTCTAACCTATTTCTCCGTCCATAATGCTTGGCGAAAAATGTGGCGGGGTGTTGCCAACTTGGTAAATTTAAAAATGTTGCCAAATTGATGAAAATGTCGCTAAACTAATAAAAATGTCCCCAAACTCATAGAAATTTCGCTAAATTGATAAAAATTGCGCTAAATGCGAATTAATGTTTGATTTTGTCGTACAGGCTTACCTTCTAGTGTATTGGAAATTTTCTTCTCTTCGTTTGTTTATGACACTTAGCAATACATTTGAGAAACTTGCTAAATAATCTAGCGAAATATCTCCAAACTGCTGATATTTTACATGAGATTGATGAAAATATCGTTAAAATTGAAAAAAATTATGCTAAGTTAATGGAAATGATGCCTAATTGATGAATATATCTCTCTATAAATTGATGAATGCCTAATTGATGAATATATCTCACTAAAAAAAATCTGATGTGGGCAGCACATGACTTTCCTTATGTAATGCAAAGGAATTATGTAAGGAATACCTCGGCCAATTCAATTCAATACACGCTGCTGATTTTATCAGTTTTCCACATTTTGGAATTACATCATGCTTTGGTGGATGAGGGACAATATTTTGTGCCAGGAGTAGCCACGTAAGAGGCTATTTACTTTTTACTTTCCCTGCAATACATGGTAATGTATAAGGAAAGTATTGGAATCATGCCGAAAATCGCAACTGGAGTTTTCGACGAATCTACATGTTTCGAGACCTCTAGAACTCGAAAAAACAAATTTTAGCGTGACATCTGTGTGTGTGTGTGTATGTGTGTGTCTGTGTGTGTGTCTGTGTGTGTGTATCTGTGTGTCTGTGTGTGTCTGTCTGTCTGTGAAATGTATTTATCCATTCTAACTCAAAAACTAATGAACCGAATTTCATAAAATTTGGTAGGTAAGTCACTGGGGTGTGACGCTGATACTTATTAGTTTTGAATACAATTCGGGATAAAAGAACCAGCCTTTTCTCGCGAAATGGCCCGCAAAAATTGCTTTAACCACTCTAGCTGAAAAACTAATAGATTGAATTTCACAAAATTCGGTAGATAAATCGCTTGTGAGTTATCCTGGTGCTGATTAGATTTTGGTAAGATTCCGAGAAAATAACCTGTTTTTTTGACGAAAAAGCCCGTAAAAATCTAAAATAAAAAAAACTACGTATGCTCAAATATATTCATTAAATGCTTTTTCCATACGTAATCTTTAACGAAGAAAAGAATAAGATCAACCCCATTACACTAGGACTAGCCGTTCTCGAGATATTTTAGTTTTTTCGTATTTGCTCTACGTCACCTTTGAAAATAAGTCCAGTTACCAAATGAGAACGAAAATTGAATTAAAAGTGAATTAAATCTAATTAAAGTAAAGATAACGTGGATATAAATCTGCAGAGAAAGTCATGTGCTGCCCACATCAGATTTTTAATTTCCCTGCAATACATGATATAGGGAAATTATTGAAATCCTGCCGAAAATCGCAACTCGAGTTTTCGACGAATCTACACGTTTTGGGACCTCTAGAACACGAAAAAACTATTTTTAGACTGACGTCTGCGTGTGTGTGTCTATCTGTCTGTGTGTCTGTCTGTACAATGTATGTATCCACTCTAACTCAAAAACTAATGGACCAAATTTCATAAAATTTGGTAGGTAAGTCACTTGTGGGCGACTCTGGTGCTGATTAGTTTTGGGTACGATTCGGGATAAAAGAACCCGCCTTTTTTGCTAAATGGCCTGCAAAATTTGCCTGTATCCAATCTAGCTGAAAAACTAATATATAAAATTTTACAAATTTGGTAAATATGCCACTTGTGTGTTACTCTGATGCTGATTAGATTTTGGTACGATTCGGAAGAAAAAATAACCTCCCTTGTTTTGTGAATGGTCCGCAAAAACCGCTAAAATCTAAAATAAAAAATTACGTATACTCAAATATATCAATTAAATGCTTGTTTTATACGTAGCAACCCCATTACACTAGGACTAGCCCTTCTTGAGATATTTCTGTTCTTTTGCATTTTCGCTACGCCAACTGTGAAAAAAAGTCCAATTACCAAATGAAAACGAAAATTGAATTAAAAATACAAATTTAAAGTAATTTTAAATAATTATGGGTATTATTTTGTGCAATTAAACTCAATTTAATGAATTATTGAAGAAATAAAGAAAACGTGAATATGAATCTGCAGCGAAAGTCATTTGCTGCCCACATCAGATTTTTACTTTCCCTGCAATACATGGTAATGTTTAAAGTATTGGAATCATGCCGAAAATCGCAACTCGAGTTTTCGACGGATCTACACGTTTTGGTACCTCTAGAATACGAAAAACTATTTTTAGGTTAAAGTCTGTATGTGCGTGTGTGTGTGTGTGCGTGTGTGTGTGTGTGTGTGTGTGTCTGTCTGTGTGTCTCTTTATCTGTGTGTCTGTCTGTGCAATGTATGTATCCACTTTAACTGAAAAACTACTAGACCAAATTTCAGAAAATGTGATAGGTAAGTTATTTGTGGGAAACCCTGGTGCTGATTAGTTTTGGGTACGACTTGGGATAAAAGAACCCGCATTTTTTGCGAAATGGCTGCAAAAATTGCCTGTATTCACTCTACACGAAAAACTAATAAATCAAATTTTACAATATTTGATAAATAAGTGACTTGTGGGTTACCCTGGTGCTAATTAGATTTTAGTACGATTCGGAAAAAAATAACTTGCTTTTTTTTTTGCGAAATGGCCAGCAAAAATCGTCAAAATCTAAAATAAAAACTACGTATGCTCAAATATATCCATTAAATACTTGTTATATACGTAATTTTTAACGATATAATGAATAAGACCAACCCCATTACACTAGGACTAGGCTTTCTAGATATATTTTAGTTTTCTCATTTTCGCTAGGCCACTTTTGAAAATATGTCCAGTTACCAAATGAGAAAGAAAATTGAATTAAAAATTCAAATTCAGTGTCATTTTAAATAATTGTGGGTGTTATTTTGTGCAATTAAACTCAATATAATTAATTATTGAAGAAATAAAGTGAACGTGAATATGAGTCTGCAGGGAAAGTCATGTGCTGCCCACATCAGATTTTTACAATTATTTCAACTCTCTTCTTATTCAATATCGAAGCTTTTGTAATATTTTTTGTTTATCGTAATTTTCTTTATGAGTTTTCAAAATATTCGAATTTTCAAAATATCCGACTTTTTTTCAAATCGGTTGCTACTTAGTTTATTCTTTACTTCATAGATAGCAGCACCATTTTCAGTTTTGCAAAGTTTTCTTTATTTAGAAAGAAGCAGAAGAATCGTTTGGTTCGCTAAACAGTTTTAGTGCTGCCATCTAGCATAGATGCATAAAAGTAAGAACAAAATTGTGTATTTACGAAATTTACGGAATTATTACAATATTTATCTAGACGATGTTTTCAATTATTACTTTCTCGTACTATTGTATTTATTTATAGAAAATCTAACGCGGGCAGTATATATCTTCTTCTAAATAATCTAATTCATTTTTCTCTTTCACAGTGAAAGAATAATGTATAATATCCAGGGTACAATGTTCTTAACATTAAGAGCTTTTCCGGATGACAACATTAACACTATTTCAAGTAAAACTATTCAAAGTATCCAATTTACTTATATTTCGTGCATCTCAAAATTAACAATTATCAAAATTGATAGCATCTAACATAAGCAATGGAGTCTATATATTAAAATGTTTTTAAAAATATTTCATCAATTCGGGGTTATTTTGCAATTTTTACGATATTTTCACCAATTTGGGGCAAAATATCACTATGGTTATATTTCATGCAACTCTAAATTGACAATTATCGATATTGATAGCATCAGCAATATAGCTCATTATCAAAACATGTTAGTCATTTCTTCATTAATTTGACGTCATTTTTATTAATTTAACATCATTTTCTCAATTTTGACGATATTTTCGTCAATCTGGGGGCGATTAATCACCAAGTTGACGATATATCGCGAAGTTCGTTATATAGTCGCTAAGTTCGTTAAATGTATCGCAAAGCGTTACACACCGACCGAGGCCGTGTTCATGCGGAGTACGATCACGTTAAACATGTGGGTCCGAAAGTCCTTCCGAGAGGTTGGTGGTAGGGGAAGGAGGGTACGGTCCCTGTGGATGCCTCCGCCACTGGGTTCCGGTCTAAATTGGGTGGCACTTCCCGACCGTCCAAACAGTTACCTTACACCTTTCTGGTAGGTCGGACGGTCTGGGTTTCAACAACAACAACACACCGACCGAGAGAAGAGCTTTTCTTATATATAAATGAAGGCGAATTGACGGTCGTAAAATTACAAAAATTATTCATAAGTATCTCCTCTCGTGAATGAGTCACGAGAACGATGTTAATAAATTTGTCGCATAGTATTCCATGAAAAGTGAACATATATCACGATAATTAATACTTAATTTTTTATTTTAAATATTTTGGATACATTTATTTGAAAAACGCGCAATATCTCGAGAGCGGTTCAGGCTAGTGTTTTATAGTTTGTGTCATTCGTTATCTGAAGAAAATTACATAAGAAATGATAATTTACATAACATTATTAAAAATTCTGATTTTTTAATGATTTTTTAAGAATTTCCTTCGAAATGGGTGGTGGTGTGGGGGTGGGGGATCTTTTAACATTCGATTCCATTTGCTTAAAATCAGTATGATTCCAATATTCACTGATCGCAATATTTGTACCAAATCCCGTTAGAAACGGTCTACTTGTTCGTAAGATATCTCATCCACAGCCTCACGTACACACACACACACATCACATTACCCAAAAGACGTTCGATTCGAGTTCAGTGATACTTGAAATGTGCTCTTCCGTCGAAAACTCAAATTCGAATTTTAGCCCCCTTTACATTACTTTTCCTATACATTATACTATGTATATAGGGAAAGTACAAATATTCTTTTCCGGAAAATTTTTTAATTCGAAATTTTGGCGAGTTTGCACGCTTTAAGACCTTCTGAACCAACTCAGAACACTTGTGGAGAAATGTCCGTCTCTTCATTAGAACTCGAAATACTTAAATCATTAAAATTATATTTCATAGCATTGTTCTTGAAACAATGGTGGTGAGGAAGTTAACAATATATTTAGTGATAATTTAAACTACACTATGGAGGTTACTATGTGTGCACAACCAACGGTTAAAAAAAAATTCCACTGATATATACATCCTGATATATACAGGGTGTTCACTCTTGTGAACACCCTGTATATATCACTATGTATGTAGGAAAAGTAGAGCAGTGAAGAATTTGGGATAAGGAGGAACCTTCAAACAAGACTGGTCTAGGGTCCCCCAACAAAGTTGAACCCCCCCCCCCCCCCCCACACACACACACACACTTAAAAAAAGCAACAGTTCATCATTTTTGTTTGTTCCATTATTTACCTCTCTCTCCATCACTTACTTCTCTCTACAGTACCACTTTAGATTTGCTCTGTGACACTTTGTTCTGAACTCACTGATTTCCGGCTACGTACATAATTACTTTCCCTTCATAGTATATTGCATAGTGGAATATATAGCATTTTAAAAGTAGTAAGTATCATCAAAGTTCACTTTCCACATGCTATATTATGCAGTAAATCTGTTCGTCATCTAAACATGATTCTCGCGAACCTACTTCGTTCCATTCACAAGCAAAGACACTTTTTGTTATAGTTTTGTATTTTGACTCTCCAGAATTCACCAATAGTCATTTATTTTACAGGATATTCATTAAATGTCAATTTGCATCATTTTGATGCAAATATATATATATATATATATATAGTGTGTGTGTGTGTGTGTGTGTGTGTATATATATATATATATATATATATATATATATAATGGTTCGCCACGCCCGATAGTGTGGGACCTTTCTTCGAACTGCATTTGAGTGCGTTCGACTATACTCGTAAAGGCTCGTGAGCTCGGACAATTTAATAAAGAACATTGATGATCGGCAAACAGTGATGAAAAAGGAAATTCGAAAAGTTGGGCAGTGTCTTATACATGTGATTCGATAGAAAACGGTCGGAATGCAATCCGATGATTCAACAAATTTGGTAATTCGGCACTGCTGATAAGTCGCAAACGTGACGGATTACTGGAGGCTTGCTGTATTCCCAGCCTAAAAAATTCTCTAATTCTAATATTCTAATTCCATACTTTGCACGCTACTTACAAGCTTAAAAATATCTTTCAGAAATATTCAAATATAAAATAAATTATAAATTATTTATTTAAAAATATAAGATGCATGAAAATAAAAGTTACTATGATTTGGCAAATTTATAAATTCTTTAAAAATCATAATCTCATTAAAATTGAAAAAATAAAATACGTTGAACCCTGTATGGGACATGAATTTTAAAACATTTTTTAATCGGAGTTAAAATTCACAAATTACTTCGAAAATTATAAGAAATATTTAATTATCGCGTAAAATGTGTAAAAAAATTTCAGCGAAATATGTTAGATAGTTTTTTAAATAAAAATTGAAATAATAATTACATTCATATTATTTGATGAGATCGCGGGACTCATTTCAAAATAAAAAAATCTGATGTGGGCAACACATGACTTTCCTTATATAATGTAATGAATTTACTATTTTTACAGTAAAAAAATAGGTTTTTCTTATAGTAGATACTAATATTCTTTCCAAGATATTGAATTTTCGACAATTAGTCGTCATTTTCATTGATTTAGCATCATTTTTATCCATTTGGCGAGATTTTTGTTAATTTGACAACATTTCAAAAAGTCGCCAAGTTGGCGACATTCCGCCAAATTCGTTGCCAAAATCTCGCCAAGCGTTATGGACAAAGAAATAAGTTGTTCTTACAGCAGATAAATGATTATTGGCGTTCAAATACAAAAGTATTACTCAAAGTATCTTTTTTCATGAATGGAACGAACTAGATCCCCGAGAATGATGTCATCCAATTTATCGCATGGTATTACATATGAAAAGTGAACATGTTCCTCAATAGGAAATATTTTTTTCCATTTTATATGACATTTTAATAATTTTTTTGGAAAATGTGCAATATCTCGAGAACGGTTCATGTTAGCGTTCTAAAATTTATGTCAATCGTTTTCTAATGAAAAATTACATAAGAAATGTCTATTTGCGTAACTTTATTAGTGGTTTTGGATTTTTTGACGATTTTTTCAAAATGTTATTCGAAAATTTAGGAGGGTTCTGAACATTCGATTACGTATAAAAACAATAGGCTTCCAGTGTTTACGGATTGTGATTTTTGTACCAAATTTGGTTCGAATCGGTCCATTCGTTCGTCAGTTATCGTCTCCAGAGACTCACTGACACACACACACACTTTCACACACACACACACACTTTCACACACACACACACAGACATCACTTCAAAAATGTGTGATTCGTGATCAGGGATGCTTGAAACGTGCTCTCCCGTCGAAAACTCGATTTCGAATTTTCGACCCAGTCACAATACTTTCCTTATACATTATGTATATAAGGAAAGTAATATAGCACCCATTTTTTCCTGTGTGTAAAAATCGTGATGTTTAAAAACCGTTTAAATTTATATTTAATGTTATCTTTTTACTTTCCTTATATACATAATGTATAAGGAAAGTATTGTGACGGGGTCGAAAATTCGAAATCGAGTTTTCGACGGGAGAGCACGTTTCAAGCATCCCTGATCACGAATCAAACATTTTTGAAGTGATGTCTGTGTGTGTGTATATGTGTGTGTGTGTGTGTGTGTATGTGTGTGTGTGTGTGTGTGTGTGTGCGTGTGTGTGTGTGTGTGTGTGTGTGTGTGTGTGTGTGTGTGTGTGTGTGTCAGTGAGTCTGTGGAGACGATAACGTACGAACGAATGGACCGATTCGAACCAAATTTGGTACAAAAATCACAATCCGTAAACACTGGAAGCCTATTGGTTTCATACGTGATCGAATGTTCAGAACCCCCCTAAATTTTCGAATGAAATTTTGAAAAAATCGTTAAAAAATCAAAACCGCTAATAAAGTTATGCAAATAGACATTTTATATGTAATGTTTCATTAGAAAACGATTGGCATAAATTTTAGAACGCTAACATGAACCGTTCTCGAGATATTGTACATTTTTCAAAAAAATTATGAAAAAGTCACATAAAAAAAAAAATTCCTATTGAGAAACATGTTCACTTTTCATATGTAATACCATGCGATAAATTGGGTGACATCATTCTCGTGGATCTAGCTCGTTCCATTCATGAAAAAATATACTTTGAATAATACTTTTGTATTAGAACGCCAATAGCCATTTATCTGCTGTAAAAATAACTTTTTTCTTAGTGCATAACTCTTGGCGAGATTTTGGCGACGAATTTGGCGGATTGTCGCCAACTTGGCGACTTTTTTGAAATGTTGCCAAATTAATGAAAATCTCGCCAAATGGATAAAAATGATGCTAAATCAATGAAAATGACGCCTAATTGTCGAAAATTCAATATCTTGGAAAGAATATTAGTATCTACTATAAGAAAATCCTATTACTTTCCTTATATACATAATGTATAAGGAAAGTATAGTGACGGGGTCGAAAATTCGAAATCGAGTTTTCGACGGGAGAGCACGTTTCAAGCATCCCTGATCACGAATCAAACAGTTTTAAAGTGATGTCTGTGTGTGTGTGTGTGTGTGTGTGAAAGTATGTGTGTGTGTGTGTGAGAGTCTGTGAAGACGATAACTGACAAACGAATGGACCGATTCGATCCAAATTTGGTACAAAAATCACAATCCGTAAACACTGGAAGCCTATTGTTTTTATACACAATCGAATGTTAAGAACACCCCTAAATTTTCAAATGAAATTTGGAAAAAATAGTCAAAAAATCAAAACCACTAATAAAGTTGCGCATATAGACATTTCTTATGTAATTTTTCATTAGAAAACGATTGACATAAATTTTAGAACGCTAACATGAACCGTTCTCGAGATATTGCACATTTTTCAAAAAAATTATCAGAAAGTCATATAAAATAAAAAAAAATATTTCCTCTTGAGAGACATGTTCACTTTTCAGTAATACCTTGCGATATATTGGATGACAACATTCTCGTGAATCTAGCTCGTTCCATTCATGAAAAAAGATACTTTGAGTAATACTTTTGTATTTGAACGCCAATATTCATTTATCTGCTGTAAGAATAACTTATTTCTTTGTCCATTATGCTTGGCGAGATTTTGGCGACGAATTTTGGCGGAATGTCGCCAACTTGGCGACTTTTTGAAATGTTGACAAATTAACGAAAATCTCGCCAAATGGATAAAAATGACGCTAAATCAATGAAATGACGACAAATTGTCGAAAATTCAATATCTTGGAAAGAATATTAGTATCTACTATAAGAAAAATCTATTTATTTTACTGTAAAAGTGGTAAATTCATTACGTTATATAAGGAAAGTCATGTGTTGCCCACATCAGATTTTTAATATTATATGTGTACCTAAAATCTGTGCCAATGCAATTACAATATTTTTGATTTTAATGATCATTAAACTTTGATTATTCCTACAACGAAGCCTAATTTGTATAACATGCAGAATGTTGGCAAATCAAGCGATTGTAAGATGAGTTGTATAAGAATTGCTGAATTTTTATCACGTAAAATTATTTAGCTCTGAAGTATGTAATATAAGAGATATGAATGAAATTGATTTTACATAGAGAAGCAGACGATTTATAGTATTGACTTGTAGTATAATATAACATAATTGTATTTGCAGTATAATAAATTATAGCACTGTGATAATTCAAAAAAATATAAGCGCTGAATGTATCACATTTTAAAGATCTGAATGTATCGCATTTAGATTGATGAATGTATCGCATTTTTAAATAAAATGGCATTTCAGTTGAAACGTGCTTCATAAGCAATGCTTTATGCATGATTGATCTTTCTTGTTTTCCATGATTTTAACCATAAGCTTCATACAAGGGTTGGCAATCCTGCTCCTTGCATTACATAGTATGTGAAAACAAGAAAAAAAATCGATTCTCGGGTGTGGATTGATTTTCATTTTGAACATCCCTGAATACGAATTTTTTGCAATGATATGTGTGATAGAGAAATAAGAGGCAAGCTGTACAAACGTTTTCAAAAATTCCTTGACCCTCAAAATTCTCAAAATCTCTTATTTCATTTTCTTACTTTGCTCCAATGCTTATATAGTAATACATTTTGACCCAGAAGAAATTGCAACACAAACAATTCCAGTGGAACCTATCTTATAACATGCTCTCTAACAACATAACAAATGTTCGACTAAATCTGCTCCTAGGAAAATTAACATTTTTTGCAATTAAAAAATGGCCAGCGGCGTATTAATGAAAAATAATCAATAAGCATTGCTGCGACACATGATTTCGGACTATTTTTATTTTCCCTACAATACATGGTAATGTATAGGGAAAGTATTGGAATCATATCCAAAATCGCCCCTACCTTATCTTGTCTTTAATGCTAAATTCATATCAGTCTTCTAAGATCTATTTATAGCCAAACTTGAGAAATAGATGTTTTAAGAAAACTGAAGTGAAAATCTATATTGGCTCTTTACCGAATCTTTACGGAGTGGAATTTAATGCTGAATCTATAGCAGTCTTTATCTAAGCTATATATGCAGATCTCGAGAAATAAATGTTTCAAAGAAAATGTAAATCTTTTAATTGGAAGTGACAACTTCAAAACCAGAAGTAGAAATCCTTAATGACTGAGCTTTAACCCTTCTAGAATTTAATGCTGAATACATATTGTCACTTGTATTCAGCATTATCTAAGCTCGCTCTTTCTATAACCAATCCTGAAAAATAGATGCTTTAAGGAACACTTTTGAACAAGAAGTGGAAGGAAACGGAAGTGAAAATTCCTAGTGGACCTCGCAATACGTCCTTAAGAAATTTAAGGTGAATCCGCATCATTTGGCAAAGTTCTATCTGTAGCCATGCTTGAGAAATAGATGTTTCAAGTAAAATGAAAATTTATGAACCGGAAATTGAGAAAGAACTGGAAGTGAAAATCCGTAATTACTCCCCCCCCCCCCCATTTTCCTTTAGAATATTTAATACTGAATCTAAATCAGTCGTCATCTTAGCTCTATCTATAGCACATCTTAAGAAATAGATGTTTCAGAGAAAAATATTTCGTCAAGACAATAGTATAACAAAAATTTTACCACCAATACATTCCTATTAGATAGCGTCCAGTAACCATAAGGGAAGGACGGATGTCTTTACGATTTTAGGCGGAGAGATTATACATTTATTGACGCCTTCATATGAAGGTCGACATCATTACCCATTTAAATATGAACACGTTGCTTATTACGGTATTGCAAATTAGAAGCATTAATTTAGTGTCCATTAAAATTTGGGGGCCTTGGCCCAAAAAAACCTTTTAGCAAAGTGGGTCCCGAATACAATAGTGCTCATATGCTTCATTTATTTTGACGTCCCCGTTTCGACACCATTGAAAAGACTCATCCAATCATGCTCTTTCAGCTTCAATTATTATTATGTAATTCTAAAATGTTATGAAAGGGTCTTTAATGACATTTTTCTAGAGGCCTATAATAAATGTATAATATTCTAAATCGATCTATAATATTCTAAATCGATTTTTTAAAATTTTTAATATTCTATATTTTATTATTTTCGGAAATATACAAAATACTGACTTCTACAATTAATAAAAAAAGTTGTAATAATTTTAACTAGAATAAAACTAAAAGAAATTTGGGGCCGCCTATGATGTGGGGTCTCTAAACGTGCATTCAGAGGGGCGCGCTTAAGGCCCCATCTTAATTTACGCTTAGGGTTCCCGCCTCAAAGGTCCCTTAAGCGCTTAGGGCTCCCATTTCAAAGGCCCCATTAGACGCTTAGGGCCCCCTCTGAATGAGCGCTTAGAGTTCCCCCCTCAAAGACCCCCTTAGGCGTTTAGGACTCTTAAGGCCCCCTTTACTTGTCGATAAATCCGTCACTGACTTTATTAAGACAATTTTCGATAATTTCCTACGCTTCAGCTTTATTAGCGGTTTTACTCTAAGAAATCAGCTTAAATCCACAGCTCCTGTTTATCTGGGTCAAGACATAAACAGAAATGAAGAGTGATGAGTTGGGGGAATTGAGTGATCGCATTTCGCGCGATCCACATTTACAAGGAGCAATTTTATGGAATGAAATAGTTCCTCATTTCCCGAGGGGGAAATTTCGAGGGATGTCTTACCAATTATGGTTCGGCGATAAAATATTGGATCGAAAGTAACAAAAAAAAAATTAGCGCTAGGCTTGTCTGTGAAGGGTGGATCTATAATCATTTGGATCTGATCGAAAAGCGATAATTCAGGTTTCGAACAGATTCGGTTATTCTGACTGATATATTATTGTCCCGATTCTCTGATTTAGCATTAAGGAGAACTACAGAATGCAGAATTAGAAGAGTGGTTAGGGTTGTTAATGGATTTATTGATTTGATTGGACGTCTGTATTGTAAGTGACTGAATAAATAAATGCACATTTCTATAATAAAGAAAAAATAATAAATAATCGTCAGTGGCTCTAGTCCAAAATGGTTGTGCGTAAATAACGTCTTTCTTTATGGGTCGTTTATCTTTAGCCATTTTCATAACGGTTCAAAATATTAAAATATGGAAATTATAACCACTATACTCCGAAAATTAAAAAACTGGTCCTAAATTCAATTATATATCTATGTGGAGTTTTCAAAGGACTACAAATTACTTACTCTGAGATCATTCAAATTACTCACTTTGCGTAAATTACTCATAGCACTTTTAGTTTTCGAGGAGTATTGTACACTTCAAAAACAGATTTACATTCTTCTTAAACTTGACAAGGCGATTCCCAGAAAACTATAAAATTTTTGTGAAAAGAATGTATTAATCTAGAAACTGGATTTCCTACCAGACCTACTTTTTTTCGCTTACTGTTTATATGCGCATTTGAATGCGAGAAATAATATTACCAATTAATTTGACAAGAGTTGCGAGTGTCACCGTCTTACAGGCCTGATGATACAACTTTTTGACATATTTTTATAGCTTCAATATACACTTTTGGGCGTTTTTGGTGCCGACTCCTACTCACGTATGCTCTATAACATTGTAATTTGCTTTTCTCGCTTATATCGCTTTGATTTCCTATTTCGTCCTCATTATGTTTTTTGATTCTCCGCTAGAGGCGCTGTAGTTACTTTTATTCGATATGACATAATCACTTTACTCTAGAAGATGTACGTAACGGGCACACTCATGGACATTCCCTTACAAATTTATTGAGGTGCTGAAAGACTTTTCGAGGAACCCCTGTATAACATGTTTTATGCTTTAGAGATTTTCTTTTTAATATCATTCTTGCAGCAATCTTTTACGGATTTGTTAATTTAAGATTTGTTTTCACTTCAAACGATTGAATATTTTGTGTCGCAAACAGAGATATTTTAGTGCGAATACGTATATCTTAATTTATACGCTAAAAATAATTGAAAATCGTACTTGCTTCATTCTAAAATTTATTCACACAAAGGTTTATAATGCTGACTTGAAAAAACAGTTTGCGTTTCATTTAAAGGGGATGGTTACACAAAAATATGAAATTTTGAGTCAGAAAATAAATTTTTTTTCTCTTCCTAATTTCAAATCTACATATGCTTAAAACTCGCGTCCCAAAATTCTAGATTTCAATCTTAAGCCAAAGAGCTTTTTAAAAGTGATTGTTTAAAGTTGCAATTTCATTAATAAAATGGAAACTTTATGTGCCTTTTTCTCAGAATACAAATTTCATATTTATTATTTTATTGTAACTGCTAAGGTTTTTTCGATTTACAAAAATCATAAATATATTGGTATATTTATAATGTTCAGAACATGTACTTTAAAAGTACCTATAGTTTTTTACTTTCCTTATATACATAGTATAATGTATAAAGGAAGTATTGTGACGGGGTCGAAAATTCGAATTCGAGTTTTCGACGGAAGACCACATTTCAAACATCCCTGATCACGGATCAAACGTTTCTGAAGTGGTGTGTGTGTGTGTGTGTGTGTGTGTGGGTGTGTGTCTCTGTGTGTGTGTGTGTGTGTGTGGGTGTGGGTGTGTGTGTGTGTGTGTGTGTGTGTGTGTGTGTGTGTGTGTGTGTGGAGACGATATCTAATGAATGAATGGAGCGATTCGAACGAAATTTGGTACAAAAATTACAATCCGTAAATACTGGAATCCTGTTGTTTTTAAACACAATCGAATGTTCAGAATCTTCCTAAATTTTGAAGTGAAATTTTTAAAAAAATCATCAAAAAATTAAAACATTCAATAACGTTACATAAATAATCATTTCTAATGTAAGTTTTCATTAGAAAACAATTGACATAAACTTTAGAACGCTAGAATTAATCGTTCTTGAGATATTGCAAATTCTTGAAATGAATTTATCAAAAAATCTCATAAAATTAAAGAAAAATATTAACTATTGTGAAATCTGTTCACTTTTCATATGTAATATTACGCGATAAATTTATTATCATCATTCTCGTAGATTTAATTCATTCCATTCATGAAAGAAAACACTTTGAGAAATAGCATTGTAATTTGACGCGATTAGTTATTTATCTACCATAAGACAACCTATTTATCCATAAACAATGCTTGGCGAAATTTTGGCGCCGAATTTAGCGGAATATCGCCAACTTAGCGAGTTTTTAAATATTGTCAAATTCACGAAAATATTGCCAAATTGGTAAAAATGTCACCAAATTTATAAAAATGGCGCTAAATCAATGAAAATGAAGACTAATTGATGAAAATCCAATATCTTGAAAAGAATAAGAATCTACTATAAGAGAAGATACTTTGGGTAATAGTTTTGTATTTGGACGCTATTAGTCGTTTATCTGCTATAAGAATAACCTACTTCTCTGACCATAATGCGTGATGAAATTTTAGAGACAAATTTGACGAAATATCGCCAGCTTGGCGAGTTTTTGAAATGTCGCCAAATTGATGAAAATGTAGCCAAATGGATAAGAATGACGCTAAATCAATAAAAATGACAAATTATTAATTAAAATTCAATATTTTGAAAAGAATACAAGACTCTACCATAAGACTTCGTCTGTAACGCTTGACAAAATTCTGGCCACGAATTTTGGCGGCATATCGCCAACTCATCGACTTTTTAAATGTTGTGAAATTGGCGAAACTGTTACCAAATTGATAAAAATGCTATCAAATTGATAAAAATGACGCCAAATAGAATGCAATATTTTGCAAATTTTTAATTCCGTCATATGAGGGGTATATATTTTATTATATAAGAAATGCTCTTCTAAATATCGCCAATTTGGCGCTATTTGGCTCCACATTAACTAAAATATCATCAAAATTGCAAAAATGACGACAAGTTAATGAAAATGACGCCTAATTGGTGGATTTATTGTTAAAATAATTAAATATATGAACTATATTGCTTATTAAGGATGCTATCAATATTTAGAGTTGTTAATTTAGGGTTGCTTAAAATATAAGTTAATTGGGTACAAGTTTTAGATGTTGTCATCCGGATGTACAATTTAACGTTACAAACACTATGCCGTGAAACTTTTCATCACTTTTCCACTGTTAAAGAAATAAATGCATTGCATTATACAAGGAAAGTCGTGTACTGCCCGCATCAGATTTTTTTTTAATTGTAACATTATAATTTTGAAAAATATTAATATATCTGAAAAATACGTATTTTTCGACAAAATGTTTTCGATAAATGTAAATTTATTGTAAATGTTCATGGAGAATAATATTCGACATAGCAATGTACACTTTCATTGTCCAAGGTACAATAGTAAACAAAACACAAAAAGTAAATTTGTATCATAGTTAATGTTGAAGTTTTAACATGTTGAAAACACATCATTTTAAAGGCAAATTTCTTAATTTCTCAAAATTTCACAAATTTGGAAAGTATATATGACTTTTTTTTTTCTATAGTGTGTCTCACAATAAAGTAACTTGTAAATAACAAGACTGATTGTTCATCTATATAGTAATCTTAAAAAAAAAACAGAAATTTATGTAACGACTCCTCTTAAAATCGATTTTGAAACTATTAAAATAACTATTATAAATTTGTTTCTAATTTAATATTTGTTTATTCGAACTTTAAAATTGTATAACAAATGATTCAATAAATGCAGTTATCGAGATAGGAAAATTAATAGCGTCGATACGATAAAGTATCGATTAGGAATCGTATTGATGCAATATCGATACATTGCATAACAATACGTATTATCGACATCATGTCATATTGAGGCACCATATAAACTTTTGCATCGCTATGCTTAATTGAGCTTACATATCTTCTATACCTAAAATCCATGACTGAAGCCTATACTTAAAATTCGTGGTTCTGGAGATGTATCTTCCGACTCAATTTAGATTTTCTTTATAACATCTATTTTTCAGGATCGGCTATAGCAAGAGCTTGGATGATGACTGACATAGATTCATCAAATTCCGAAAGGAGTATTAAGGTTCACTAAGGATTTTCGCTTGCAGTTTTTGCCTCTTTCTGGTTATAAAGTTTTCTTGATACATCTATTTTTCAGGATCGGCAAGAGCTTGGATGAGGACTAATATGGATTCAGCATCGAATTTGAAGGGGGGGTGGGGGGAGATATCAGGTAGGGAGAAAGTACTAAAGATTTCCACTTTCGGTGCTAGAGATGTCACTTCCGGTCTTTCCAAAAAGTCGTATATGCCACCCTATGAAGGTTCATGGATCTTTAAAGGTAATACATTTCCAAAGGTAATTTCTAAAGGTCATAAATCTAAAGATAATTTCTAAAGGTTCATAAATTTTTAAAGGTAATAAATTTCTAAATGTTATAAATTTCTAAAGATAATTTCTAAAGGTTCATAAATTTTTAAAGGTAATAAATTTCTAAATGTTATAAATTTCTAAAGGTAATTTGTAAAGGTAATAAATTTCTCAATGTCATAAATTTCTAAAGGTAATTTCTGAAGGTTCATAAATTTCTAAATATTGTAAATTTCTAAAGGTAATAAATTTCTAAATGTCAAATTTCTAAAGGTAATTTCTAAGGGTTCTTAAATCTAAAGATAATTTCTAAAGATTCATAAATTTTTAAAAGTAATAAATTTCTAAATGTCATAAATTTCTAAAGGTAATTTCTAAAGGTTCATAAATTTTCTAAAGGTAATGAATTTCTAAATATCATAAATTTCTATAGGTAATAAATTTCTAAATGTCATAAATTTCTGAAAATAATTTCTAAAGGTTCTTAAATCTAAAGGTAATTTCTAAAGATTCATACATTTTTGAAGGAAATACATTTCTAAATGTCATAAATTTGTAAAGGTAATTTGTAAAGATAATAAATTTTTAAATGTCCTAAATTTCTAAAAGTAATTTCTAAAAGTTCATAAATTTCTAAAAGTAATAAATTTCTAAATATCATAAATTTCTAAAGGTAATAAATTTCTAAATGTCATAAATTTCTAAATGTAATTTCTAATGGTTCTTAATTCTAAAGGTAATTTCTGAAGATTCATAAATTTTTTAAAGGTAATAAATTTCTAAATGTCATAAATTTCTAAAGGTAATTTGTAAAGGTTCATAAATTTTAAAAGGTAACGTAAATTTCTTGTAAAAACATTAAAAAAAAAAACATCAAGGCCGAAAGCATTGAACGTACACGGAAGAGATAGATGGTGCAACGTTTAATTTTGTTCGGGAGTAACTGATTCGCATCGGCCGTCGTCTTCACATTAATCTGGACAATTTCCAGTAATATCCCAAGAGAGAGGTTTAAAAACCGACTGACATAACGATCGACAATCTATTTGGCAATGAACCAAAGAAATCATTCAAAGGAATGAGCGGTTCACGCCTACCATCACTGAATTCACAGCGTATTTCTTATGCACGAACAATGGATGCTTATCTATGAAATGTTATCTACTGTAATCAAATAGCGATGGATAAGAGATATAGCTACGAAAGTCAATATTTGGAACGTCTCTCATGCATTCCTGTAACATATTTACTAAAATAACTTCGTTGAAAGCAGAGTGCAGCACAAAATAATAGTATCGAACTTGTTTTGAGACCAAAAAGCAGCTTCTTCGTCAGGACAAACAAGAAGCCCAACCTTGCAGAGTTCATTTTGATGATAAATGCTTGCAATTTCATTCCAGTAGCTCAACGGTAGAGCGTCGACTGGCCAGTACGAAGATCCGTGGTTCGATTCCCAGTTGGGGTAGCGAGGTTTTTTTCAGTGATGCCAGAATAAATCAACCCTATATAGGTCAGTTCTTTAGTTCAGTAAGATGTAGGATATCCTAGCATGACTAGCACGGATTCAGTGGACTCTGGTATAGTGAGCGCCGATTTCAAATCGGGAGGTAAAAGACCTAACCTGGAGGATAAAAGTAGCAGCAGAAAGCTAATCGGGGGGGGGGGGGGCAGCAGGAGGTGGTAGGTCAGATTGTTAGTTGCACATCAACCTGACATTAGAGGATGGAGAATGCAGAATCAACTTCGACAATAAGAGTGTGCATTTCCATCCCAGTAGCTCAAAGGTAGAGCGTTAACTGCCCTGCTAATACAAAGATCCGTGGTTCGATTCCCAGTTGGAGCAGCGAGGTTCTTTACAACCTTCACTCGTAAGAGCAATAAAGGCGACTGATGCAATAACAGCAAACGTGACTGGGGTAGTAAGAAGTTATTACGTTTTTGAAGCAATCGCGTTGATATGCTATTCTAGAGAAAATACTATTTTTCCAAAACTTTTCTAATTCGAGATGTTCGTCTGTGGGTGTTCGTGTGTGGGGAGCGGATACCACAACTCCCAAATTAATGTTCCTATCACATGAAATTTCATGGGTAGATACATTGTGTGAAAAATTTGAACTAGATAAAATTTTCAGTCCTTCTCATGATTAGAACTTGAATTATTCAAATTTTCAGATTTTCATAATATTATTTCCTATGGAAAATAATGATAATTCCCAAAACAATGATGGTAGTATACATAGTTCCTAGGAGATTTCTTGTGCACTCCAATTACTTGTAAGGAAATGTACACAAATGTGCACATAAAGTTAACTGTTGTAAAGTGACCATCTCGATCGAATAAACGTGATTGCAGCATAAAATTCAAGAAGTTAGGATTTCAATCTCGACAACAAAACGAAATAGACGAAAAAAGCCAATTACAAAGTTAAAGAGATAGATAGATTTCCCTTATATGTATAGATCTATAGTTATAGTATAACAATGGGAATAAAATAAAACACACGCACACACACACACACATATATATATATATATATTATACACACTATATGATCAAAAGTATCCGGACCTTTGGATGTTAGAATGTTTTTTGAATTTCTAAACTTGGCGAAGTGTTCTGTCACATTGGCGATGTGAAGAACATACTTGAACGAACACTTTTCAGTAAAAGTTTCGGTGATTTGTGCATTTAGGGGACCACCAAGATATTGAAAAAGGGAGGAAATATATTTGATCACCCTGTATCATAAAAAGCTGGAAATGATTTGTAACTTTCACAAAATAGTTAACTAGCTTTTTTCAATGTGTATAAGCATTTTCGTAAAACAAAAACGTATATTCATGAAGATATAAACTATTCTTCAAAAAAAAAAAACATTTTGTTACATGTTTTTTGCTTATAATATCCATAGGTTTCGATCAAATTACACGAAAGTTATAGAACATTTGTTAACGTCCAAGAGAAACATTATACTTCAATTGAAAATTAAAGCATTGAATATACGATGAGATATAAGCATTTGAATAAACTAAGTTTTTACTGCGCATGCGCGAAACATAGCAATAGTTTTCTTTCACGATTTCGTAGTGAATACTGTAGGGCAACTTCTATAAAAAATCCACTGGAATGTCGTGAAAATTCACAGAGATATCGACGATATAGTGATCAGTTTTCTCTGATTCTCCGAAAGTACCTGGATGATAAGGGGGTGTCCACAAATTGATATTTTAAATCGTAAATCATAGGATAGTTAAACTGGAGTAAATACAATTAACTAATATACTAAATACATATACACGAGCTAATCAAAACTATCCCGACACCTGTATGTTTTGCTTCTCCGTCAGAAAAGTCGCAAATTATTATGAAGTGGGGCCACCTTTTGCTGCAATGACGGCTGCCACTCTATCAGGGAGGCTATCCACTAGTTTCTGGAATGTTGCAGCAGGAATTTCACGCCATTCTTTTAAAAGAATACTAGTCAGCTCTGCCGTCGATGTGGGGCGTTTTGGCCTAGCTCGCAGTCGATGTTCCAGTTCATCCCATAGGTGTTCTATGGGATTGAAATCTGGGCTCTGAGCCGGCCAGTCCAATTCCTCATCATCCATATCAGCAAACCAACTCTGCACAGCCCGTGCTTTGTGGACAAGAGCACGATCTTGTTGAAACAAGAATGGACTCACTCCAAACTGTTGCCACAATGCAGGCAACATGGAATTGTCCAAAATACCGAGATATCTTTCCGTTTTCAGAGTTCCCTTCACAGGAATAAGAGAGCCAAGCCTGAAGCATGAAAAACAGCTCCAAACCATTATGCTTCCACCACCAAACTTAACTTGCGGCACAATACAGTCACGTAAAAGGCGTTCACCTCGAATTCTCCACACCCAGACTCTACTCCGGCCATTCAATTTGCTGCTCTAAGTCCCTGGACGAGCCGAATGGTCTGGGCCTTTCACACACCCAGACTCTACCATCGTATTGCCAGAGAGTATACCGTGATTCGTCGCTCCATAACACTTGACGCCATTGCTGAAGGCTCCATTTTTTGAGCGCTTTGAACCACTGTAAGCAAAGCTTGGCATTGGTTGAGGTTTATATGCAGCTGCTCACCCATGAAAACCAAGACTTCGCAGCTCCCGACGAACTGTCATTGTGCTGACGTTGCATCCAGAGGCTTCCTGAAATTCCGAACAAACTATTGCCGCCGATTGCATGCAATTCACTTTCACAACTCTCTTCAGCACTCTGCGGTCGTTTTCTACTAGACGGAATGGTCGACCAGGTCGTGCATGCACAGTTGTAGGGTTGTACGTTTCCACTTCACGATAACATCGTTTACGGTGGAACGGGCCACTCGTAACATGACAGAAATCTCACGAACAGATTTTCCACAACGGTGACAACCAATCACTTCACCACGTTCAAACTCATTTAGCTCGCGTTTTCCTCCCATTTCACTTTTCTGGCTTTGAAATTAAATTTTTTAACTCGTCTGAGTTATACTTGTCTGAGACTTATACTTCTCTGACTTATGCTCGTCTGACTTGTATTTTATACTTGTCTGAGAGCTAGAAATTTGAAGTCACTGGCAAAATCTACCACGTAATAGGGTGTCGTCCTTAGACTTTTGATCATTATTTGCATAAAATTGGACTAGTTTATTTTCAGAACAGGGGTGTACGATGAATTTGTAAAATGTCAATTTGTGGAAACCTCCTTATCATCCAGGTACTTTCAGAGAATCAGAGAAAACTGATCACTATAGTGTCGATATCTTTATGAATTTTCGCAATATTCCAGTGGATTTTTTATAGAAGTTGCCCTAGAGTATTTATTCACTACAAAATCATGAAAGAAAACTATTCCTATGTTTTGCGCCTACCCAGTACAGACTTCAGTTCTTTAAATGCTTATATCTCATCGTATATTCAATGCTTTAATTTTCAATTGAAGTATAATGTTTTTCTTGGACGTTGACAAATGTTCTGTAAGTTTCGTCAAATTTGATTGAAACGTATGGATATTGTAAGCAAAATACTTGTAACAAAATTTGGTTTTTTTTTTTCTTTTGAAAGAAACGTTTATATCTTCATGAATATACGTTTTCATTTTACGAAAATGCTTATACACATTGAACAAAGCTAGTTAACTATTTTTTGAAAGTTACAAAACATTTCCAGCTTTTTATAATACAGAGTGATCCAATATATTTTTCTCCTTTTTCAATACCTTAGTGGTCCCCTAAATGCACAAGTCACCGAAACTTTACTGGAAAGTGTGCGTTCATGCATGTTCTTCACATCGCCAAAGTTATAGACGCTTCGCCAAGTATTTGTTTAGAAATTTGAAAAACATTCTAACATCCAAAGTGTCCGTATACTTTTGATTATAGTATATATTTATACACACACACACACACACACATATATATATATATATATATATATATATATAATTTTTTACTTATAAATTACATATATCGATAAACACAAAAAATCACATAAGCAATTGCATAAAAATTACATTTCATAAAATTATAAACATTTTACTGTGTAATGAGTGAGATGGTTGCGTTTGTTTACGTTTGTATAATTCATTAATAATTGGACTATCCTCGGAACCCTGTACAGTACATGTTTCCGAGGTTGATGAGTTTCATAATTAAGTATGTTAATGGTAGCAAAATAGTTTATTTGAGCACAGATAAGCGAAATACATTCTCACTAAGTTATTGTCACTAAGCTATTCACTAAGTTAAGTCACTACACTATTGCGAACTTGAAAAAGAAAATGTTAAATAATTTTTCACAAAACATTTGAGCATAATTACTTGAGTAAGAAATCTGAATAAGACGCATCTTTTTTTGTGTGATTCTGGTAATGATTGCGATGCAAGTGGAACTAAACGCTCTGGAATATAAAAAAATGAGAAAGTCCAATGGAGATTCATACTCCATATATTTTTTTGCACCCATTTGTATCACAATCTGCACCAGGATATCTACAGTGTGAAGTTCCACAAATAGGAAAAAAGTATACACATGCATATCAGTGCAGCCCGAAAATTTAGGCACTGAAAATTAACAAAATAGGCAGGCAAGGAGGCACGAAAAATGATTAAAATAGCCATCTGGAAAAGACATTAAAATCGGAAAAGTAGACATTATAAGTCTGGTATGCAAAATCTACGAAAATATACTTCCAATAATAGCTATTACCGTAAAAAGTGTTATAAAATTTAATCAGTAGGGATTTCTGCTTATAATACCAGCATTAAGATGTTTAATTAATGTGTGGTGCAAATTCATACTTGCAAGAATAATGAGGAAGTAATTATGCGTATAACCAAATCCTATTACACATCACAGCTACATCTTTTTACTTTCCTTATATACATAATGTATAAGGAAAGTATTGTGACGGGGTCGAAAATTCGAATTCGAGTTTTCGACGGGAGAGCATGTTTCAAGAACCTCTGATTACGAATCAAACATTTTTGAAGTGATGTCTGTTGTGTGTGTGTGCGTGCGTGTGTGTGTGTGTGTGAAAGTATGTGTATGTGTGTGAAAGTATGTGTGTGTGTGTGTGTGTGTGTGTGTGTCGGTGAGTCTGTGGAGACGATAACTGACGAACGAATGGACCGATTTTAACGAAATTTGGTACAAAAATCACAATCCGTAAGCACTAGAAGCCTATTGTTTTTATATGTAATCGAATGTTCAGAACCCCCCTAAATTTTCGAGTGAAATTTTGAAAAAATCGTCAAAAAGTCAAAACCGCTAATAAAGTTACGCAAATTGACATTTCTTATGTAATTTTTTATTAGAAAACGATTGATATAAATTTTAGAACGCTAACATGAACCGTTCTCGAGATATTGCACATTTTTCAAAAAAATTATCAAAAAGTCATATAAAATAAAAAAAAATATTTCCGCTTGAGAAACATGTTCACTTTTCATATTTAAAAGGATGCGATAAATTTGGCGACATCATTCTCGTGGATCTAGCTCGTTCCATTCATGAAGAAAGATAGTTTGAGTAATACTTTTGTATTTGAACGTCTATAGTCATTTATCTGCTGTAAGAATAACTTATTTCTTCGTCCATAACGCTTAGCGAAATTTTGACGACGAATTTGGCGAAATGTCGCCAACTTGGCGACTTTTTCAAATGTTGCCAAATTAACGAAAATCTCGCCAAATGGATAAAAACGACGCTAAATCAATGAAAATGACGACTAATTGAAGAAAATTCAATATCTTGGAAAGAATATAAGTATCTACTATAAGAATAACCTTTTTTTTTAACTGTGAAAGTAGTAAATTAATTGCATTATATAAGGAAAGTCATGTGTTGCCCACATCAGATTTTTTTCTAATTGTGAACTCTGGCGTCTATCTGTCAATATTGTTTTAAATAGTGAAAGTAATCTTTTCATCTCAACTGAAGTTCAGCGGGCATACCTATAGCAGCCCATTATGGAAGAAGGTATTGAAAGTTCGATAAAGCCATCAGGACCCATAAACTTTCCCTATGTTCCCCCTTTCGGACCCCTTTAAAATAATTAGTGAGTTAAAATATCATAATTTGATGTTAATAAACATGTTAAAATATACAAGAAAGATCAATCATGCGTAAAGCATTGATATGAAACACCTTCCAACTGAAATGCAATTTTATAATACAATTTTATAAACAGCTCTAGAATGCGATGCATGCAGTGCTGATATATTTTAAATTATCACAGTACTACAGTAATTTATTATATTTGAAAATTTAAAACTTTATCGAAAAAAATAAACTTTATTCAAATGACGTCATCAAAACATAAATAGTCTGGCTCTCTATGTAAAATCAATGAATATTTATTTCATTCATATCACTTTTATTCCAGACTCCAGAGCTAAATAATTCTGCGTAAAATAAATTCAGCAATTCTTATACAACTCATCTTACAATCACTTGTTTACAATCTGCATCCATTACACAATTAGGCTTCGTTGTAGAAATAATCAAAGTATGGTGATCATTTAAATTCAAATATATTGTAATTGCATTGGCGCAGAATATATATGCACATAAAATACATAAAAATAAAACGGTTTTAAGACGGATGCTTACACTAAATATAAATTTAAGGAACTTTAAAATTCACGATTTTGACACTGGGGGAAAAAAGATGGATGCCCATATTTTATTTTGAAGTGGGTCACGTGATCTCTTCATATAATACGGCCGTAATTATTATTTTAACTTTTATTTAAAAAACTACCGAACATATTTTGCTGAAATTCTTAATATTTTATGGGATAATTTGAATATTTTCTAAAATTTTTGAAGCAATTTGTGAATTTTAATTTCGCTTAAAAAATTGTTTGAAAAATTAGATCCCATAGGGTTCAATATATTTCACTTTTTCAACCCGGGTTCAATCCTCATTCAAACTCATTGGGTAATATTCAATTCCATTTCCATATATCCCACAGACAGTCCCATATGTCCCACAACATATTAAAATTCCATTTTGATAAAATCATTTTTATGGCAGTTATAGTGCGACCAGACAGACAGACGAAATGAATAAAGTCATAAGCACTTTTCAACTATGTTAAAATATGTTAAAATTGAAGAAAAGAGCAGTTAAAAAATACACACATGTCTATTGGAAAGGATAAGCGGTTCAGGAGGTTATAAAAGTCAAATTTTCAGTGATGTAAGTTTTACTAGGATTTTTGTTTCAAATGTCCATTCATTTCGTTATGTAAAAAAAGTTAGATAAAGAAAATATGTCACTAAATAAATTAAAAGAAGCGATATTACATCAATTCTAATTCAAAAGTGAAATTGCATGATGAATAATGCACAATTTCATAAGGCACAGTCACGCTTTTATGTACCGAAAAAGAAAAATTGACATTTACGTCATTCTACATGAAAAATATAAAAACTATTTTTACCACTATTAAAACACAGTTGCACCATCAACTTACTACAATAAACGAGGATTTTACCACTGCAACCATAACTTTAATCGAAACGTGAATGTTTCTAAATCAGACACCCTTTTATTAATGATCACTGCTCTTTATTCCTGCTTGGAATTTCTGGTTTAATATTTCGATTTCATTTGCCTCCTTCTTCTTATTTCGGTAATTCTCTTTCTGTTTCCTGAATTTTTGTTTCTCACGAAGTATTTGTTGACGATGTTCTTTTAGCTTCGCAAACCAGTCAGTTTCTTCATTTTCTGTTCTACTTATTTTTCATATTTGTTTGGAAACTAATATTTTTTCCGTAGATTTGGATGACTCGTGTAGCTTCCAAAATCGGTTAGTTGTCTTTTTTTAATAAGACACTTATGTTCGTAGTTTTACTCACGAAACAAGTATTTTGAATCCTTTGCTTGATTTTCATTTTCCTCTTTGGTATTTTATGGTTCATTCATAATGGCTTGCCTCTTGTTTCTCCGTCCTTGGTTTTACCTCTTTTGTCTCCTCTCGATTTTGTCAATTCCCTTTTCGTTTGCTTCAGTCACATTTGCTGTTCAGCATGTTTGCTGACATCAGTTGCTGATCTAGCTCTCATGAGTGGGGGTTTACGAGTGTGTGTCTTGAAGAAAAAGACTATTTTCTGACTTCGAAACCGGTCGATGCTGTTAGTTTTGTGCTGTGTGTTGTCTTTCACGAAGTTAGTTTAATTTCACTATCAATAATGCTGCCATCAAAATCCAATTCTTCAATATACCAGACTTTTATCTAAAGACTTTTGTCAGATTTTGTCTAAACAACAACTAGTAATAAAATAAAACTATTTTGTACTTTTCGATAAAGTCATACAGATTGTATAAAAAAGTTATTGACGCATTTTTAAACTGATAAAAATAGGCAATAGTAAACTTAAGACTACAAATAGCTTTAAAAAAAATATTTACAGTTTTTACAGGTTAGGGTATTCAACCTTCGTTTAAATAAATTTTAGAACGAAATAAATGGAATTTTCATGGCTTGTAGCATACCAATTTTGATAGGATAGGATCACACACATTCGAAATTTGTTTGACACGAAACATTCAATCTTCCGCAAAAAAACAAATCTTGAAATTGTCTCATAAATTGCTATTTAAAGAGTTGTTTCCCATCTTTTGCGGAGTGACAAAAATGATTAGGACTAATTTTATTCACTATGTATCATTTTAATACCATAAATGAAACTAGCATGTTCTCGTACTGTCTCGATAATGCGACCACTGGTTCCAGAAATTATGATTCTTCATGGGAATGCTGTTTAAATTTTAAATATCGAATAATCCGAGTTCAATCATGTGAATTTAAAATATAATTTTGTATATATATATACAATATTAACATTTCATAGAGATATATGTAATCGTTGGTGTGAGTTATCTCATTCACACCTCACATACCCACAATTTTAATATTCATATGAGGAATGACGTCTATTATACACCGAGAACCCACACTATTATGATCACCGTGGTAAAAACAAACCTTTAACTAAAAAATCAATAAAATATTGTTTGCAAGACGACCGATTTTAAACAAAATTTTCCCTTTAGAATAGATATAGAATAGAATTCAGAAAAATGACGTCTTATCCTTGAACGATTTTCTTTTCCAGTTATCAATAACGTCTGCGCGATTAGTTTTCATTTGTATTTATTACTCTGGGAAATAAACAAAGCTATCAAATTCCCGAATGAAATTGTTTCGGATTAAATGGTAACTTCTTTCCATGTAATATGTCCCTGATGACTGGGTTCTTCTAACTGTGATCTGGCAAAAGTTGTAATCATGTGTATACCGAAAATTGGCACTAAGACATTTTGAAGAAACATTGCATGCTATAACGGAAAAAGTACCTAAAATCTGTGGTCCCACTCAAATTTCTCATGCAATGATATTCAATATTGTATCATAATCAGTATCTGAATGAGGACATATATCTTTTTACAGCCTTTTATTCAACTTAATTTAGTGCTTGTTTGTCGAAGTGATTCAAATTTTTGAGGCCCAAATAAATCAGGTTCCAGTCATCATAATAACATGAAATTTGGTATGTCATAGTCTTTCGTGGTACATTTTAATTCTTTAGATTTTGACTTGATCGGGCTAGCCCGTCCTGGGCCTGCCTCCGGAATGTAGTCGCTTTTTATGTAGTCGTCCATTATTTTGTTTAAAATAATTTTTCCCATTTTCTTACGGCATTTCAGTTTGACATACGTCACGCGGAGTACGATCACGTTAAATATGTGGGCCGGTAAGTCCTTCCGAGAGGTTGGTGGTAGGGGAAGGAAGGTATGGTCCCTGTGGATGCCTCCCCCACTAGGTTTAGGTCTAAATTAGGTGGCACTTCCCAGCCGTCCAAAGAGATACCTTACATCTTCGGGTAGGTCGGACGTCTGGTTCGAAGAAGACGAAGAAGTTTGACATGCGATAATCCGGAAAACGTGGTAACCCGCCACCGCTAAAGTCCCGAATTATCGGAAGTTTGCTGTACAGCCGTAGAGAAATCGGGAAAAGAAGTAATACATCCAATTTATTTATAGAATCTCCTTCCTCTCCTTTGAAACGAATTCGGTTTTCACCTAAATCCGTGGTTGATATCTATAAAAAAGGGGGGGGGGTGAGATAAAAGGAAATCATAAATGACTTTTCTGACAATCAGTATAAATATCCTTTGTATATAATTTATACTTTCGTTTACAAACATTATTTTTAAAAAACATTTCGAATTGCCCCATCGACGGAAAATGGCATTCTAGAACCTCCTGAGCACACTTCAAACCCTTTTGGAAAGATATGTGTTTATTTAGGGTATGAGGTGAAGAAACTTCTCATAAATAATTGTATACGTATAAAATTTTATGTGAGGATACAAATATGTAAAATACGGATATGGGCAACAGACGACTTTCCCTACAGAGTTAAATTTATTTTCTCTTTCTTTCATTTATAATGTATTAAATTGAGTAAATTGTATAATATAACACGGATACATATTTAAATTGATACCGAATTTACAGGTTTAATTTGGTATCTGTTTTCACCTGGCGACTGAACGTTTTTTTAAAGAAAAATTTAAACATCTCGAGAACTGCACGTGGAGTGATGAGGTTTGTTGCGTGGATTTTTGCCACACGTCCGGCCAGGACGCATAAGTCATTGTTAATATTAATTTTCCCCAATGGTTACTTAATCTCGACACTGGCCGTATCGTATAATACAACATAGAAAATCAGCTACTATAAATGAGAGGGCAATGAGGACACCAAGTTAAATATAAAAATAATAACAAATTTATTTACAATGTTTAAAATAATAAAATGGAACCAATTAACATTTTAACTTAAAATAAAATACACAATATCATCTCACATAACTACTCTCCTTAAAACAATATTAACTCTCACAGCTATACATCATTAAATACGTAACTACATTCCTCCTCCGAAATGTAATTAAAATTATTTACTTAAATTTAAGTCTTAGCTCATTTTGCTCAAAATACTTTATCAGTTATCCTTATACAATAATTTGCATATTTGCTTTTTGATTCATCTACTGTGGATCCCCTGAATGTCGAGAGAAAGTATTCGATACCAAAAAGTACGTAAGTAACATGTATAAGCCTACCTCGGGTCTCTCATGGAGGTTCCGGCGACCGGGAGGGTGCCCCGGGTTCTCGACATCACAGCAGTTCTTTGGAATTTTTCACACTCCAAATTGGAAAAATCAAGCCTCGAAACTTTTTCAAAATCCTACCTCTCTCTCGAACATCCCAAAATTGTCACCTCCTACACTTTGGCGCCCCTGCTTCCAATTGATTTCACAGTGTAGCTCCTCTGTGCAATTGGTCAGTATAGGGTTACACCTATGTTTCATTGGATCATGTCGTCTTAGAAATCTGATGAGAGGCCCTGAAATCAATGTCTTAGCTGACCCAGTTTCCCATATTCTCAAGACGCACGTACACCCAGGGGCGGTCAAGAGGTCAACTTTATTGTTGGCCCACATTTCGGCGCCCTCTGTAATTTCAGCATATCCGCTCCAAGGGGCGATGATTTATTTCCTCTACAGGTGGCTGTCTAAGGAGACTTGAATAAATTGCAGAGAACACAAACAGGGGCCCTCTCCATAAATGGTGATCTCCTTCTAAACTTTTCAATATTGCATTTGGTTCGACATAACAATGTAACAAGGCTGACCTTATTATTTACCATAAAATTTACGTATAAAATGAACATTTAAATAATACATTTAATCTTTTACTTTAAATTTTAACAACTTTTGAGGGCCATTGAATTAAAAAAAAAAAAATCAGGTTCACCGTTTTTTTTTCTTACCAAAATGTAATCATCAGCTGGGTAACCCACGAGTAACTTACTTATCAAGTCGAATAGTTCTTGAACTAGAGTGGATACACATTAGACACACACACACACACACACACAGAGAGAGAGAGAGAGAGAGAGAGAGAGAGAGGCAAAAAAATATTTAATGAATTAAAATATCATAATTTGACTAATGTTTTTTCCGTAGATTTGGATAACTTGCTTAGCTACTAAATTCGGTTATATGCTTTTCACTTTCCTTATATACATAATGTATAAGGAAAGTATTGGGACGGGGTCGAAAATTCGAATTCGAGTTTTCGACGGGAGAGCACGTTTCAAGCATCCCTGATCAAGAATCAAACATTTTTGAAGTGATGTCTGTGTGTGTGTGTGTGTATGTGTGTGTGTAAGTCTGTGGAGACGATAACTGACGAACGAATGGACCGATTCGGACGAAATTTGGTACAAAAATCACAATCCGTAAACACTGGAAGTCTATTGTTTTTATACGCAATCTCGAATGTTCAGAACCCCCCTAGATTTTCGAGTGAAATTTTGAAATAATCGTCAAAAAATCAAAACCGCTAATAAAGTTACGCAAATAGACATTTCTTATGTAATTTTTCATTAGAAAACGATTGACATAAATTTTAGAACGCTAACATGAACCGTTCTTGCGATATTGCACATTTTTAAAAAAAATTATCAAAAAGTTATATAAAATTAAAAAAATATATTTCCTATTGATAAACATGCTCACTTTTCATATGTAATACCATGCGATAAATTGGGTGACATTATTCTCGTTGATCTAGCTCGTTCCATTCATGAAAAAATATACTTTGAGTAATACTTTTGTATTTGAACGCCAATAGTCATTTATTTGCTGTAAGAATAACTTATTTCTCCGTCCATAACGCTTGGCGACGAATATGGCAGAATGTCGCCAACTTGGCGACATTTTTAATTGGTGCCAAATTAACAAAAATCTCGCCAAATTGATAAAAATGACGCTAAATCAATGAAATAACGACTAATTGACGAAAATTCAATATCTTGGAAAGAATATAAGTATCTACTATAAGAATATCATTTTTTTTAACTGTAAAAGTAGTAAATTTATTGCATTATATAAGGAAAGTCATGTGTTGCCCATATCAGATTTTTTTAATATAATAAGACAGTTATGTTAGTAGTTTTGCTCACTAAATAAGTACTTTGAATCCTTTGCTTGATTTTCAATTTCGTCTTTGGTATTTTACGGTTCATTCATAATGGCCTACCTCTTTCTTCTTCTTTGGTTTTTACCTCTTTTCTCTTCTCTCGATTTTTGTCAAGTCCCTTTTCTTTTGCTTTAGTCACATTCGCTGTTCTAACATCAGTTGCTGATCTAGCTCTCATGACTGAAGGCTACGCTTGTGTGTTCTGATGAAGAAGGCTGTTTCTTGACTTCGAAATCGGTCGATACTGTTAATTTTGTATTGTGTGTTGTTTCTCACGAAGTTATTTTAATTTCACTATCAATAATGCTATCATCAGAATCCAATTCTTCTATATCTGAGACTTCAGCACTAGCAATGTAATCCCAAACTTATTTTAAAATGGTTAACATTTTTTAATTACACTTTTCTGAAATACAAAGTTAATATTGTATTCTACTTATAACTGCTTTTAAAAAATATGAACACATAAAATAAATCAGAAATGGGATACAATATTATTCAAAGTTTTAAATAATCACAACCATTTGTCCAATGTAATGAACATGTGATTATTCAACTCATATTTTGTCTAAACAACAACCAATAATAAAAATGAAACTATTTTCGATGTTTTGATAAACTTATGCAGATTGTATAAAACGTATCCAACACATTCTTAATTAACTTGTAAAAACTAAACAGATAATAGTAAACTTAAGACTACAAATAGTTTTTAAAAGAAACATTTACTGTTTTTACATGTTAGAACCTTCGTTTAAATACATTTTAGAACGAATTAAATGCAATTTTCATGGCTTGTAGCATACAAATTTTAATAGGATAGGATCACAAACGTTCAAAATTTGTTCGACACAAAACATTCAATCTTCCTTAATAAAAACAAATCTTGAAATTGTCTCATAAATTGTTATTTAGAGAGTTATTTCCCCATCTTTTACGGAGTGACAAAAATGAATAGGACTAATTTTATTCACTGTGTATCATTTTAATACTATAAATGAAACTAGCATGTTCTCATACTGTCGGTAATGCAACCACTGGATCCAGAAATTATGATTCGTCATGGGAATGCTGTGGCAATTTAAAATTTCGAATAATCCGAGTTCTAATCATGTGAATTAAAAATATATATATATATATATATAATATATATATATAATATAATATATATATATATGTATATATATTATATATATATATATATATATATATATATAAATTGAAAGATTTTAATCGAAAATTATGCATAAACTACTGTATGTACAAAAAAACCCATCTCTAGCATATCTGTTACAAATGAGTAACTATAGACCAAGACTAAGGATAAAGATAGAAGGTAGCATATCACTACAATGGAAAGGGGGATGAGAAGAATATTAGGATACAAAAATCACAATTAAAAGTATATAAATATAAAAATAAACAAGAAAGATCAATCATGCTTAAAGCATTGATTAAGAAACACTTTCCAACTTCAATGCAATTTTATTTAAACATGTCTAAAATGCAATACATTCCTCGGTAATATTTTAAAACTTCTCACAATACTGCATTGATTTATTATAGTTGAAAACTTAAACATTCATCCAAAAAAATGAACTTCATTCAAATGACGGCATTGAAATATAAATTGCCTGGTTTAAACATCTCTAAAATGTGATATATTACTCGTTAACAATTTTAGAATTATCATAATACCACGATAATTTATTATATTTAAAAACTTCATCGAAACCAACTGAAATTCATTCAAATGACGTCATAGAAAAAATAACACGCCTGGCTCTCTCTAAAAAAGCAGCATTTCATTCATAAATAATTTCCCATTCATGTCATTCATCACAATGCAATAATAATTTATTTTATTTAAAAATTAAGACCATGGAGCTATAAGTAATTTAACTCTATGCTTAAAACTTCATCGCAAAAAATCGTCCTTCTCTCGGTAAAGTCAATGAATATTTCTTTCGTATCAGCTATGCAGACTCCATGAGCTAAATTCTTTTGCATTAAAAAAATACAGCAATTCCTATACAACTCATCCTACATATTTTGCTGTTTACATTTCACATAAGTGAAAAATAGGCTTCGTTAGAGAAATAATCAAAGTTGGATGCTCATTTAAACTCAAATATATTGTCATTGCGTTGTTTCAGTATGTAGATGCACAGAATTTAAGCGAAAATAAAGAGGTTTTACGACGAATACAACACTCAATATGAATTAAAAAGAACTTTAAAAATGACGATTTTGAGACAAGATGGATGCCGTATTATATTTTGAAGTTGGTCACGTGATCGTTTCATATCATGGTCACGTGATCGCTTCATGTAAGAGGTGTAATTATTATTTTAATTTTTATTTAAAAAACTACTGAATATATTTCGCTGAATTTTTTTTTATATATTTTATGGAACAATTTGAATATTACCTAAAATTTTCGAAGCAATTTGTGAATTTTAAATCCGCTTCAAAAATGTTTGAAAAATTAGGTCCCATAGGGCTCAATGTATTTCATTTTTTCAACCCGGGTTCAATCCAAAACTAATTGGGTGATATTATTTATTTATATTCCCATAGGTCCTACAGACCGTCTGAACAACATACTAAAATTTCATTTTGATTAAGTCATTTTTACGGCAGTTATTGTGCTAACGGACAGACAGACAGACAGACAGACAGACAGAATGAACAAAGTCATAAACACTTTTCAACTTTGTTGTAAAGTGTTAAAAAAAGGAAAAGAAGACACGGCAAAAATGAGAAAAGGCAATAATAATTAGCTCAAGATAAGAGATTAAGACATAGAGAACAATCAATTGAAACTACACAAAAAATAGCGGTTAGTTCGAAATTGCATTCTCATCAGGACAGCCATACAATTCGAATTAAAACCGATAGAATAGCCAGTTTCTGACAATGGCGATAGTATTAAACTATAGACACCATTGGAACTGTCTACTGGCTAGTGGAAGGTGAAAAATAAATAAATTGAATTACAAATCTGAAAAATAATACCTCCTCGAACAGAAATATGAACTCACAAGCATTGCACCACGTGTAAGATAAACTAGTGACTGAGCATTTCACCTCACTTCGTCAATGCGAGTGGGCACCGGAATGAATACATTTGAACGATACATAATATCTATGGAGACATTCAAAAATACGTAGTAATCAGTATAGGACTCAGGACAAGTGGAAAATAGTCATTCGAAAATAGTAAACAGTATTAGACTCAGGCCAAGTGGTAAGTGACGTGATAAGAATGGGTGAATTCTCAAAAATGAGTTAACCAATCAAAGATAAATAATGCATGTGTAAAATTATTACGTGGTATATTTGAAATTATTAATAATATTATTTACAAATACTTCCGGATATTGGTAATTTTGACAAATGCGTTTAAGATTATTGATGTGGAGAAAGTGAAACTGAGGATCAGAAAGTCGATGTATTCGAAATAGCTGGTTTAAAATGATGTTTCTAAACAATTGAATAGAATTACAAGATTGATATGATAGCAGCTTTGATAGTGAAGTTGTAAGAATCTTTTTTATCATATAGATTGGTGATTACATATATATAATATATATATAATATAATATATATATATGTATATATGTATATATAATATAATATATATATATGTATATATATATTATATATATATATATACGAGTATAATTTATATATAATATATATATATATATATATATATATATATATATATATATATATATATATATATATAAAATAGAAAAATAAATAAAAAAAAATAGAAACAAACCTTTAAATAAAAAATCAATAAAATATTGTTTGCAAGAAGACCGATTTTAAACAAAATTTTCCCTTTGGAATAGATATAGAATAGAATTCAGAAAAATGACGTCTTATCCTTGAACGATTTTCTTTTCCAGTTATCAATAACGTCTGCGCGATTAGTTTTTATTTGTATTTATTACTCTGGGAAATTAACAAAGCTATCAAATTCCCAAATAAATTGTTTCAGATTAAATGGTAACTTCTTTCCTTGTAATATGTTCCTGTTGACTGGGTTCTTCTAACTGTGATCTGGCAAAAGTTGTAATCATATGTACCGAAATTGGCACTAAGAAATTTTGAAGAAACATTGCATGCTATAATAAGACAATGTCTATAATATGGGAAATGTCTATAATATGGGGCTCCACTCGAATTTCTCATACAATGATATTCAATATTGTATCATAATCAATATCTGAATGAGGTCTTTAGATTTGAGCCTGATCGAGATAGTCCGTCCTGCACCTGTCTCAGGAATGCAAAAGTTTTTGGTGTAGTCGTCCATTATTTTGTTTAAAGTAATATTCTGCAATTTCCTTACGAGATTTCAGTTTGACATACGTCACGTGGAGTACGGGCAATTTAAATATGTGTGTCCGTAAGTCCTTCCGAGAGATTGGTGGTAGGGGAAAGACTGTACGATCCCTGTGATGCCTCCACCATTAGGTTCCGGTCTAAATTGGGTGGCACTTCCCGGCCGTCCGATACCTTACACTTTCGGGTAGGTCGGACAGTCTGGTTCGAAGAAGACGAAGAAGTTTGACATACGACAATTCGGCAAATTTGGCCACCCGCCACCACTAAAATTCCGAATTATCGGAAGTTTACTGTACGGTTGTAAAGTTGCAAAGGTTTGGAGAAAAATATTTGAATCAGGAAAAGAAGTAATAAATCCAATTTATTTATAGGAATCTCCTCTCTTTTGAAACAAACTCGGTTATTCACCTAAATCTTTTGTTGATATCTATAAAAAAAATCTGATGTGGGCAACACATGACTTTCCTTATATAATGCAATGAATTTACTACTTTTACAGTAAAAAAACTAGGTTTTTCTTATAGTAGATACTTATATTCTTTCCAAGATATTAAATTTTCGACAATTAGTCGCCATTTTCATTGATTTGGCGTTGTTTTAATCCATTTGGCAAGATTTTCGTTAATTTAACAACATTTCAGAAAGTCGCCAAGTTGGCGACATTCCGCCAAATTCGTCGCCAAAATCTCGCCAAGCTTTAATGACGGAGAAGTAAGTTATTCTTATAGCAGATAAATGACTATTGGCGTTCAAATACAAAAGTATTACTCTAAGTATCTTTTCTCATGAATGGAACGAGCTAGATTCACTTGAATGATGTCACCAAATTTATCGCATGGTATTACATATAAAAAGTGAACATGTTTCTCAATAGGAAATATATATTTTTTATTTTATATGACTTTTTGATAACTTTTTAAAAAATGTGCAATATCTCGAGAACGGTTCATGTTAGCGTTCTAAAATTTATGTTAATCATTTTCTAATGAAAAATTACATAAGATATGTCTATTTGCGTAACTTTATTAGCGGTTTTGATTTTTTGACGATTTTTTCAAAATTTCACTCGAAAATTTAGGGGGGTTCTGAACATTCGATTACATTTAAAAACAATAAGCTTCCAGTGTTCATGGATTGTGATTTTTGTACCAAATTTCGTTCGAATCGGTCCATTCGTTCGTCAATTATCGAATCCACAGTCTCACTGACACACACGCACACGCACACACACACACACACACACACACGCACACACACAGACATCACTCCAAAAGTGTTTGATTCGTGATTAGTGATGCTTGAAACGTGCTCTCCCGTCGAAAACTCGAATTTGAATTTTCGACCACGTCACAATACTTTCTTTATACATTATGTATATAAGGAAAGTGAAAAGGGGGGAGGGAATAAAAGGAAATCATAAATGACTTTTCTGACAATCAATTTACCCTACATATAAAGATCCTTTGTATATAAATTATACTGTCGTTTATAAACATTATTTTTCAAAAAAAAATTCGAATATGCCCGATCGACGGAAAATGGTATTATAAAACCTCCTGAGCACACTTCAAACCCTTTTGGAAATATATGTGTTTGTTTGTGAGTATAAGGTGAAGAAACAAATCATGAATAATTGTATACGTATAAAATATTATGTGTGGATACAAATATGTAAAAGATGGATATGGGCAGCAGACGACTTTCCCTACAGAGTTAAATTAATTTTCTCCTTCTTTTATAATGTATTAAATCGGGATTAACTGTATAAAATAACACGGATACATATTTAAATTGACACCAAATTTGCAGTTTTAATTTGATTTTTGTTTTCACCTGGTGACTGAACGTATTATTTTCAAACAAAACATTATCTCGAGAATTAACTGTACATGGAGTGATGAGGCTGATTATTTACCATAAAAAATTACGTAGAAAATGAGCGTTTATTTAATACATTTAGTCTTTTATTTTAAATTTTAACAACTTTTGCGGGCCATTAAAAAAAAAAAGAGGTTCAACATTTTTTTAATCGTACCAAAATGTAGTTAGCACCAAAGTAACCCACGAGTGACTTACCTACCAAATTTTGTGAAATTTTTTCGAATAATGTTTGAACTAGAGTGGATACATATTGCAAAGACAGACACATAGACTGACACGCACACAGAGACGCCACGCTAAAAATGGCGGTTTCGTGTTCTTTAGTATCCAAAACATTCAGATTCGTCGAAAACTCGAGTTCAAATTCTCGACACGATTCCAATACTTTTCCTATACGTTATCGTATATTGTAGGAAAAATAAAAACTATCGGATGATTTTGTGTTCAATATAAATGTGTCGTCAGTGTCAATGTGTTTGGATTTTGTGCCTGCTTCTGCACACTTTATACAAATAAATTACACATAAATTACACATAAATTAAATAAATAAATAATAAATAGACTAATTACTACAAGTCTTGTGTTTAAAGCACACATTATTTGAAATTCAATATTTTCATCGCAATATTATCTGGGAAAAACAAACATAATTTCCGAAATAATGATAACAGTGTAATGCTCTAGAAAACTGATAATTTAAAATACGCTATGCATGTCAAAGGTATTCCATTTACATATATTTACACAATTAAGCTGAGTACAGAAAATTGTGCCAATTGCTGTTGTCATTTATTACTTTTCCCAATAGTACATGGTAATGTATTGGAATCGTGTCGAAAATCGCACCTCGAGTTTTTGAAGGATCTACACGTTTCGAGCACTCAGGAACACGAAAAAACTATTTTTAACGTGATGTCTGTGCGTATGTCTGTCTGCATGTGTGTGTGTGTGTGTGTGTGTGTGTGTGTTGTGTTGTGTGTGTGTGTGTGTGTGTATACAATGTACGTATCCACCTAACTCAAATACTAATTCAGTACATTTCATAAAATTTAGCAAATCACTTCACTTGTGTCTTCCTTGGTGCTGATTAGATTCTGATACAATTCGTTAAAAAAGAACCTGCTTCCTTTGTGCGATATGGCCCGCAAAAATGAGCAAAATCTGAAGTATAAAAATGTGCAAAAATAAGAATGTGCTTAAATGTATCAATTAAATGCCTATTCTATACGTAGTTTTTGGCGATAAAAAGAATAAGATCAACGTCATTACTCGTTAACTAATCGTTCTCGAGATATTTTTCTTTGTTCGCATTTTTGCAATTCCACTTCAATCACCGAATGCAAACAAAAATGTAAGTAAAATTGCAATTCCAGTATAATTTTAAATAATCCACCGTTTTATTTTGTGCAATTGAACTGAATTTAATGAATTATGAAAGAAAAACCAAGAAAATAAATTTGAGTCTGGAGGAAAAGTCAGGTGCTGTCCGCATCATTTCTTTTTTCTTATTATTAATAAGAGAATTTTCAAAGAACGATTTACAAAAGAAAGCGCCTAAAAGATACATTTTTTTTTCACTTTGATATTGCTCGTGATAAAAATAGGAGTAAAAACTGTTAAATATAAATTGCATGAGTGGTTGAAGTAAGACTGACATATCGCAAGTCAAATATTTTTAAAATACTGCTGTGAAAATTAGTCAAGTAGCTTTATTGGAAGCATTGACTGCTCAAAGGTGTTTAAATTAAATTTTTAATTAGTTAAATTTTAAATTAGTTAAATTTTAAATTTTAGTGTTCCAATGCTTCCTTTGTGTGAAAATTGAGCACTCTCGATCGTACTGAATCTATACTCGCGGAAAGGCTAACTTGAATACATTGTGAATGTTATAACCGGATAATTATTCAGTTTTGTATCCATACTCATATTACATGTAAAATAATAAGATGGCTAGAATTCAAAACAATAAAATCCATTTTAAATATCAATTTTAAATGCTTTTGTTAATGACATTTGAAATGTAATTAAAAGAGTGAATTAATCTGAACTCAAAACATCGGTAAAATTTAGTTTTTAATTACTAATAGCCTTTAATAGATGAACTATATAACTTAGCGGAGGTGTACATTTTTCCCCCTCTTTAGTGTTAAATTAGGTTTTCTGCAAGTACATATCTAGAGCTGGCGGCAAAAGTCGAAAACAGCGATTTTGAATTATCGAGGAAAGAAAATTTTATGCTTTCAAGAAAACATTTTTTTAATTTTATTTTTTTGTTTTGTTTTCAGAATACAAATGTAATCTTTATGGCGTTTGTTATGCATTTATGAGCTAAATAAATAATAAATTTTCTTAATTTAAATTTTCTTTACCCCACTGCTATCCGTACAAAATTTAATAAGTGTTTAAAGTGTTTCTTTTTTTAACATCTTAGAAGCCTAACTGATTTATGTACTTTTCCCACAACAAAGATCATAAATTTCTTAAATCAAATATGTTACAAAAAAAACAAATTGGAATTTTTGACTTATGAGCTTTTTCCCGCCACCTCTAGATATACCATTAGAACAATTTTACTAATACCTCCCTTTTAAGCAAAACAGTTTTCACGAGCTTGAAAAAATTCGATTATTTTTAAGATCTATCAAAATTTTATTTTGAAATTATGCGAATCACAAAAATAAAATCAGACCCTCCGATTTCGTCTCTCACGAATTAGAAACGCATTCTGCAGAGGAGAAAATCCCATCCATAAATCACACGAAAAGTTAGCAAACTTTCAACTTTCTCTTTGGCGTCTTTATGGCAACCCGAGGTTGGCGAATTCACTGTTGGCTATGTTTTTACCCCTTTCGGATGGCGGGGATTTTCAGTTTTGTTGTGGTTGACAGCGGGACTAGGATTATTATTATTAGTAAGGAAAGAAAAATATGAACGTTGCTGGGGGTACGACGACCACGGGGCTGACCAGGGGCGGAGTGGGAAGATCGTCGAATAAAAGGCTCAGTAATAAGCCCAGTAACCAAACGTTCACAGAACAGATAGCGGTAAGTCTGAATTTTATTGCGCAAATTTCTTCCTCGCTTTAATTTCACAATTGTTTTGTGTATGTAAATGCAATAGAACCCATTTATAACGAGCCCATACGAAGGACTATTCCAGATTTGACGTAGAAATTGAGAAGTTTTAATTTGTAGAACATTTATTGAAGCCCCATTGTTCGTTTTTAGCGAGCGAAACTTCAAAGTTTAATTTAACGAGCATGCAAAACACGAGTAAAAAACTGAACTCGTGGTAAAACTGATTGGAATGACAATACAAGATTAAAATATAAACAAAAGAGAAAGTAAAATCTTAACTTTGTTTCTGAACAACAGGGATTTTCTTTATGGGAATTCTCTAACTGCACAAACGGACACGATTAGCAACATAAATGAATTGAAGGGAGGGTTGATACAATGGTCTCTTAAGTTCAAATCCAGTACCTAACCCTGCAATGATTAATGTTCATTATTTTAATTCAATTAAAATATTTTATTCAATTAAATATTAAAACATTTTGATGAGTTTAACTTTTATTGATTAATCTTCATTTTCCAATGTGGAGGTAAATTATTTGTGTTAAAACCCGTTTTCGCAGAAAAGTTCAGAAAGTTTAATCATATCAAGAAGAAATTAATGAAGAAATAAAATGAAGTTTTAATTAAATAGTATTTAAAATTGATATATCCGTGAAGAAACAGTGAAATTATATGTTGAGGCAAGTGTTCACTGTTTCCTCTTCATAGAGGAGATATGAATAAGATACAAGTAAGTTGCGACATATTTCCAAGGAAATAGACTTCTTTTTGGATTAAAACGAGAGTAGATGAAAATATTTTGTTCACCTAGGTAGCTGACATACAAAATATGTTGAGAATTATTACCGGATTATTGGAAACTAGGATAAATTACCGAGCTCTAAATAAGCGCCTGCTACTTAAATAAATCATGCCGCCGCTAAATCATATCTTGGTTTGAAAATAAATAGCCACAGTTGCTCTCAGTAAACGTGGATTTCAAAAATTAAATAAATAAAATAAAATGGGCTATCATTTTTGCAGGAGAGAAGGCGTAGCTTAAACTCACAGTGAGTTCTAATGGCATGAGCAGGAAAGTCCACGGGCTGCCAAAGAAGTAATGTCTTCAGCAAGCGAAATCGAAAATCTCAAAGGATAATATTTTCGACCGCTAAGGAACTGATTTCTGTGAAGTTTGCTTAAAATCGTGCTAAAACATAAAATAACTAAGGAACTAATTCAAATTACAATAAAATCTCGCCGAGCTCAAGTCCTAAAATATGTGTGTATCAAATTTCATAGCTGTACGACGCTTAGATTTATCGCCACAGACAACACACACGGACAACACAAACATCGTACTTTCTTAAGCAAGATGTATCATCAAAAACATCATAGGAAAATATAACTTTCAATGAAACACAGTTAATTTTAACCTTCCATATATATATATATATATATATATATATATAAAATAAAAGATATGATATGAAATTCCAATGATGGATTTTGGTTTGCTCCGTATGAATCTTTTAATATATATATATATATATATATATATATATATATATACAGAGAGAGAGAGAGAGAGTAACTTACTATTGCCAAATCTGAAACAAGCATGTGTTTGGGTTAATTAGAATTAGATGCTCAGACCTGAAGATGAATCTAAGTCTGGTTAATCTCCAAAATTAAGCCAATGCTGTTCATTTCTTTCATCGGCATTGTAGTCGTGGTGTAACTGCTTTGGTGATTTTAATATTTCATAATTACTTGGAATTGGTTATTATTATCATATCTTTCTAATATATATATATATATATATATATATATATATATACAGGGTGTCCCAAAAACATTGATTAACCTGTGCTTTTATTCCTTAAATATTGATCTCAGACATATATAATAAATTACTAAGTTGCGTAAAAAGGTAAAGAATTTTATGAAATCCATAAAAATTTTCAGGGGATTAAATTTGAAGAAATATAAAATTTAAACTTCTATACGGCCCCCATACAAAAACATTTCCAATGAGTAAAATGTGCCCCATACACTAATAAGATAATGTACAAAATTTCAACATTTTATCATAAAAAGTCCCAGAGATATGTTTAAACAACGTTGTTGAGAGATTAATCACACATTAAAATGTAAATGTTTACAGCAAGAGTGCAAATGAAGCAACGCAGAAATGCATCATAGGCAAATAATATCTGCCTCTTATATTTAATGGATCTTTGGCATGGATGGGAAAGCATTTTAAAAAGCTCTGTAATCTTTGTGTAAAATTATTATTTCTACACAGTGTAGATACTTTTGTACCAATAAATAGCAAAATTATTATTTATTTATGCAATCATTGTTTTCTTTCGTAATTTATGTATGACCCCTGAAACGCGATCTGATCTGCCGACATGATTTTTCCCCCTCTGAGAACCCATGTCGATGCATCGAAAAGTGGTTTAAGTCAGCATTTTTGTCTTTTCATATCTCAGACTTTTTATGATAAAATGCTGAAATTTTGTACATCACCTTATTAGTGTATGGGGCACATTTTACTCATTGGAAATGCTTTTGTACGGAGGCCGTATAAAAATTTTAATTTTGCATTTCTTAAAATTTAATTCCCTTGAAAATTTTAATCGATTTCATAAAATTCTGTACCTTTCTTTACGCAACTTTGTAATTTATATATGTATCTAAGATCAATATTTAAGGAATAAAAGCTGAAATCAATGTTTTTGGGACATTCTATATATAATTGGAATTATGAAAATAAAATGTATAGGAATGCATATATAGTGCATAAAAATTAGAACAATATCTGTAAATACAACATCAACCCCCCGGGGATCGTATAATAACGCACATGGAATTCAACCTAACGAATGATGATATGCAAAAAATAACAAAAGAGGGCAGGAAATATTAGACCATTGAAAGATTTGAAAAATGACAGTTAAAAGATAATAATATATCTGTCAGAAACTTCTTCAGGGGCACATTCTAGACAGATATACTAAAATCCGATTTCTCTATGATTGCATAAAAACCCCTGATTAAAAATATATGCAATCTGTGCCCAACAACGGAAAAAATCAGAGATACAGAAAAGCGACACAAGAGGACAATATTTAACTAAAATACCATAAAATAACACATAATTATAAAAAAATATAACACACAAATAAACAAATTGCGCAAAAATGCAACTCACAAGTTTTGAAATTTTTCTCTAGCTTCCATGCTCATCACATGAGAGAAGGGGTTCAATGGAATGGACCGGGAAAAAGGAAGTTGAAGTAGAAGTATAAGGCAATAAGTCCAAAGGCATAATTTAAGATTTTGCAATTAAACGTGTTTTTGGGCATGCCTGAACACAAAAAAAATGTTTACGATGCGATGTATGTACGTTGACGAGTGTGTAAATAATGTTATCTTCTACACAAATAAAACCAGTAAAACTAAATTTTGGCTTAATTCTTGCCGTTAGTGTAAATGTAATACAGGGTGGCCATAATTAAAGTAGAGTTGTTTAGAACCCGATAGTGAGAAAACTGTTGGTCCAAACTCAACAAAATTTGCAGTAAATACTATTTAGACCATAGGGTTTTGATTTTCAAAAGAAAAAAAATATTGGGATTTTTGCCACCAAAGTGGCGCTGTAAAGTCCATTTTTGGAGTAAAATAGGCATAGGAAGTACAGAAAGTTAACATTTTACATGCATTTTGATACTGACATTACATTTTACATTCACATTTGCACTTACATTTTGTCAAACATTTTAGCAATCCTGTCTCCCATACGCAATAGTGCGTTGTAGTAAATATGCAGATTTTCACGGAAGAAAAAGGTGGTAATGCAAAACGTTGTGCAAATTTTAGTCAGCTGACGCTGAAGTTTTACTAGCAAAGTACGATCACGTAATGTTAGCATAGCGAACTTTTAACAGCAAAACACGATCGTAAAAATGTAGCTCATCATTGATTCCGACACATTCTTTCAGTTTTCCTTATATCCTCAAAACTAGTAGTTAGTAGTACATATTAATAACATCAGCGTCATCTGATTAAAATTTACATAACATTTTGCTTTGCCACCTCTTTTGTAAAAATGTAGCTCATCATTGATTCCGACACATTCTTTCAGTTTTCCTTATATCCTCAAAACTAGTAGTTAGTAGTACATATTAATAACATCAGCGTCATCTGATTAAAATTTACATAACATTTTGCTTTGCCACCTCTTTTGTAAAAATGTAGCTCATCATTGATTCCGACACATTCTTTCAGTTTTCCTTATATCCTCAAAACTAGTAGTTAGTAGTACATATTAATAACATCAGCGTCATCTGATTAAAATTTACATAACATTTTGCTTTGCCACCTCTTTTGTAAAAATGTAGCTCATCATTGATTCCGACACATTCTTTCAGTTTTCCTTATATCCTCAAAACTAGTAGTTAGTAGTACATATTAATAACATCAGCGTCATCTGATTAAAATTTACATAACATTTTGCTTTGCCACCTCTTTTGTAAAAATGTAGCTCATCATTGATTCCGACACATTCTTTCAGTTTTCCTTATATCCTCAAAACTAGTAGTTAGTAGTACATATTAATAACATCAGCGTCATCTGATTAAAATTTACATAACATTTTGCTTTGCCACCTCTTTTGTAAAAATGTAGCTCATCATTGATTCCGACACATTCTTTCAGTTTTCCTTATATCCTCAAAACTAGTAGTTAGTAGTACATATTAATAACATCAGCGTCATCTGATTAAAATTTACATAACATTTTGCTTTGCCACCTCTTTTGTAAAAATGTAGCTCATCATTGATTCCGACACATTCTTTCAGTTTTCCTTATATCCTCAAAACTAGTAGTTAGTAGTACATATTAATAACATCAGCGTCATCTGATTAAAATTTACATAACATTTTGCTTTGCCACCTCTTTTGTAAAAATGTAGCTCATCATTGATTCCGACACATTCTTTCAGTTTTCCTTATATCCTCAAAACTAGTAGTTAGTAGTACATATTAATAACATCAGCGTCATCTGATTAAAATTTACATAACATTTTGCTTTGCCACCTCTTTTGTAAAAATGTAGCTCATCATTGATTCCGACACATTCTTTCAGTTTTCCTTATATCCTCAAAACTAGTAGTTAGTAGTACATATTAATAACATCAGCGTCATCTGATTAAAATTTACATAACATTTTGCTTTGCCACCTCTTTTGTAAAAATGTAGCTCATCATTGATTCCGACACATTCTTTCAGTTTTCCTTATATCCTCAAAACTAGTAGTTAGTAGTACATATTAATAACATCAGCGTCATCTGATTAAAATTTACATAACATTTTGCTTTGCCACCTCTTTTGTAAAAATGTAGCTCATCATTGATTCCGACACATTCTTTCAGTTTTCCTTATATCCTCAAAACTAGTAGTTAGTAGTACATATTAATAACATCAGCGTCATCTGATTAAAATTTACATAACATTTTGCTTTGCCACCTCTTTTGTAAAAATGTAGCTCATCATTGATTCCGACACATTCTTTCAGTTTTCCTTATATCCTCAGAACTAGTAGTTAGTAGTACATATTAATAACATCAGCGTCATCTGATTAAAATTTACATAACATTTTGCTTTGCCACCTCTTTTGTAAAAATGTAGCTCATCATTGATTCCGACACATTCTTTCAGTTTTCCTTATATCCTCAGAACTAGTAGTTAGTAGTACATATTAATAACATCAGCGTCATCTGATTAAAATTTACATAACATTTTGCTTTGCCACCTCTTTTGTAAAAATGTAGCTCATCATTGATTCCGACACATTCTTTCAGTTTTCCTTATATCCTCAAAACTAGTAGTTAGTAGTACATATTAATAACATCAGCGTCATCTGATTAAAATTTACATAACATTTTGCTTTGCCACCTCTTTTGTAAAAATGTAGCTCATCATTGATTCCGACACATTCTTTCAGTTTTCCTTATATCCTCAGAACTAGTAGTTAGTAGTACATATTAATAACATCAGCGTCATCTGATTAAAATTTACATAACATTTTGCTTTGCCACCTCTTTTGTAAAAATGTAGCTCATCATTGATTCCGACACATTCTTTCAGTTTTCCTTATATCCTCAAAACTAGTAGTTAGTAGTACATATTAATAACATCAGCGTCATCTGATTAAAATTTACATAACATTTTGCTTTGCCACCTCTTTTGTAAAAATGTAGCTCATCATTGATTCCGACACATTCTTTCAGTTTTCCTTATATCCTCAAAACTAGTAGTTAGTAGTACATATTAATAACATCAGCGTCATCTGATTAAAATTTACATAACATTTTGCTTTGCCACCTCTTTTGTAAAAATGTAGCTCATCATTGATTCCGACACATTCTTTCAGTTTTCCTTATATCCTCAAAACTAGTAGTTAGTAGTACATATTAATAACATCAGCGTCATCTGATTAAAATTTACATAACATTTTGCTTTGCCACCTCTTTTGTAAAAATGTAGCTCATCATTGATTCCGACACATTCTTTCAGTTTTCCTTATATCCTCAAAACTAGTAGTTAGTAGTACATATTAATAACATCAGCGTCATCTGATTAAAATTTACATAACATTTTGCTTTGCCACCTCTTTTGTAAAAATGTAGCTCATCATTGATTCCGACACATTCTTTCAGTTTTCCTTATATCCTCAAAACTAGTAGTTAGTAGTACATATTAATAACATCAGCGTCATCTGATTAAAATTTACATAACATTTTGCTTTGCCACCTCTTTTGTAAAAATGTAGCTCATCATTGATTCCGACACATTCTTTCAGTTTTCCTTATATCCTCAAAACTAGTAGTTAGTAGTACATATTAATAACATCAGCGTCATCTGATTAAAATTTACATAACATTTTGCTTTGCCACCTCTTTTGTAAAAATGTAGCTCATCATTGATTCCGACACATTCTTTCAGTTTTCCTTATATCCTCAAAACTAGTAGTTAGTAGTACATATTAATAACATCAGCGTCATCTGATTAAAATTTACATAACATTTTGCTTTGCCACCTCTTTTGTAAAAATGTAGCTCATCATTGATTCCGACACATTCTTTCAGTTTTCCTTATATCCTCAAAACTAGTAGTTAGTAGTACATATTAATAACATCAGCGTCATCTGATTAAAATTTACATAACATTTTGCTTTGCCACCTCTTTTGTAAAAATGTAGCTCATCATTGATTCCGACACATTCTTTCAGTTTTCCTTATATCCTCAAAACTAGTAGTTAGTAGTACATATTAATAACATCAGCGTCATCTGATTAAAATTTACATAACATTTTGCTTTGCCACCTCTTTTGTAAAAATGTAGCTCATCATTGATTCCGACACATTCTTTCAGTTTTCCTTATATCCTCAAAACTAGTAGTTAGTAGTACATATTAATAACATCAGCGTCATCTGATTAAAATTTACATAACATTTTGCTTTGCCACCTCTTTTGTAAAAATGTAGCTCATCATTGATTCCGACACATTCTTTCAGTTTTCCTTATATCCTCAAAACTAGTAGTTAGTAGTACATATTAATAACATCAGCGTCATCTGATTAAAATTTACATAACATTTTGCTTTGCCACCTCTTTTGTAAAAATGTAGCTCATCATTGATTCCGACACATTCTTTCAGTTTTCCTTATATCCTCAAAACTAGTAGTTAGTAGTACATATTAATAACATCAGCGTCATCTGATTAAAATTTACATAACATTTTGCTTTGCCACCTCTTTTGTAAAAATGTAGCTCATCATTGATTCCGACACATTCTTTCAGTTTTCCTTATATCCTCAAAACTAGTAGTTAGTAGTACATATTAATAACATCAGCGTCATCTGATTAAAATTTACATAACATTTTGCTTTGCCACCTCTTTTGTAAAAATGTAGCTCATCATTGATTCCGACACATTCTTTCAGTTTTCCTTATATCCTCAAAACTAGTAGTTAGTAGTACATATTAATAACATCAGCGTCATCTGATTAAAATTTACATAACATTTTGCTTTGCCACCTCTTTTGTAAAAATGTAGCTCATCATTGATTCCGACACATTCTTTCAGTTTTCCTTATATCCTCAAAACTAGTAGTTAGTAGTACATATAAATAACATCAGCGTCATCTGATTAAAATTTACATAACATTTTGCTTTGCCACCTCTTTTGTAAAAATGTAGCTCATCATTGATTCCGATACATTCTTTCAGTTTTCCTTATATCCTCAAAACTAGTAGTTAGTAGTACATATTAATAACATCAGCGTCATCTGATTAAAATTTACATAACATTTTGCTTTGCCACCTCTTTTGTAAAATTGTAGCTCATCATTGATTCCGACACATTCTTTCAGTTTTCCTTATATCCTCAAAACTAGTAGTTAGTAGTACATATTAATAACATCAGCGTCATCTGATTAAAATTTACATAACATTTTGCTTTGCCACCTCTTTTGTAAAAATGTAGCTCATCATTGATTCCGACACATTCTTTCAGTTTTCCTTATATCCTCAAAACTAGTAGTTAGTAGTACATATTAATAACATCAGCGTCATCTGATTAAAATTTACATAACATTTTGCTTTGCCACCTCTTTTGTAAAAATGTAGCTCATCATTGATTCCGACACATTCTTTCAGTTTTCCTTATATCCTCAAAACTAGTAGTTAGTAGTACATATTAATAACATCAGCGTCATCTGATTAAAATTTACATAACATTTTGCTTTGCCACCTCTTTTGTAAAAATGTAGCTCATCATTGATTCCGACACATTCTTTCAGTTTTCCTTATATCCTCAAAACTAGTAGTTAGTAGTACATATTAATAACATCAGCGTCATCTGATTAAAATTTACATAACATTTTGCTTTGCCACCTCTTTTGTAAAAATGTAGCTCATCATTGATTCCGACACATTCTTTCAGTTTTCCTTATATCCTCAAAACTAGTAGTTAGTAGTACATATTAATAACATCAGCGTCATCTGATTAAAATTTACATAACATTTTGCTTTGCCACCTCTTTTGTAAAAATGTAGCTCATCATTGATTCCGACACATTCTTTCAGTTTTCCTTATATCCTCAAAACTAGTAGTTAGTAGTACATATTAATAACATCAGCGTCATCTGATTAAAATTTACATAACATTTTGCTTTGCCACCTCTTTTGTAAAAATGTAGCTCATCATTGATTCCGACACATTCTTTCAGTTTTCCTTATATCCTCAAAACTAGTAGTTAGTAGTACATATTAATAACATCAGCGTCATCTGATTAAAATTTACATAACATTTTGCTTTGCCACCTCTTTTGTAAAAATGTAGCTCATCATTGATTCCGACACATTCTTTCAGTTTTCCTTATATCCTCAAAACTAGTAGTTAGTAGTACATATTAATAACATCAGCGTCATCTGATTAAAATTTACATAACATTTTGCTTTGCCACCTCTTTTCTCCGTGAAAATGTGCATATTTACTACAACGTACAACTGCGTATGCCAAGCCAAGCCAAGACGAATGATTTCGGGGTGCCTGCATCACCTGATGCGTAACCCCACATCTACTATAGCAATTATTCAGTTTGTTAGTTTATGCGATGGTTGAAGTCGACTGTAAGGCACTCTGCTACTTGGAGGGTGCTGTTGTTGAAGTAACTTGCTACAGCAGTGATTGAAGTCGAATGATGGTCTTGGATGGCTGATCTGGTAAGTAATAGGGTAGTAAAGGGAAGGGGGTGGGGCTAAGGCAAGGCCCAATCAGATTGAGCGGGAGCCAGTACACCTAAGTGTAAGAAGAAGTTTTCAAAGATGATATAGATATAAAATAATTTACTATAAAGGTTATAATTACGATAATATACAAATTTACAATTATTAAAGTTTTGGTAAAGTTATAATTACAATATTCAAGCTGAAGTTTTCTCCGTGTAAGACCGAAATGAAAGCACAATTCGCCTTCCCAACGACAAAAAAGTACAATTTTAGTTGCAAAAATAATTGCAGGAACTGCAAGGTATACAAATATATTTTAAGTTAACAAGTGAAATTACTATTAGAGTATGAACGTGGAATGAAGGAATCGTGCACACTCAACGCGTTTGGCAAATGCTAGCCGTACTATTGGCCTGTGGCTGGGCCCTGAGGGAAGAGTCAAGAAAACGCCAAGTCCTTGAAACGGAGTGGCGCCATCTATCTTCGGTCAGCGGTGGTGAAAAACTAGGAAACTCCTGTTTGCGGGACGAGGTACCGACGCTTTTTCCATTTGGTCTCGTTAGAGCCAAATAGAAGGTGTCGGGGCCTTCTCTTCCTAAGATAGGAAGGGACGATCGGATTGTAGGTCTGATCGACGTCTCTCAAACAAGGTCTACTGGAGTTTTTCTTGTAGAAATTTTGAGTGTGTAGCCCAATGCACTCTGAAACGCCAGAGATTTTAAGGTCATGGTGTATAACTTCGTTCTGGACATATCTAGGCGCATTAACTATGCAACGCAAGACTTTGTTTTGGAATACTTGCAATTTCTCAATGTGACTTTTTGCTGCCGACCCCCAAATTTGGCAGGCATACAAAAAGCCAGGTGCTATGATCTGTTTGTAAACAATCAACTTATTTTCAAGAGAGAGGTGGGATTTCCTACCGAGAAGAGGGGAAAGTGCTCTGTACACAGTATTAGATTTGTCCTGTTTCGTTTTAATGTGCTCGAGGAAGGTCATATGAGCATCCAGCGTAACTCCCAGATACTTGACGTAGTGAGAGAGCGGGATGACTTCATCGAAGATCTTGAGTACGTAATTTCTGTTGTCTTCTCGGTAGTTAGGCTTAAAAATACACACTGCACTTTTCGAAGCATTAATTTTAATTCTCCAGGTGGTGAGCCAGTGCTCAAGGCTATTCTTAATGTAACTTTGGAGTGTGTTGATCGCGTTGTGTGGTGAACAGCTGCGTGCAATAAGCGCTGTGTCATCAGCAAAGATGGCCAGCTTAACTTGAGGTATATGTGGTATATCGTTGATGAAGATATTATACAGCAATGGGCTGAGGTTGCCTCCTTGAGGGACCCCCGCCTTGATTGGTCGAACAGTAGAGAGAGTTTTATCAACTCGTACTTGGAAATTACTCCATCTTCTAAATCAGCGACATGTAGACCGTATTGGGACTCGTCTCAATCCTGCCTTACATGCACCGCAACGATCCTGCTGGATACCTATTTTATTATAAAATATCCTTTTCTGATTTCCTAACCTTTTATTTATGATCGGAGGTGAAAGCAAGCACACTGTAGCTTTGCTAGGTACTCCATTAACGGCAATTCCTTGAGTCGTACTTGGAAAAATCTATTAGTGAGGTACGAGTTGATGATGGCCAAAAGTTGCGTCGAAATGCCAAGTCGCACCAGCTTGGAAATAAGCCCAGGCAGATAAGTTTTATCAAACGCCTTTGCCACGTCGAAAAATACTATGGAAGTATACTGTCTGTTGGTAGCGTTTTGATGGATAGTTTCGACAACACGCATAAGTTGGGACTGCGTTGAATGCTCGGTTCGAAAGCCGTGCTGGTCAGGAATCAAAATGCTTTTCGAACGGCAGAAACTATCCAAACGTCTAAGCAACACCAATTCATAGATTTTCGAAAAACTTGACAGTAGGCTTATTGGTCTGTAGTTCTCGGCTTGCGAGAGATTTTGGTTCGGTTTTGGAAAAGGGAGGACGACAGCGGTTTTCCAACTTTGGGGAAAAAAGCGAAAGTCCAACATATGATTCAGTAGCATAGTAATCCAGCAGTAATACAAATCAGGCAGATTCTTGAGGATGCGATTACTGATTCGATCCAATCCAGGAGCTTTCTTTGCTTTCAATCCATCAACGATGTGTAAAATTTCAGCCAGAGAGATTCTCTCTAAGTCGTTTGGTGCATGTGCTTGAAGTGCGTTGTGATTGGTCTGTTGTAAATCTTGTTCAGTGGTAGTGTATGTGTGGCTGAATCTGTGGTCGATGTTGGGTGTGAATTGGAGTTCCAAGCTATCTGCTAGCAAATTAGCTTTTTCCTCCGCAGTCTGGGCGAGTCCATTAGGGCCGTTAATGGGCGGAATTGTAGTTTTTATGGTTCTCATGTTTTTAGCTGTTCGCCAGAGACTGTGATTTGCAGGTGTAAGTCCCTCAAGGTGTGTTTTCCAGCGTTGCTGGGTGTGTGTTTTAATCATAACCTTGATTTCACCATGGAGTTTACGAAAGCATACGCCGTAAAAAGGAAACCTAGTGCGTTGCCAAAGCTTTCGTAACCTGTTGCGCTGCTTAATTTTGTCTCTAATATCATCAGGTAAAATGTGATAATTAGAGCGGGCTTTTTTGGGTTTCGAGGCTGCAGCAATTGCCCCGAGCAGTACATGATTCATATCGATGACACGCTGTTCTATGTCATCGGTGCTGGTAATTTTGAGGGGGGGGGGGGCGCTTTAAATATTTGGAGGATGAATCTAAAATCATCCCAGTTTGTATGTAGCTCCTCCGGGTGGTCTAAAGATAAAGAATCAAAGAAAAGGTCCAATACTACACGAAGGTGATCAGAGGTTAGATTTACATCTGTTCTGATCTCGTAATCATACGGAATGTTCCGAAAAATAGCCAAATCAATTGTAGTGGGGGAGCTTCCTGTAGTAAAATGTGTGGGGGTGGGAGGAGCTATGATCCTGACATTGGCGCACTGAGCCAATCGTTTTAGAACAACGCCATTGCTGTTCGAAGCTGTGTCCCAGGAGCAATGGCGAGAATTTAGGTCACCAGCTATGATCATGTTACTGCTATGCCTAATAAGTGCTTCAAAGTCCTTTTCAAGGGTGCGTTTAGCTATTACTGGAGGGATATACACTGAAGCAAGTGTAATCGGGACCAAATTTGGAATAGTGACCGTAACGAGCACGGCTTCGAGCTTCGTGAGTGCCGGGGCGCCCGTACGGTGGTGGGGAATATTGTTCTTGATGTAAAGTGCAGTGCCGCCTGAGCGGATAGAAAAATTCGAAGCAGGGCCAATGGGACGATGGTAGAAGTAAGCTGAATAATTACAGATACCAGGTGCAGCAGGCGAAACAAGATGTGTTTCATTAACCATAAAAATATCAAAGTTGTTGTTTACCACATAATCACGCATCTCGTCTAGCTTGGAACGCACTCCATTGGCGTTCCAGAAGCCGACCTTGAGAGATTGCAAAATATGAGAAGTGGGCCGAAAATGAGAAGCCAGAACAGAAAAGCGGGGGGGGGGGGGTTACCCTAAGAGAGCGTCGTAACGCCGATAGATATGAAATATCATATCTATCTCCGTGGTACACTTTCTAAGTTCAGGTAGCGCTTGGCTAAAGGCCTGCATAATTAAATCCCTATTATGAGTATGCCTCATCGTCATGAGAGACGATAGAAATGAGGCATAGTCAATTTGCTTCTCCTCTTGAGGAGGCGAAGTCTTACTGGGTTCGGGGGGTGTGGCCAAGGTTTGGCTCGATTTTGGATTGGCTGCCATGTAATCCTTTTTGAAGTTGGCCGAAAAATCAAAGTCATGGCTGGCAGAGTCTGCCTTATTATTAGAATTTCTGTATTTAACAATTTCAGGGGTACTACGGGTGTCCTGGATATGTCCAGATGCCACTGAAGCGAAAGAAAAACCTTGCTGAGTGTTGACTCTCTGGAATGGACGACCTTGGGTCCCAGTTCTGTATACTGGGGGGAATCCTGATTTATTAAAGTTGCTTTGCTGGGGGTCCCTGCGTCTACTGGTGACAGACGAATTGCCCGGATTTCTCGGGCAACCGCGCCAGTTAGCTGTGTGTTGGCCACCACAATTGCAGCAAAGTACAAATTCGGCCTTACAGTCTTTGGCGGTATGGGGCCCTGCACAGCGCACGCATCTCAGCGGCAGTGAACAATGCATGCTAGAGTGAAAAAACCCTGAGCACGAATGGCACTGGGAGGCATAGCCTTTCCTGCCTGTGTAGGGCTCCACGATCACTTCTGTCCCCAGTATGCTATTTATTGCGTAAACGTCCTCCGGGTTAGTCCCGGGCACTAACTGCAGGTAGTAAAGCGGGAGAGGTTGTCTACTTCCTCTCCGGGTAAGTCTGGTGTTGCTAAGGACCTTGAAGCCCATTGCGTCCATAACAGACGACAAGACTTCAATGTCGGTAGCAACAGGGAGTCCTCTAACCACTACTCTTAGGGGTCTATCCTCCTTAAGGGAGAATGTTTTAAATTGCACGCCCGACTTCTTAAGGAAGTCGGTACATTTACGAAACTCATCTCCGTTATCAGCGTACATTTTAAAGAATCTACCCTCTAATTTAGGGGTGATGTTCTTGGCAATTTGCTTAAGTGAAAACAGTATAGATGGCCAATCTGGCTGAGTAGCGCTGATAAGGAGCGGAGGCGTTGCGGGGGGGGGGGGGGGCTTCGGAGCAACGTCCGAGGGATCGTCCATTCCAGAGCCATTTCCTTCCGGCTGATTCTTGGAAAATGCTTCGAATTTATTTTTGATTGCAATTGCTTCTCTATAAGCTTGAACAGTTACTCTGTTTCTATTATTTTTTCCTTTAGATCTAACTTCGGTCCATTGACCGTCATCATCATCAGATTGACTATCATCTTCATTTTGTCTCCGTTTTTTGCTAATTTGGTTTAAGTTTTCAGAATTCATATTAGTCAAGTCTCTATTTACTAGTTTAAGTTTGCTAACTTTTTCTACTACTTCATTAGTTGCCGATTCCACGTTCAACGAGTCATTATTTACATTATCATTACAATTAGCATTACTATTATTTTTATCTTTTAAGTTAACATTGGAGACTTTAGGAGTCTCAGGTTCAGCAGGGGGGGATGCAGGAGGGAAATAATTATAGATCCCTACGTTACATACCTCAGCCATCCTTAGAAGATCCAGCACCAGTCCTTCTCGGCGTAGAAGCATTTCAGCATAGTCCGCTTTGTCCGTTGCAGTCTTCCCGGCCTTGGCTGAGGCAATCATAATCTTTTTGTCTAAGTCTTTCAAAATATCACGACATCTGTTAACATTCTCCAGTTCACAATCCATGTTAATGGATTCATTAGTTGTAATGGCTTGTAACTCGCTACTAGTAGCGCAGTCCATGGCTTGTGCCGGCGCTACCGGCACTTCAGGTTCCATTTCTCGGAGCACACAAAAACACGTCTGACTCGTTCGGAGGCTAAGCTCCGTAGCAACTGCGTATGGGAAACATGTTTGCCAAAAAGGTTGGATAAAATATAAGTGCAAATATGAATGTAAAATGTGATGTCAATATCAAAATGCATGCAAAATGTTAACTTTCTGTACTTCGTATGCCTATTTTACTCCAAAAATGGACCTTACAGCGCCACTTTGGTCCTCGGTGGAAAAAATCCAAACTATTTTATTTTTAAATCAAAACCCCATGGTCTAAATAGTATTTACTACAAATTTGGTTGAGTTTGGTCCAACAGTTTTCTCACTATCGGGCTCTAAACGCCTGTACTTTAATTATGGCCACCCTGGGTATAAATAAGAACCACACCACTTCTTTATAAAGTAAAACGTCAAAATAATGATAATCAATACACGCTCAATAAAAAATCCTTTTATATATTGAATTTTACTTAAAATTTGAAACCAAAACGCAAGGCTGTACTAATTTCGAAGTAACGTAAGTTTTTTAAATGATTTATCTAATAAATAGATAAAATTGAGTAGCACATAAGTTTCCTTTTCTCCATATTTCTGTCTGTCTCTTTCTCTTTTGTTATTTATATTAATTGAATTAAATTACATTCCGTTTTCCATATAAAATTGAAGTTTACTTAAAATTGAATCCAATTTTCAGTTTTTCAATTGTTTAATTTTTACTTGGGAATCTGTTGTTTTTATTAAAATATTTTATTCCCATAAGTGGTAAACTTCGTCAAAACGAAATATCGTAGCTCATCGGAATCGACTGCGTGAGATTTTCTCAAGAAGAATTTCAGAGAAAACAATAATTGGCTAAATATATATGTGCATATATTTTATCTTTTATTTTAATATTTTGAATTTTTCGGGTCACGATGTAAAAAAAGAACTTTTTATTATTATTATCATTATTATTATTGCAAAAATCTAATACACACCACATATACAATCTAATACATTAACTGTAAAGTTCACATTTCATTATAGCCAGATAATACTTTCTTTACTGGATGGGTAATCCACGGTTAGTTGTCTGACCTATATTTAGAGTCGCTGTTGTATCAGACACAGCTTTCTGGATTTATATTGTTTCAAAGATTCTCAACCAATGATTAAACGAAATTTTTTATTATATATAAAATATTATTAGAATATTAGCGGTATAGAGTATACAAAAGCATTTTCTGTTTAATTTTTCGCAATCTCATCCTCTGTGAGTAAATAAAATAATATTATCCGTTTTGGTCTTAACAAAGGGTTGTACAAATGGCCGTCATTGAAAAAAAAATACCTACGGCCTTTTCGGTCTATAAATAAAATAAAATAAAATTTTATGAAAATGCAGAATTAGTGCAAATATAAAATCAAGCCCGAAAAATTATTTCAATTTTCGTATTTTATCTTGATCGTTTTAGCACCTTCGGTAATATTGATTTGGAATGAAACCATCTACTTAAAAATGTACCCCTCTCTTTATATTGTTTGCAAATAAACCCTATTTCGATGCCCAAGAAATATCGGAATGTTAAACTTGGGAGTTGGCAAATGTGAACGCGGCAATATATAAAATGTATACATTAGGGTGGAATGAAAGCATATGCAGGAAAAAATTTGTAGGTACAAAATATCCTGGGGTGAGAAAGTTTAACCACAGTGAAAAACATCTTCAGCTCTTCAAAATTCCAAAATCCTAAATATCTTAAGAATTGTCCATTTTTAATAATGGAGTTGGTCTTATTCGTTTCACAGACTTTTGGGCTCAACTAAACTGCTGCAGTTAAAAAAAAAAAATTATCTGAACCTGTCCGTCTAATAAAATAAAATGAAAATTTGACTTGAAATGGCAAAATTGGTGCCAATATGCAATCGCACCAAAAAGTAATTGAGATTCCCGTGTTTTTCCTTAGCACTTTAGCACCTGCGAAACAGTGATTTGTAATGAAACCATCTGCTTTAATCTTTGTGTTTGCGGGATTAGCCCCACTTAAAATGTAGTCCATATTTCGAGTTTCTTAGGACCATGTACCGAGATATTAATTAAAAAAACGTGCAGTTAAGGGTGAGCGTCAGTAAATCTTCTGCCCTATCCGCGCTTTGTTAACTTTCGCGGCACACATAATTCGCCGAAATTCTGCTCAAACAGTTGCGATATATTTTCAGAAAGATAAAATGCAATGCTTAGATTATATTAAAACTAAATTTAATGCCCCAAAAACATAGAATACATTTTTTATTTTAATCCAAAATATTTTTGGTGCTGCCATCTGTTGTCGTAATTTCATTCATACCGATTATTTTTATTTTTTAATGAACATTTTTAAATATCTATTCCTTCTAATACAGTGTTAAATACAACAACAGATCATATATAATAATGCCACAATCACGGAAAGGTAATTTATCATTCTATAAATTTGATAAGGGATCTGAGTTTACATCACTGAGGACTGCAGTTTTGTCTTCAAGTTTTCCTTTGTCTTCAAGTCCAAATTCAATTACGTTTCCGTGATTATGACATTATATATGATCTGTTGTTGCATTTAATAGCGTATGAGAAGGAATAGACATTTAAAAATGTTCATTAAAAAATAAAAATAGTCGGTATGAATTAAATTACGACAACAGATGGCAGCACCAAAAATATTTTAAATTAAAATAAAACATATGTTCTATGTTTTATTGGGTATTAAATTTAGTTTTATCTAAGTAATTTAGTAAATCTAACCATAGCATTTTATCTATAAGAAAATATTTCGCAACTGTTTGAGCAGAATTTCGGCGAAATATGTGTGCCACGAAAGTTAACAAAGCGCGGATAGGGCAGAAAATTTACTGACGCTCACCCTTAAACCTTCCATAGACATAACATTATGCAGACGATATTTTTTCCGCAAAAACCCAATGTGCGTTTAGACGGCAGACGATTTTTATTAAATCTTTTCAGATTAAATTAATAGAGAATTGTACATAAAATACATTTTATCGAAATTACGTTTTCGACTGGGTTAGATCAATTCGGATTTAAAGATTACAGGGATTGCTAATATTTTCAATTTCTTAAGTCATCTGTTTTATTTTTGGCAACGATATTTCAAACTCATATATTGTAGTAAGTATATATCTTCTAATACACGGGTATATCTTCTAGTCTACGAAAATATAAGTAGTACGGGTGTGTTATCTTCCAATACAATTTTAGGGCTTTCATTTTAACATATCATTTTGGCATTCCATTTCATATATTTTATAAATTTGCTTACAAACAGGGCCAGTATGTCTTATTCTTCAGGTCTGCCTGTGAAGATAATTTTGTATAGCGAGAATACAGAAAACTCCTTTAAATTTTTAATAGAACATTATTTTTTTATAGAAATATTAATTTAAATTATTTAATAGAATGTTTGGAATAACAATGTCATTTAGAATTCTGTAGGAATTTGCACATGATTGTGAATTTTAAATTATTTTATATTGTATATTCCGTACGAAGAACGGCTATGCTGCTAGTTTTTAAATAAATGAGGGTCAATAAGGGAAACTTTTGATTTTAAAATATAAATACATAAAGCTAATATCAAGTCAGGGCAATTTTATTTTGTAGTCCAAAAACCTTCAATGGCCAGGCATTTAAAGCATGCGATAGAACCAGTAGCATAGCGCCGGTTGAGGCTAAAAAGCTGAGCCTCCCCAGCTTGAAATCTAATTTAAAGAATTATTTAAACATACTTTTATTTATTATAATTTTTTTAATAATTTTGCGAAGATATGTGCATTATTTAGAAAATTGTTATATTTTACTTGCTTAAAGTGAAAGTATTTTTTCCATTAAAACGCATACTTTAATGTTTTAAAAGCTAAAATCATCCAGACTTCTACACCTATAAGAAGAAAAGATGGCAGGCATTAAAACCACCCATTTGTTAAACTCCTCCCTAGCTGATTAACTGACATTGGAAGCTAGCTTATAAAAAGGCATGACTATTGCTTTCACATTTTCGACCCTTTATAAACAAATAATGATTGGATGTGGGACGTGACGTTTCATCAATGATGGATGGGTGAGGGTGGGCAGTGCAAGCTTAATGGGTCCTCCATTTTGGGTCAAACATAATTCTATTAATAAGTATTCGTAGAAAATAATCATTATTTGTAATACTCAAGAATTTGAGTAATTTTACACGAATAACTTAGGATTTACCTAACTTTAAATAATCTCAAGACGAAAAAATGTACTAATAATGACTACCATTAAATTTAAGTAGTTTGCAAAGTAGACTTAGCTCTTTATACAGGGTGTCCCAAAAAGATTGAAACGCGCTTTAATTCTTTACCTGTTGGAGATAAGTGAGCAATGTAAATTGCAAAAATGTTGAAAGTAAGGTAGGAAATAAGACTATGTTAATGAAATAGTGCTCCCATTAAATTTCAAAAGTTACACTTTTTAAATTTTTATACGACCGCCTTAGACAAATTTGGGCAAACAGAAAATGTTTATTTTTAATGCAACAAGATCATTAAATAAAACCGCATATCTGTATCTTTAAAATAAACTGAATTATGATAAAGAAAAAATCTGACTTATGCCACTTTTCAGTACCATGTGAAAGGCTGTTTCATCAGTGAAAATAGGGATCATAAGCAAATTGACGATGGAAATTGTTTAGATCAAAAATACGTTAATATGTGTCAAAATTTTTTATCACAAATGCATCTAAATAAATCATTACACAGACAGAGATCATATAAAGCAGTGGTACTCGCTATGCGGTTGAGGCACATAATTAAAACATGCATACATTGATAGAAGACCACTGATAAAAAGGGACAAATTTCGTTACAAATACTAGAAATACAATTCACGAAATGCAATTCACAAAGCATTCTCAAAAAGTTTTCCTTCAACTCCAATACATAACTGAGCTCTTCTAATAATGCTTCTGTAAATATTTTGAAGTTCTTCACCACTAATATTGTTGCAAGCATCAATTATCGTTTGCTTAAGGTCAATTGCGTTTAGTGGGAGAGTATTATAAATTAGTGATCGAAAACGACCCCATAGGTAAAAATCGAGATGGGCTAAATCAGAGGATCTGGAGGACCATTCTGTGGCTCCTTCCAAACCAATCCACTGTTTATCAAAGTTTTCGTTGAGCCAGTTTGTCACAATTATAGCCTGGTGTGCAGGCGCGCCATCTTGTTGATAATACATGTTTTTTAGAAGCGATAATGTTGTCGTCTCCCTAAAATCCGTTACAGTACCGTTTAAAATCAGCTGCATGTATTTTTCAGCTGTAAGAGTTCCTTCATAAAACGCAGGACCAATCAGTTTTCCATTCCAAATTCCGCACCATACAGACACAGAAAACTTTCTCTGGTGATAGATTTCAAGGACAAAAAATGGGTTCGTATTATCCCAATAATGATCGTTGTGAGTATTGATTGCTCCATCTTCCGTAAACAAACATTCATCAGTCCACAGAATGTTCTTAACAAATTTCGAATTGATATCTTGTTGGATTAACAACTTGTTGAATGCTACACGCCGATCAAAATCGGAGGAATGAAGTGCTTGAAGTCCATGAATACAAAATGAATGCCAATGGTATTTTCCAAGTATTCTAGCAATTGACATCCTAGGTAGCACCAAAGTTTCACTTGCTTTTTGAATGCTTGTTCGTGTGTTGAAAGAAAAATATGCGATGACGTGAGTTTCTTGGTCCTCCGTGTACAAACGATTTCTTCCAAGGCCAGGTCTTGGATGAAATGAACCGGTAGTTCCTAATCTCCTCATCATCGATAAACAAAGGTACGTGAAATTTCAGGCAAATTTGGATATCGCCGTCCCAAATCCCGAGCAGTTTCTACAGTATTTTTATTACACAGAGCATAAATCATTGTTAATTCGAAAAACTCGTTATTTGTTAAAAATACCATAATGCACAACTAGTTACGTGTTCTTGATTCGTCAATTCAGAACTAAACATGCTGACGATTCACTGAATGATTTCTAATCTTCTTTATTTTGGTATAATATTAAAAAATGTTTAGTTGTATTGAATAGAAATAATACTGGGAATAAATACGCAAATTAAAAAATACTGCATTTATTTCTTCAGTTGTTGTTTTTTTTTTAATTATTTTACTATAAAAATTTGAAACGGCTAAATTAGCGTTAAAGGAAAGAAAAAATCATCGGTGAGTTCTATTCTTCGTTTTGAAAAATTATGTTAAATTTCAAAATCAAATACATACTTGCATTTGTTTACTTATTTATTTTAATTGTTTCAAATTTAAAAAAAAATGACATGTCTCAATGTGAAAAGTACTTAAGAATCCGTGATTGTATCGTGGGACTACGCGGAATTCGCAAAAATGTTCTCCTATGTATTATCATCCAGTTTTATTATTTTTTGTGATATGTGACAAATTTGCATTTCTACTATGATATATGATCCATATTCAAAAATGTTCAATTTTCAATTGACTCGTTCAATTGTAAAAATACAGATATGCGGGGTTGTTTTTAATGAGCTTATTGCATTAAAAATAAAAAATTTCTGATTGACCAAATTTGTCTAAGGGGGTCGTATAAAAATTTAAAAAGTGTAACTTTTTGAAAATGAATGGGAGGACTATTTCATTCACGTAGTCTTATTTCCTACTTTACTTTCAACATTTTTGCAGTTTACATTGCCCACTTATCTCCAACAGGTAAAGAATTAAAGCGAGTTTCAATCTTTTGGGGACACCCTGTATAGGCATCAATATAGCGAAGCATCCGTTTGTGTATTTGGTACTTTTAGAAGGAATACGTTTCATTTCCCTTTAAAATCCCTTGTTAGACGAGAATCTCAGTTAAATAAAAGCGGTTGATAATTTTTAGCGGATTCTTAGCATATTGTAATTATAAGATATTTTTAAGTTTTCATAGTACAGTATTTGTAAATAATTAATAAGCAATATTGTTTAGGGACATTGTTGACTACAGTAATTTTCAACTAAGCTTATGTTTAAGATTTCTCGCAAATTTTCATTGCACTTTTTCATACATTGGCGCGTGTAGAACGTTTTCCGGATAGGGAAGGGGGGGGGGGGGGAGGGGTAAACTCAAGAATAAAATGTATAACATCGTCTAGATTGATGCTCGCATTTGTTATCTTGAATATCCAAGGGGGAGGTGTCCTCCCCTCAGGGCCGATCCTAGCAGGTGTGCAGCGCGTGCACCGCACGCGGGCGGCCAAAACAAGGGGCGGCCGCAGGCCGCATATAGTTCTATCAATCAAGCAAAATTTTTTAAAACTTATAATAAGTCGAATAAATATGCTGAATTTTAAATAGTTATTGAAAAATCAAAATAAGTTCTATAGTTTAAGAAAAATAGAATGTTAGTGCACAGTGTGTTGGTCCATTGTCCATTAATGTCTACTCTTTACACACATCCTTCATTTGATAGCAAAATTCGTGGCAGAGCCGGTAATACGGCATAGAAAAGGATACCGAATTTTAAATTTCTATCTAAAAAAATAACTAAGGGGCATATTTTTGAGACGCCTAAGGATGTTTCGTTCCACTGTGCGGCGGCTTATTTATGTATACCACGGTCGGCACGCGGCTCGCAGATCAATGGTCAAAAGAAACTTTATTTTAGCGGTGTCCTTTGTAAATTAGAACTGAATTATTTCGGCAAAGTTAACCCTTTCGCGACGGCGGCATTCCGGAACTGCGGCGGCCCAAAGGACGGAGCGCTTCTTTTTCGAAATGTTCCCAGGAGACGGCAATTTTATTGCACTAAGCCTAACTCTCGAAAAAAATTTACTAAAAATCACCCGTTCAACACAGCATTCTACTATTTTCAGGAATAAAGGAAATTCTTATTTTCTATTTGATGTATATTTTTCTTTCAAATTTTCTTTTATCAAAATATTAAAAATTTTAGCGTATTAAAAATAACTTACCTTGAATAAAATAGTTATCAGTTAATCAGGAGTGTATATAGATTTAAATCAGTTATCAGGAGTATATACAGATTTAAATTTTAAAGCTAATGCATCTAAAACGGGTTTCAATTTATCTAGTTTTTGGGCATTACTATCAAGAGTAAAATGAAGGTACGTAATATTCTTGGCCTAACATTTTAACGAAAAAAATATTGATTTATTGGTAGAACATGGTCCCAAACAAGTAGCAAATTTTAAATTTCCGGTCGATGAGAGTGGCAGAAAATTTAGCTGTTCATATTATAACAAAACTTTAGTGAACGGGGAGGAAATAAATCGCGCGTAGCTCTGATATTTCATAAAACTAAATCGTATTTTTTGTTTTGCATGTAAATTGTTTGGTAAAGATAGTTCAACACAATTTGTAAGTACTGGCTTTTTTGATTGGCGTCATTGTGCGGATTACCTTAATAAGCATGAAAACACTCTAAAACACGTAAACTCATGGTGCGAAATAAAGACGAGGTGCGAAAGATCGTGGTGCGAAATAAAGACGAGGCTGGAAAAAAGTTGTACTATTGACGCGGAACAACAAAATGTTTACAATCGAGAGAAAAAGCGATGGCTCGTCATCATTGAAAGAATGATTGCTGTAGTACAATTTTTAGCCAGTCAAAATTTGGCATTCAGAGGAACTAGTACGAAGTTGTATCATAGAGATAATGGTAATTTTTTAAAGGCAGTGGAGATGTTGGCCAAATTTGATCCAGTTATTTCAGAACACCTTAATAATGTCAGTAAATACAAATATAACAAAACACGTATTCCACACTACTTAGGGCAGCATTTTCAAAATGAAATAATTAATATTTTAGCCGAATCTATTCGTAATGAGATAACACGCATTGTCAAAAAAGCCAAATATTACACTATAATTCTTGACTCTACACCAGATGTTAGCCACACAGAACAAATAATGTTTGTAATTAGATGTGTGAACACTACTGATGGTAAGGTAGATATTTCATAATTTTTTCTAGGATTTTTTCCAGTAACTAATACCACTGGAGAAGGTCTGTCAATTTTCTATTAGAGAAGCTATTACCTAGTCTACAGCTCGAAGTTAAAGATATACGGGGTCAGGGCTACGAGAATGGATCGAACATGAAGGGGAAAAATATAGGGCTTCAGAAACGGATTCTCGATATCAATCCTAGAGCATTATACGTGACGTGTGCGGCTCATACATTAAATCTCGTCGTTAATGAATATTACGATTGTGTGACCATAATTACTTGGAATTGGTTATTATTATCATATCTTTATATATATATATATATATATATATATATATATATATACAGGGTGTCCCAAAAACATTGATTAACCTGGGCTTTTATTCCTTAAATATTGATCTTAGACATATATAATAAATTACTAAGTTGCGTAAAAAGGTAAAGAATTTTATGAAATCCATAAAAATTTCCAATAAAAAATCCTTTGATATATTGAATTTTACTTAAAATTTGAAACCAAAACGCAAGGCTGTACTAATTTCGAAGTAACGTAAGTTTTTTAAATGATTTATCTAATAAATAGATAAAATTGAGTAGCACATAAGTTTCCTTTTCTCCATATTTCTGTCTGTCTCTTTCTCTTTTGTTATTTATATTAATTGAATTAAATTACATTCCGTTTTCCATATAAAATGGAAGTTTACTTAAAATTGAATCCAATTTTCAGTTTTTCAATTGTTTAATTTTTACTTGGGAATCTGTTGTTTTTATTAAAATATTTTATTCCCCTAAGTGGTAAACTTCGTCAAAACGAAATATCGTAGCTCATCGGAATTGACTGCGTGAGATTTTCTCAAGAAGAATTTCAGAGAAAACAATAATTTGCTAAATATATATGTGCATATATTTTATCTTTTATTTTAATATTTTGAATTTTTCGGCTCACGATGTAAAAAAAGAACTTTTTATTATTATTATCATTATTATTATTGCGAAAATCCAATACACACCACATATACAATCTAATACATTAACTGTAAAGTTCGCATTTCATTATAGCCAGATAATACTTTCTTTACTGGATGGGTAATCCACGGTTAGTTGTCTGACCTATATTTAAAGTCGCTGTTGTCGTATCAGACACAGCTTTCTAGATTTAATTTGTTACAAAAATGCTCTACCATTGATTAAACGATATTTTTTATTATATATAATATATTATTAGAATATTAGCGGTATGGAGTATACAAAAGCATTTTCTGTTTAATTTTTCGCAATCTCATACTCTGTGAGTAGATAAAATAATATTATCCGTTTTGGTCTTAACAAAGGGTTGTACAAATGGCCGTCATTGAAAAAAAAATAACTACGGCCTTTTCGGTCTATAAATAAAATAAGATAAAATTTAGTTATGAAAATGCAGAATTAGTGCCAATATGAAATCAAGCCCGAAAAATTATTTCAATTTTCGTATTTTATCTTGTTCGTTTTAGCACCTTCGGTAATATTGATTTGGAATGAAACCATCTACTTAAAAATTTACCCCTCTCTTTATATTGTTTGCAAATAAAACCTATTTCGATGCCCAAGAAATATCGGAATGTTAAACATGGGAGTTGGCAAATGTGAACGCGGCAATATATAAAATGTATACATTAGGGTGGAATGAAAGCATATGCAGGAAAAAATTTGTAGATACAAAATATCCTGGGGTGAGAAAGTTTAACCATAGTGAAAAACATCTTCAGCTCTTCAAAATTCCAAAATCCTAAATATCTTAAGAATTGTCCATCTTTTAATAATGAAGTTGGTCTTATTCGTTTCACAGCCTTTTGGGCTCAACTAAACTGCTGCAGTAAAAAAAAAAATTATCTGAACCTGTCCGTCTAATAAAATAAAATGAAAATTTGACTTGAAATGGCAAAATTGGTGCCAATATGCAATCGCACCAAAAAGTAATTGAGATTCCCGTGTTTTTCCTTTGTCACTTTAGCATCTGCGAAACAGTGATTTGTAATGAAACCATCTGCTTTAATCTTTGTGTTTGCGGGATTAGCCCCACTTAAAATTTAGTCCATATTTCGAGTTTCTTAGGGCCATGTACCGAGATATTAATAAAAAAAAACGTGCAGTTAAGGATGAGCGTCAGTAAATCTTCTGCCCTATCCGCGCTTTGTTAACTTTCGCGGCACACATATTTCGCCGAAATTCTGCTCAAACAGTTGCGAAATATTTTCTGAAAGATAAAATGCAATGCTTAGATTATATTAAAACTAAATTTAATGCCCCAAAAAACATAGAATACATTTTTTATTTTAATCCAAAATATTTTTGGTGCTGCCATCTGTTGTCGTAATTTAATTCATACCGATTATATTTATTTTTTAATGAACATTTTTAAATATCTATTCATTCTAATACAGTGTTAAATACAACAACAGATCATATATAATAATGCCGCAATCACGGAAAGGTAATTTATCATTCTATAAATTTGATAAGGGATCTGAGTGTACATCACTGAGGACTGCAGTTTTGTTTTCAAGTTCCTTTGTCTTCAAGTCCAAATTCAATTACGTTTCTGTGATTATGGCATTATATATGATCTGTTGTTGTATTTAATGGCATATTAGAAGGAATAGGCATTTAAAAATGTTCATTAAAAAATAAAAATAGTCGGTATGAATTAAATTACGACAACAGATGGCAGCACCAAAAATATTTTAAATTAAAATAAAACATATGTTCTATGTTTTATTGGGTATTAAATTTAGTTTTATCTAAGTAATTTAGTAAATCTAAGCATGGCATTTTATCTATAAGAAAATATTTCGCAACTGTTTGAGCAGAATTTCGGCGAAATATGTGTGCCACGAAAGTTAACAAAGGGCGGATAGGGCAGAAAATTTACTGACGCTCACCCTTAAACCTTCCATAGACATAACATTATGCAGACGATATTTTTTCCGCAAAAACCCAATGTGCGTTTAGACGGCAGACGATTTTTATTAAATCTTTTCAGATTAAATTAATAGAGAATTGTACATAAAATACATTTTATCGAAATTACGTTTTCGACTGGGTTAGATCAATTCGGATTTAAAGATTACAGGGATTGCTAATATTTTCAATTTCTTAAGTCATCTGTTTTATTTTTGGCAACGATATTTCAAACTCATATATTGTAGTAAGTATATATCTTCTAATACACGGGTATATCTTCTAGTCTACGAAAATATAAGTAGTACGGGTGTGTTATCTTCCAATACAATTTTAGGGCTTTCATTTTAACATATCATTTTGGCATTCCATTTCATATATTTTATAAATTTGCTTACAAACAGGGCCAGTATGTCTTATTCTTCAGGTCTGCCTGTGAAGATAATTTTGTATAGCGAGAATACAGAAAACTCCTTTAAATTTTTAATAGAACATTATTTTTTTATAGAAATATTAATTTAAATTATTTAATAGAATGTTTGGAATAACAATGTCATTTAGAATTCTGTAGGAATTTGCACATGATTGTGAATTTTAAATTATTTTATATTGTATATTCCGTACGAAGAACGGTTATGCTGCTAGTTTTTAAATAAATGAGGGTCAATAAGGGAAACTTTTGATTTTAAAATATAAATACATAAAGCTAATATCAAGTCAGGGCAATTTTATTTTGTAGTCCAAAAACCTTCAATGGCCAGGCATTTAAAGCATGCGATAGAACCAGTAGCATAGCGCCGGTTGAGGCTAAAAAGCTGAGCCTCCCCAGCTTGAAATCTAATTTAAAGAATTATTTAAACATACTTTTATTTATTATAATTTTTTTAATAATTTTGCGAAGATATGTGCATTATTTAGAAAATTGTTATATTTTACTTGCTTAAAGTGAAAGTATTTTTTCCATTAAAACGCATACTTTAATGTTTTAAAAGCTAAAATCATCCAGACTTCTACACCTATAAGAAGAAAAGATGGCAGGCATTAAAACCACCCATTTGTTAAACTCCTCCCTAGCTGATTAACTGACATTGGAAGCTAGCTTATAAAAAGGCATGACTATTGCTTTCACATTTTCGACCCTTTATAAACAAATAATGATTGGATGTGGGACGTGACGTTTCATCAATGATGGGTAGGTGAGGGTGGGCAGTGGGGGGGGGGGGGGTCTTAATGGGTCCTCCATTTTGGGTCAAACATGATTCTATTAATAAGAATTCGTAGAAAATAATCATTATTTGTAATACTAAAGAATTTGAGAAATTTTACACGAATAACTTAGGATTTACCTAACTTTAAATAATCTCAAGACGAAAAAATGTACTAATAATGACTACCATTAAATTTAAGTAGTTTGCAAAGTAGACTTAGCTCGTTATACAGGGTGTCCCAAAAAGATTGAAACGCGCTTTAATTCTTTACCTGTTGGAAATAAGTGAGCAATGTAAATTGCAAAAATGTTGAAAGTAAGGTAGGAAATAAGACTACGTTAATGAAATAGTGCTCCCATTAAATTTCAAAAGTTACACTATTTAAATTTTCATACGACCCCCCTTAGACAAATTTGGTCAAACAGAAAATGTTTATTTTTAATGCAACAAGATCATTAAATAAAACCGCATATCTGTATCTTTAAAATCAACTGAATTATGATAAAGAAAAAATCTGGCTTATGCCACTTTTCCGTACCATGTGAAAGGCTGTTTCATCAGTGAAAATAGGGAGCATAAACAAATTGACGATGGAAATTGTTTAGATCAAAAATACGTTAATATGTGTCAAAATTTTTTATCACAAATGCATCTAAATAAAACATTACACAGACAGAGATCATATAAAGGAGTGGTACTCGCTATGCGGTTGAGGCACATAATTAAAACATGCATACAATGATAGAAGACCACTGATATAAAGGGACAAATTTCGTTACAAATACTAGAAGTACAATTCACGAAATGCAATTCACAAAGCATTCTCAAAAAGTTTTCCTTCAACTCCAATACATAACTGAGCTCTTCTAATAATGCTTCTGTAAATATTTTGAAGTTCTTCACCACTAATATTGTTGCAAGCATCAATTATCGTTTGCTTAAGGTCAATTGCGTTTAGTGGGAGAGTATTATAAATTAGTGATCGAAAACGACCCCATAGGTAAAAATCGAGATGGGCTAAATCAGAGGATCTGGAGGACCATTCTGTGGCTCCTTCCAAACCAATCCACTGTTTATCAAAGTTTTCGTTGAGCCAGTTTGTCACAATTATAGCCTGGTGTGCAGGCGCGCCATCTTGTTGATAATACATGTTTTTTAGAAGCGATAATGTTGTCGTCTCCCTAAAATCCGTTACAGTACCGTTTAAAATCAGCTGCATGTATTTTTCAGCTGTAAGAGTTCCTTCATAAAACGCAGGACCAATCAGTTTTCCATTCCAAATTCCGCACCATACAGACACAGAAAACTTTCTCTGGTGATAGATTTCAAGGACAAAAAATGGGTTCGTATTATCCCAATAATGATCGTTGTGAGTATTGATTGCTCCATCTTCCGTAAACAAACATTCATCAGTCCACAGAATGTTCTTAACAAATTTCGAATTGATATCTTGTTGGATTAACAACTTGTTGAATGCTACACGCCGATCAAAATCGGAGGAATGAAGTGCTTGAAGTCCATGAATACAAAATGAATGCCAATGGTATTTTCCAAGTATTCTAGCAATTGACATCCTAGGTAGCACCAAAGTTTCACTTGCTTTTTGAATGCTTGTTCGTGTGTTGAAAGAAAAATACGCGATGACGTGAGTTTCTTGGTCCTCCGTGTACAAACGATTTCTTCCAAGGCCAGGTCTTGGATGAAATGAACCGGTAGTTCCTAATCTCCTCATCATCGATAAACAAAGGTACGTGAAATTTCAGGCAAATTTGGATATCGCCGTCCCAAATCCCGAGCAGTTTCTACAGTATTTTTATTACACAGAGCATAAATCATTGTGAATTCGAAAAACTCGTTATTTGTTAAAAATACCATAATGCACAACTAGTTACGTGTTCTTGATTCGTCAATTCAGAACTAAACATGCTGACGATTCACTGAATGATTTCTAATCTTCTTTATTTTGGTATAATATTAAAAAATGTTTAGTTGTATTGAATAGAAATAATACTGGGAATAAATACGCAATTTAAAAAATACTGCATTACTTTCTTCAGTTTTTTTTTTTTTTAATTATTTTACTATAAAAATTTGAAACGGCTAAATTAGCGTTAAAGGAAAGAAAAAATCATCGGTGAGTTCTATTCTTCGTTTTGAAAAATTATGTTAAATTTCAAAATCAAATACATACTTGCATTTGTTTACTTATTTATTTTAATTGTTTCAAATTTAAAAAATCTGATGTGGGCAACACATGACTTTCCTTATATAATGAAATGAATTTACTACTTTTACAGTAAAATAAATAGGTTTTTCTTCTAGTAGATACTAATATCCTTTCCAAGATATTGAATTTTCGACAATTAGTCGTCATTTTCATTGATTTATCGTCATTTTTATCCATTTGGCGAGATTTTCGTTAATTTGGCAACATTTCAAAAAGTCGCCAAGTTGGCGACATTCCGCCAATTTCGTCGCCAAAATCTCGCCAAGCGTTATGGACGAAGAAATAAGTTATTCTTACAGCAGATAAATTGGCGTTCAAATGCAAAAGTATTACTCAAAGTATCTTTTTTCATGAATGGAACGAGCTAGATCCGCGAGAATGATGTCACCCAATTTATCGCATGATATTATATATGAAAAGTGAACATGTTTCTCAATAGGAAATTTTTTTTTCTATTTTATATGACTTTTTGATAATTTTTTTGAAAAATGTGCAATATCTCAAGAACGGTTCATGTTAGCGTTCTAAAATTTATGTCAATCGTTTTCTAATGAAAAATTACATAAGAAATGTCTATTTACGTAAATTTATTATTGGTTTTGATTTTTTGACGATTTTTTCAAAATTTCATTCGAAAATTTAGGGGGGTTCTGAACATTCGATTGCGTATAAAAACAATAGGCTTCCAGTGTTTACAGATTGTGATTTTTGTACCAAATTTGGTTCGAATCGGTCCATTCGTTCGTCAGTTATCGTCTCCACAGACCCACTGACACACACACATACTTTCACACACACACACACACACACACACACACACACACACACACACACATACACACACACAGACATCACTTCAAAAATGTTTGATTCGTGATCAGAGATGCTTGAAACGTGCTCTCCCGTCGAAAATTCGAATTTTCGACCCCGTCACAATACTTTCCTTATACATTATGTATATAAGGAAAGTAAAAAAAATGACATGTCTCAATGTGAAAAGTACTTAAGAATCCGTGATTGTATCGTGGGACTACGCGGAATTCGCAAAAATGTTCTCCTATGTATTATCATCCAGTTTTATTATTTTTTGTGATATGTGACAAATTTGCATTTCTACTATGATATATGATCCATATTCAAAAATGTTCAATTTTCAATTGGCTCGCTCAATTGTAAAAATACAGATATGCTGGGTTGTTTTTAATGAGCTTGTTGCATTAAAAATAAAAAATTTCTGATTGACCAAATTTGTCTAAGGGGGTCGTATAAAAATTTAAAAAGTGTAACTTTTTGAAAATGAATGGGAGGACTATTTCATTCACGTAGTCTTATTTCCTACTTTACTTTCAACATTTTTGCAGTTTACATTGCCCACTTATCTCCAACAGGTAAAGAATTAAAGCGAGTTTCAATCTTTTGGGGACACCCTGTATTAGGCATCAATATAGCGAAGCATCCGTTTGTGTATTTGGTACTTTTAGAAGGAATACGTTTCATTTCCCTTTAAAATCCCTTCTTAGACGAGAATCTCAGTTAAATAAAAGCGGTTGATAATTTTTTAGCGGATTCTTAGCATATTGTAATTATAAGATATTTTTAAGTTTTCATAGTACAGTATTTGTAAATAATTAATAAGCAATATTGTTTAGGGACATTGTTGACTACAGTAATTTTCAACTAAGCTTATGTTTAAGATTTCTCGCAAATTTTCATTGCACTTTTTCATGCATTGGCGCGTGTAGAACGTTTTCCGGATAGGGAAGGGGGGGGGAGGGGTAAACTCAAGAATAAAATGTATAACATCGTCTAGATTGATGCTCGCTTTTGTTATCTTGAATATCCAAGGGGGAGGTGTCCTCCCCTATGAGGGACCATGACTTCATATTTAATAAAATGGTTGTAAAAGTTCAACTCATTTAGAAATAAAGAAACATTTAAAATGTTTTACTTTGTATGTATGTACCTTACATAGGCAATATATTTTAAAATATTGTGCATTTCATTCACTCTTAACAATTTTTTGTTAAATTATTTTATTTTACTCACCAAGGAAATAAAAGTTATTGAAAGTGCGAATTCCAATATAAATTCTCTTATCATACAACAACATTTTCCAAGTTAAAATGACAATCGCTCAACTTCTCCAGTCAAGAACATCACTACGCTACTGGATAGAACCCATGTGTTTTATTTTATCAAAGCTCGTCTGTAGCGAATAACCGTTGCTTGCACTGGGAAAATTTGATATTTAACACTGTTTTAACTGTACAAATCAGACAAACCACGCTAATAATGATACTGTTACGGATATGTAAAATTATTTACGGAGCTTGGTTTCCCCACAAAGAGACAAGGAGCAACCATTCCTATTATGTGAAGGTAGGATTACCTTACCCTGTCAACATTTATGTGACCGTTGTACCATATTTGGCAAAATATCGCCAAACTTTGCAGGGTTTCCGAAGGCACTGGATCCTTTTAGATTTATCCATTAGTTTCGTAGATACGACCTGATCATAGGGATTTCTATAGAGAGTATATAAGGGAGTGATCTTTCATTTAGAAAGAGTTGACGTAATACGAGCTAAAATTAATTGTGATATACATCAGTGCTTTAAGAACAGATTCTGCTGTTTTAGGCGTACATCCACGATTTGAGAGGATGCGTCGTAACAATATTTTACGGTACATATATTTTTTATGTATTACTGTAGTTAACGACAATTTGTTGCTGTTAATATTTAATGATAGCAAACCCAGAATAGCAGAGGTTTTATTTGCTTCACTATGAGTAGGATTCTAAACTTTGATTTCATATAGTTATGTTTATATCCTGTATTTAGTTTGATGTTAGTGATTAGTGACATATATTTTTACTTTCCCTCCAGTACATAGTAATGTATAGGGAAAGTATTGGAATCGTGTCGAAAATCGCAACTCGAATTTTCGACGGATCTACACGTTTTGGGACCTCTAGAATACGAAAAACAATTTTTAGCACGACGTCTGTGTGTGTGTCTGTGTGTGTGTATGTCTGTCTGTGCAAAGTATGTATCATAAATATTTCATTCATACACTTTTATTCCATTTTTCATAGAGAGACAGGCGATTTATGTTTCAATGACGTCATATGAATAAAGTTCATTTTTACTTTCCTTATATACATATAATGTATAAGGAAAGTATTGTGACGGGGTCGAAAATTCGAATTCGAGTTTTCGACGGAAAAGCACGTTACAAGCATACCTGCTCACGAATCGAACATTTTTGAGGTGATGTGTGTGTGTATGTGTGTGTGTGTGTGTCAGTGAGTCTATGAAGACGATACATCATGAACAAATAGAGCGATTCCAGTAAAATTTGGTGCAAAATTACAATCCGTGAATACTGGAAGCCTATTATTTTTAAACACAGTCGAATGTTCTAAACCTCCTTAAATTTTCGAGTGAAATTTTAAAAAATTCATCAAAAAAGCAAAACTTTTAATAAAGTTACGCAAATAAACATTTCTTATGTACTTCTTCATTATGTAATATCATGTGATAAATTTGGTAACATCATTCTCGTGGATCTAGCTCGTTCCATTCACGAGAAAAGATACTTTGAGTAATACTTTTGTATTTGAACGGCAATCTGCTATGAGAATAACTTATTTCTCCGTCCATAACGCTTGGCAAGATTTTGGCGACGAATTTGGCGGAATATCACCAACTTGGCGACTTTTTAAATATTGCCAAATTAACGAAAATCTCGCCAAATGGATAAAAATGACGCTAAATCAATGAGGATGACGAGAAACTGACGAAATATCAATATCTTGGAAAGAATATAAGTATCCACTATAAGAATAACCTATTTTCTTTTACTGTAAAAGTAGTAAATTCATTGCATTATGTAAGGAAAGTCATGTGCTGCCCACATCAGATTTTTTTCGATGAGGTTTTAAATTTTCAAATATAAAAAATTATTGTAGTAGTGTGATAATTTTAAAAATATTACCACTGAATGTATTGCATTTTAGAGATGTTTAAAAATAATTTCATTGCAGTTGGAAAGTGTTTCATAATCAATGCTTTATGCATGATTGATATTTCTTGTTATTTATTATGCTTGAAGGGTCCAAAATTTTTACATTTTTCGTTACTCTCTGATTTCAGCCAAAGATACCACAACCATAGATGTTATTCACATCAAAAGTGAAAAAAAAATTGAATCTGCAGGCATACTCATGTGCTGCTCACATCAACTTTAGTTTTCCACACAGCATAGCTTATTTCGCCACCATTACAAATATTCAAATTCTTCTGCTCAAAACAATTTATGAGCAAGCCAATTCCAGTTCTTGTCCACATAAGTATACTTTCCAAATTCTATTGCATGTTTTGTGCCGCAATAATTTCTGAAACATCCTTGCTTGCACTATGGTCAAAAACGAAATTAAATTTTGTCAAACACATACGGTCACCATGTCAACTACCGACCCATGTTTAAAGGCTGTTTTATACATTGATTTCTGAACGTGTTGCTTGTCGGTTCAAAACGGAGAGGCCGAGAGACACGATTTGAGAACATACGTACTAATGATTCGCCTCGATTTGTGTAGTCTCACGAACTGCAGTGCTGATTAGTGAAACTATATTGTCGTGCGCTGTCTCACTTAAGTCTATTTCAAGTTCAAATCGTTTGCGAATCGAAATCATGGGTTCTTGAGTAATTATGGATAAGGAACATTTAAATTTTGTTGAATAACAAGTTGCGTGACAACCTAACATATGTCCAAATCCTATCAGAATCTTATCAGAAATCTTATCAGAATCCAAATCTTATCAGAATGTGGATAAAAATACATATCTTTGTCGGATTTCATACCAATCTATCCTTTTTAAATATTTCGTAAAAATTCTTAAAGTTTCGTTTTTCAAGATAGCAACAGCTTTAGTAGCACCGATGGATATGTTTGCCTCATAGCGTTAGAGAGAAGTAAATAAAACTCTTATACGTGAAATGCTTGAAAATGCCATGATGTTTTAAGAATTATATTTAGTTATCGCTAATGTTAGTAAAGTCCCATGTTTTTATTGTACCCGACACGCAGGCGTGGTGTTTAGTAAATGTATTTTTGATTACTTTTAAGTAAAATTTCCCTAGTTATGAGAAGTATTAAGTATGTTTTCCCAGTTATGGAACAAACAGATCACAGACTATACAGGAAAATAAAAATAAGTTGTATGGTAAAAAAAATTTGAATACTTAAGAATAGACTCTATTGAGTTCTGATTTGCATTGCATTGATAATTTATTTATGCAAAAAGAACAGTTTAGATAAAAAATTTAATTCAATACGAATCTTTCGCCATAGAAATGCATTCAATACAGTGGGATTTATCTTAACCCAGCGTCACTTGATTCATTGTCTCAAACGATTTTCATATTTTCTCAGCATGAAGTTTCAACTCCTTCATTTTACCTCCATGGTTTGGTTTATAAATCTTAATATCAATGACAGGAACTATTGGGCAACAAACTGCGATATTGTTTATTATTCCATATTGGCTAAATATGTCAGACTGGACGTCGGAAAATATTGGGCATGCGTACGTGCTCTTTTGGAACTTTGAGGAGACTGTGACAAAATAAGGATTAAGAATTATTAAATTATATTCTATGAACCAATCCATTTGTCTGGAAACTCGTTATTTAACCACTGTTTCACAACTGTAGTATGGTGAGCTGGAGATCCGTCTTGTTGAAACCATACAAGTGGAAGTACTGTTAGGGGTAGTTCCTCCACAAAATCAGGAATAACCGCATTCAAAATCTCATTAACATATCTGTCACCCGTCAACGTACCATCATACAATATGGGTCCAAGCAAATGGTTTTTGTAAATACTACACCATACACTCACAGAAAATTGCTTCTGATGATGAATATCACGTACCGCGAATGGATTTTTGTCAGACTAGAAGTGCTCATTATGAGGATTTATGCACCATCTTGTTTAAAACAGCATTCGTCAGTCCAAATTACATTTTTCAGGAAAGAGGGATTTGCATCTTCCTGATTTAGAGCCGAATTACAGAAATCTAGACGACATTGATAATCTGTTGGTTCCTGTCCTTGCATACCATGAATGTTAAACGGATGTCATTTATTCAGTCTCAGTATTCTCCACACTGTTGCACATGGTGCGTTCATTTCTGAAGCAGCGGTACGAACACTATGTGGATGACTGCAAAAGTAAGCCAAAATATCAATTTCCACATCAGTTGAGTGAAGTCTGGGCCTACCTAATCCACCTACCCGATGTACGCTTCCACTTTCACGCACTCATTGCACCAATCGGGAAATAAATATCCCAGAAGGATGTCGAGAATTGGGAAAAGTACATTGATATTTCCGTGCAGTTTCGTTAGCATTGCGATTGCATAAACTGTACAGCATAAGCATTTCAAAAAGTTCTACGTTGCTTCATTGCGACATACCGTCGGTACAGGCTAACTACACTCTCAAAATGGGGCAGAAATGAGAAATACTTAAGGGTCGCTCAGACTGCCGGACTGCGCGCACTACGCTTGCGTAAGGGAGGCGATTGATCAATTTCAGAGCAAAAACAACTTTCTCATGTGATGATTCGTCTGTTTACGATTGTGTGACGCACCGGTCAGAGGCAGATATTTGCATATGAATACATTTCTAAGCTGTTCTAATGTTCATTTTTATTGTGCCGTTTTGCAAGTTTTATTCTGTAACTAATCGTGTAAAATTTTAAGCTATTTTTCAGGAAGCATATTTTTGAAAAATTGTAATAAATCTAAAGATAAGAGGCAGATATTATTTGCCTATGATGCATTTCTGCGTTGCGTTATTTTCACTCTTGCTGTAAACATTTACATTTTAATGTATAATTAATCCCTCACCAACTTTGTTTAAACATATCTCTTTATGATAAAATGCTGAAATTTTGTACATCACCTTATTAGTGGATGGGTATAGTTTACTAATTAGGAATGTTTTTGTACGGGGGCCGTATAAAAATTTAAATTTTGTATTTTTTCAAATTTAATCCCCTGAAAATTTTTATCGATTTCATAAAATTCTGTACCTTTTTTACGTAACTTTGTAATTTATTATAAATGTCTAAGATCAATTTTTAAGGAGTAAAAGCTGAGGACAATGTTTTTGGGACACCCTGTATATGTGGGTAAAATATCAAAAATCATTTCACAAATTATTCTACAATTTGTAAATGTCAAGAAGATCAGTAACGTCATGGGGATTCCTATTAGGGAACTTCCTAAACTGTTGATCCGCCGCGGTTCAGAATTGTCAAAATAGAACGATTACCCTCCAAAATAATCTCGAACCATTCATCAAGCAGTATATGCAGAACAGCTGAGAAGAACACCCATTGGCTTGACCTTTCCCAGTAATCTATCATCAGCGGGTGTTGCAAAGCAGAAGAGCACAAATACCCATGGGGCTCAATCAGGAGTGACTACGGGAGCTGGAACTTCTGTAATTATCTAAATTTGAATGCAAAAGCATATTTTGAAAGAGTGGAAGAATGACGGAAGGATAATAAGGGTAATGTAATGCGCAAGGGTTACACATAGCGTAGTGCACATTTGATATTCTGACCACGTGATTTAACTAATCACACCAATGGATAAATAAGTAAATGGATTTTCAAAAGGTAGCATCAAATGGAATTTTTCCTTTCGCTTTCTTTCCTACTGTATAAAGCAATGTTTCTTAAAGTGTTGTCTTGTCAGCGACCTGCTGCTGGGTCGTTGAAAAAAATTTTCAGTGCACCGAAAAGTAAACTAAATGTAAACTAATTGCAAAATGTCAAATCGTACATGATTTGATTAGAACGGATCTGAAAAAATAAAGTATGCTTAACATTTTGATTTTGCATTATATTTGTTCTCAGATCGATAACAGGTCATATGCTTGGTTGAGTATAAATATGCACATTTGTTAATTTCCCTACAAAAAATAATATTGTACTGAGAAATACGTTATAATGTATTTCCCTATACATTACTATGGTTTCCCTATACATGGTAATGTATAAGGAAAATGCTAAAGCAGGGTCGAAAATTGGCAATCGAGTTTTTGACGGATCTGCGCGTTTCGGGCACTCTAGAAACCGGATCCACCATTTATTCCGTGACACCTCTCTCTCTGTGTGTGTGTGTGTGTGTGTGTTGTTGTTGTTGAGACCCAGACCGTCCGACCTACCAGAAAGGTGTAAGGTAACTGTTTGGACGGCCGGGAAACGCCACCCAATTTAGACCGGAACCCAGTGGGGGAGGCATCCACAGGGACCGTACCCTGCTTCCCCTACCACCAACCTCTCGGAAGGACTTACGGACCCACATGTTTAACGTGATCGTACTCCGCATGAACACAGTTGTGGCAGTTGTGGCAGCGTGCAAATCCAGCGCGCAAACCACCGGGCTACCGCGCCCGAAATGTGCCAACAACACGCGGTGTTCCCAGGTGGTCACCCACCCAAGTACTGACCGCGGCCGATGCTGCCTGACTTCGGTGATCTAACGAGAACCTGTGTTTTCAGCACGGTACGGCCGTTGGCCATGTGTTGTTGTTGTTGAAACCCAGACCGTCCGGTGTGTGTGTGTGTGTGTCCACTCTAACTCAAAAACTATGGGAAAAAAGTTCACAAAATTTGATAGGTAAGTCAATTATAGGCTACCCTGGTGCTGGTTAGATTTTGGTACGATTCGGGAAATTAAAGCCTAGCTTTTTTTTCTTTTTTTTTCAAAATGGCCTGCAAAAATTATAAAAATCTGTAATAAAATATCGAATATACTAAAATGTATTGATTAATGCTTGATTAATACGTAATTTTTAATGGCAAAAAGAATAAAATGGACTCCATTTCTCTAAAACAAACTGTTCTCAATATATTTATGTAGTATCTATTCATTTTTGGTCAATTTTTGCAAGCTGGCGACATTTTGTATTGCGATAAGTCGGGAGTTGAAAAAAACATTTTTTTTTAATAAAAATTAGATATAGTATCAAATAAATATCGGTATCATTTTGAGCAATTAAACTGAATTTAATATATTATGAAAGAATCGACGAAAAACATTAATTTTAATCTGTAAGGAAAGTCATGCGCTGCCCACATCAAAATTTTACTGAAGCGGAGCTCCCAAGGCAACGACTCAAACTGTAAAATGTCAAATCGTAAATGTCGCCTTGTTACTCCAAAACGCTTCCACCAATTTCACTGATTTTTTGCTCATAACTATATCTCAATGAGATCAAGATCGTAACAAAGAAAATTTTGAATTTCGAACCCATAAAACGTTGTAATTCGTTAGAAATGGCGCAATGTTAACTTCGTGGGAAAATACCGTTTGCATTGAAACTTTTCCGTTTGCTTTAAATGGGTTACAGAAAATTGCAACCACTTTAAAGCAAGGTATTTGTTTACATCCTCGTTGTACTTTTGAAATAGCTACTTTCAAGCCTATTTCTGGACACTAATTGCCCTTTGTGCTCCGCTGTAAGCATGTCAGCTGGCGATGAAATTGCCAAATTTAATGAACAACAGAGAATGTGGTTCAGAGTTTTTCTTTTGTATGGCAAAACAAAAAAGTCTAAAATTGTTGGTACTTGCTTACTTTACCAATTTTTATCCCACAAATAATTTTGTGTGAGAAAATTAAACGGGTTGTGATTCTTTCTACGTAAATTATGCTCAATTCCATGGCCTGCCTAAAATTCACAAACCCAGTTTTCTCTCTATTGTTTCTAATATTGGCACTCCCTTATATTTCTAAGCTCGATTTCTCGCCTATACTATCTCATCTTTAATTATTAGTAACACTCACATAGTCAAGAATTACTTTGATTTTGTCAACAAGTTAAAAAATCTGATGTGGGCAGCACATGACTTTCCCTGCAGACTTATATACACGTTCTCTTTATTTTAATTAAATTTATTTCACTTTTAATTCCAATTTTCGTTCTCATTCGGTAACCGGACTTATTTTCAAAGGTGGCGTAGGGAAAATACGAAAAACTAAAATATCTAGAGAACGGCTAGTCCTAGTGTAATGGGGTTGGTCGTTTTCTTTTCTTCTCTAAAAATTACGTATTAAACAAACATTTAATGGATATATTTGAGCATACGTAGTTCTTTAGTTTAGATTTTGGCGATTTTTGCGGGCCATTTTGCAAAAACAGGCAGGTCATTTTTTTCCGAAGGATACCAAAATCTAATCAGCACCAGGGTGACCCACAAATGACTCATCTGTCGAATTTTGTGAAATTCGGTCCATTAGTTTTTCAGTTAGAGTGGATACTGTTGGAAACTTGGTTCTGTTTTCGTCGCGATTCTCGTTATCGCGAGAACGTGTTTACATTTTTAGAATGGTTCTACCGTTCTCGTGAACGACTCGTGACGGGAACAGAACATGCCATTCATGCAAATCGCCATCTCGCCGCGCGCGCATTCTGATTTGCATATAGTGAGGGCGCTGCCGTCAACGGTTGTGTTCCGGAGCGTACCCATCACAGTGTATATATGATAGGACACATTCTCAGTTATTCAGAGACTTTACAGACCTTGACTGACCATGTAGTAGACGTGGGAGACTTTTCAGAGTTTAAGATCTTGTAGTTATGCAGACTTAAGACTCGACGTATAGTCAGATCGATCAGACGGTGATCGACGGTGAAAGACCTTGTATGGAAGGCAGACCTTGATCGGTAGAGAGTAGTCTAACTTCTAAAGCCATGACGTGTGACCTGATGATGGTGGCTTCATTAACGTACACGGCATGTGTGGTACAGTAGCTGTTTTTTCTACTTACCGATGTTATAGTAACTGAGAGTGTGTGCCTAGTCATAAACTATGTTAAAAACCTTTTTCATGAGCTTGCTAGCTCATTGTATATAGTTTTGCTTTGCAACGAATGTTACAGTGTTTTATTTTGTAACTTCATCTGATGCAATGGATCTCACAACAAATAAATTGTGTTTGTGTTTAACGAGCTTGCTTTCTTGAGAAAACACATCACTACTGCATATCATCTGCTACAAATTTTTTTTTCTACCAGCACTTCGGATAGGGCTATGACCAACACTGCTAAATCTGCAAATGACTTTCAAATTTTTCTAGTCAAGTCGCTCAGCTAACACAGCAATAGCCGCCGACATTTGGTTATGGGCCCAGTAGTATGTCAAGGCCATAACTTTTATCCGTGATAAAGCAGCAGTGAAGAGTTGTGAATTCCATCGACGGGGGCCGCGACCGGCGCCATTTGCATCAAGCAGAAAGGTAAACAACGCACTCTAGTCACAGGTAAAGACTATGGAGGTGAGCAACGGCATAGAAGCGTTAAACAGGGACAATTACGTCACCTGGCGTAATGAAATTTCATTTATCCTGAAAGGAGAAGGATGTTACGGCCACATCAACCGTACTGCATTACCAGTCGACGAATCTACGTCACGCCGCGAGCGAGAGGAGTACATGCGCAGCAGCGACCGCGCACTTTCCATCCTGTTTCGAAATATCTCGGCGGAGTACAGAGAACTGCTCGACATCGGCGACAGCCCGGCGGATGCGTGGGAGAAGTTGGAGGCGCATTTTGAGGCCCCAACGCGCGCCAATTTAGTTCATCTGTTGGACGAGTTTTTCAGTCTACGCCCGGAAATCGAGGAGCCCATCGACATATTCTGTACGAGGATAAGGAAAGCTGTCACCAAGCTCAAGAACGTGAATCACCCCGTGGAGGATGTGTACGTGGCATTCCAAGCCATCCGGTATCTCCCAGCCCAGTACCAGAGTATCATCCAAATCATTTATCGCTGGAGCGATACTGATTTTAAATTGGATAAAATTCAGAAAGAACTCTCCTTGGAGGAGGGCAGGATTAGACAGTTGAGGAAGGATCATGACAATAATAATGTAAGTTCCAATTCATCTGTATATTTTTCAAATGTTAACGCTAAATGTAAAAATGTCACCAAAGTTAAAAAGTCTATTAAGGTCATAGGACCATGTTTTATGTGTAATAAAAATGGTCATGTAAAGGCACAATGCCCAAAATTGAAAAAGATGACTAGCTCTAGTATTATTGAAGTATTTTCAAATATAAATGTAGAAGCTAATATTGTTGATAATCCTGACAATAGGCTCAGCTGGGTGATTGACACCGCTGCTACGCGACACTTTTGTAATGATGTTAAAATGTTTTCAAAATTTGATAAATGTAAGGATACATCTATGTCGCTAGCAGTGGGTGATATGGAAAGCCCAGTTGAGGCTATTGGAACGGTGAACATGTATGTTAAATTTAAAGATCATACAAATAATATTGTGCTACAAAATGTTATGTATTCACCAAAATTACGGCGTAACTTGTTGGCCGCATCTGTATTAGAAGAGCAGGGCTATTCTTTTAGTGCAGCCAAAGGTGTTCTATGGTTTAAGACTCCTGAGGGAGAAAATTTCTTTTACGCTAAACGTAAAGAAGGATTGTATTTCTTAAAACCACAGTACTCAACTAAAAGTTTAAATAGTAGTGTTGAGGGCCGTAAAGGAGATCAGGATAGGGACAAAAATTCTAAACAGGTTAGAAAAACCCCTGCAACAAATAGTCAAAGTCAAAACAAAATTAGGCCTAACTTGAATAAAAGGAAAAACAAATCTGATTTAAAATCAAAGTCAAATAAAATTAGTGGTTCAACAGTTGAAATTCTGAACAAAACTGAATTATGGCATAGAAGATATGGCCATATTAACTCAGACTACTTGCACCAAACAAGTAAAGTTTCCGCGGCAAACGGACTCCCAAAATTAAAATATGCAAAAGTAAATTGCATTCATTGCAAACTTGCAAAATCTAAGAGAGTTTCGTACAAACCAATAGGCAGGATTAGATCTACAGAACCTTTGCAATTACTGCACATGGACGTTTGTGGTCCAATGCCTGTAGCTTCATTGGGGGGAAACAAATACTTCTTGACTATTACAGACGATTTTAGCCGCAAGGTGTTTGTTTTTATTTTAAAACAAAAATCAGATGTGTTCAAAGTTTTTCAGGATTTTCAAGCTTGTCAGGAGAGACAATTAGGCAAAAAGATTTTGTGCATCCGTACTGATAACGGCATGGAATTTTGTCACGGTCAATTTAAAGCTTTTTTGAAAAAGTTAGGGATTAAGCATGAACGATCTAACACTTATACACCCGAACAAAACGGGGTATCTGAAAGATTCAACCTGACAGCGTTAGATTGTGTCAAGGCAATGCTTAATCAAAGCAAAGTTGGTGACAAAATGTGGGCAGAGGCAATCCTATGTTTTACTTATACAAAGAACAGGATTTGCCATAAATTTAAAGTTAAAACTCCACACGAATTGTACTATGGGAAGAAGCCTGCTGTATCCCATCTCAGAGTTTTTGGATGTAAGGCTTATGCTGGTATAGCAAAACAGCTTAGGAAGAAGCTAAACCTAAGAGCTCAACTGGGAGTTATGGTAGGATATGCGGAAAATACCAGGGGCTATAGAATTCTTCTTGTGAAAGAAGGAAAAATATTAGAAATAAGCAATGTCCGTTTTGAGGAGATGGAAGCAGCGGAAGGCGTCCTGGACCCCATTCGACCTAGAAACTTCACCCAAAAGAAATCGGGTTTTACTCGAACATCAGATTCAGGATCGGGATGTTTGGATAGTGAGTCAGAGGAAGAAGCAGGTGAGAGCCATGACACTAGTCATACTAGTGAGGAAGAGGACTCTCCTGCTGATTCCGATCTGACCCCCTGTTCAAACATAGATTGGGAAAGGAAAGCTGTACCCAGGCCTGATGGAACTCGAACTGATGTTTACTACTCAGTGAGGGGTGATAAACATAGGCTGAGAAGTCATAATGATGTTAAAAAATTCTGTGCTAAGGCTAACATACATTATGACCAAAATTTGTTTAACTTCAGAGAAAAGAGGGATATCAAATCCAGGCCAGAGGCAAGCAACATAGAAATAATAGGTGATATTGATCATGCAGTTTCTTTGCTAAAGGGAGAATTTGATATCAAAACTCTAGGGAAGGTCCAAAAACTGTTAGGTGTGGAATTTGCTGAAATCAATAACAAAATTTTTATACATCATAGAGCATTAAACTTTTGTAATCAAATTTTCAAAAACAAAAATGATTAAATTTGTAACTTCTAAATTTTTTTTTCTTTCTTTTACAAAATATGGTTAGGATATCGTATAAATTACTCCTCCCTCTGTGATGCAGATAATTGTATCTAGAGTATATATATGTGTATTGTTTACAATGAACTTTCTAAAATTTTTCACATTACACTGAATGTATATATATATCCATGTTTTCAATTCCCGCATAAGACAGTTATGCTTATGTGTATTATTTTGTGTGTTTACTCCTTGTTATCATACACTTGGCTATGATTCATTGATGACAAACCACTTATTTAAATTTGAATACAACACAGAAAGAAAAAAAAAAAATCTTTCGTTATCTGTGTCATTGCTATTAGTATTAATTATGTATACTGGTCTTGGACAGAGATAATGAACAGCCATAATTGAATTTAATATTTATAGTGAAATTTTTTTTAATCTTAAATGTTAAATTTAATAATTATACATAAAATTTTCTACATAATTGAATTTGATATTTATAGTGAAATTTTTTAATCTTAAATGTTAAATTTAATAATTATACATAAAATTTTCTACACAAATTGAATTTGATATTTATAGTAAAATTTTTAATCTTAAATGTTAAATTTAAATTATCATACTTAAATTTCTTGAAACTTAAATTTTGACTTAAATTAAATTTTTTGGAACTTAGTGTTTCAATGATATCTAAATTTTTCTTTCAATGATAAATTTTTTTTTGCTTAACATGAAAAGTAATATATATACTTTATGTTTTTGCTGGATACTAAAGAACTTGACATTTTTGCTGTTATGTTTTTTAGAATAATTTCATTGATTGATAGCACGTGCGCCGAGATTTGGGGTTTTGCATGAGGGGGCCGATTGTTGGAAACTTGGTTCTGTTTTCGTCGCGATTCTCGTTATCGCGAGAACGTGTTTACATTTTTAGAATGGTTCTACCGTTCTCGTGAACGACTCGTGACGGGAACAGAACATGCCATTCATGCAAATCGCCATCTCGCCGCGCGCGCATTCTGATTTGCATATAGTGAGGGCGCTGCCGTCAACGGTTGTGTTCCGGAGCGTACCCATCACAGTGTATATATGATAGGACACATTCTCAGTTATTCAGAGACTTTACAGACCTTGACTGACCATGTAGTAGACGTGGGAGACTTTTCAGAGTTTAAGATCTTGTAGTTATGCAGACTTAAGACTCGACGTATAGTCAGATCGATCAGACGGTGATCGACGGTGAAAGACCTTGTATGGAAGGCAGACCTTGATCGGTAGAGAGTAGTCTAACTTCTAAAGCCATGACGTGTGACCTGATGATGGTGGCTTCATTAACGTACACGGCATGTGTGGTACAGTAGCTGTTTTTTCTACTTACCGATGTTATAGTAACTGAGAGTGTGTGCCTAGTCATAAACTATGTTAAAAACCTTTTTCATGAGCTTGCTAGCTCATTGTATATAGTTTTGCTTTGCAACGAATGTTACAGTGTTTTATTTTGTAACTTCATCTGATGCAATGGATCTCACAACAAATAAATTGTGTTTGTGTTTAACGAGCTTGCTTTCTTGAGAAAACACATCACTACTGCATATCATCTGCTACAAATTTTTTTTTCTACCAGCACTTCGGATAGGGCTATGACCAACACTGCTAAATCTGCAAATGACTTTCAAATTTTTCTAGTCAAGTCGCTCAGCTAACACAGCAATAGCCGCCGACAGATACAAGCTTTTGCGGGGCATTTCGCAAAAATAGGCGGGTTCTTTTATCCCGAATCGTACCCAAAACTAATCAGGACCAGACTCGCCTACAAGTGACTTACCTACCAAATTTTGTAAAATTCGGCCCATTAGTTTTTTAGTTAGAGTGCATACAAAATCTGCACAGACAGACAGACAGACGGACAGACAGACACACAGAGGTCACGCTAGTAGTAAAGGAATGATAGTTCTGCACGGAAGGCTGTGCAATGCTGTGCAAAGCTGTGCAATGGCCGCCATCTTGAATTCCGTAATCCTGGACGGGGGTGTAAAAGGGGGGAGAGAATGAAAAAAGGTGGGGGTGAAAATTTTTGAAAAATTTTTTTTCAGGTGGCAACGATTTCTTAGTCTTGTATGAGGGGTTTAGAGGGAAATAAATTTTTTGGAATGAGATTTTTTCTAAGTAGGGAAGAAATTTTTAGGGGAGTGGCAACACCTCCTCACCTGCGAAGGCTGTGCAGTGCCGCCAGCGCCCCCTAGCGGCGAAAAGCGGAAATAAAACTGGAGATTTTTCTGTCTTATTGGGATTTTTTTTTCGTTTTTCTAAATGAAGTGATTAAGTACGAAATATTCGTATTTTTTTCTTTTTTTTAAATGAATTAAAAGGTGTTAATGAGGATAATTAAATAAAGTAATTAAGTATATCAAGGTCATTGTTATTACATGCTAAGGTCCTTACAATACCCCTCCCCTATATCACGGTTACGAATACTTAACTGCGAGAATCTTGTATGATGAAGGGAAATAGCATAGGTTTTAAGAATGTCTTGTATTTCTCTTCGGGAAATAATATATCTGTACTTACTTGAATTTTACACGGTTGTAATTTTTTTTTTAAATGTGGTAATGGGAAAAATTAACATTTTGTTAAAATGTTCCAAAAGCGTAAAAAAGTAACAAAAAATGTGGTAATGGGCAAAATTAACATTTTGCGACTTTTTTTTGAAAATGTTAATTCCTCTATGGGAATTAACATGGGTTTTCACACTTTTGTAAATGTTTTTCAAAAAATGTGGTAATGGGAAAAATTAACATTTTGCACAAAATGTCTCAAAAACGTAAAAAAGTAGCAAAAAATGTGGTAATGGGCAAAATTAACATTTTGCGATTTTTTTCAAAATTCCAATTTCTCTATGGGAATTAACATGGGTTTTAGCACTTTTGTAATTTTTTTACAAAAAATGTGCGTTTTTACAAAAATGTTACTAAAAATGTGGTAATGGGCAAAATTAACATTTCGCACAAAATGTTGCAAAAACGTAAAAAAACAACAAAAATGTGTGTTTTTTACAAAAATATGATGAAAAAGGTATGTTTTCAAAGTAATAGAATCGAATGGATTGGGTGTATGGGAGGAGGGGTGTTTCCCCAATCATTCCGGTCTTGGAGTTCAAAAATTTAAAAAAAATAAATATTTTAAATAAATATTTTTAAATAATCGTGAAAGTGTGCTTATGTCCAAAACACCTGAGTGTTATGAATCTCACAAGTTAATTAAAGGATGAAAATTAAATAAAGTCTTGGAGTTTAAATAATAACAGCTACCAATGTCTGTATGCATATGTTTTTACACGAGAGTTTCTTTAAACCGACATGTTTTAATATGTGTGCTATTTTACAAGTGTACTACTACCATAGGGGTATCCTTAAATTTTAACATGTTTTAAAAAGAATCTTTCATTCATTAGTGTTATGAATCTCGCAAGTTAATTAAAGGATGTTAATTAAATTAATTGATTAAGTATTGAATGCCTGTATACCAGGAGCATGTCAAAAGCATGTCAAAGGGTATGTCAAAGCGTACCAAGGGTGTACCAAAGGGGTATGCTGAAGGCATGCCAAAACCATCGTTCCTACACTATCCTTCCGCTATATCGCGGTTACGAAGTGAACTGTAAGAATATCGTATGATGAGGGGAAATAACATAAATTTTAAGAATGTGCCGCTTTTAGCGTTTTTTTCACAAAAAGTTTTAAAAACGTTAAAAAACCAACAAAAATGTGCGTTTTTTCATTAAGTTGAAGTTTTGGAGTTGTTGGATTTCTCTATGGGAATTAACATGGGTTTTCACACTTTTGCTAAATTTTTAGAAAAAAAATGTGGTTTTTCGCAAAAAAGCGGCCAAAAATGTGTTTTTTGAAAAACGCGGAATCGGCCGATTTTTTTCAAACTGTCAGATTTCTCTATGGGAATTAACATAGGTTTTCACACTTTTGCAATTTTTTAAAAAAAAATGTGCGTTTTCGCAAAAATGCGGCCAAAAAGGTGTGTTTTTAGAGTAGCAGAATCGCGTGAATTGGGTGTGTGAGTGGGGGTGTGTGTCCCCAACCATTTCGGTCTTGGATTTCAAAATTTAAAAAAATAAATATTTTAAATAATCGTGAAAGTGTGCTTATGTCCAAAATACTTCAGTGTTATGAATCTCACAAGTTAATTAAAGGATGATAATTAAATTAGGTGATTAAGTCTTGGAGTTTAAATAATAGCAGATACCAATGCCTGTATACGTGTGTTATTTCTTTAAACCAACATGTTTTAATACGTGCGTTATTCTAAGAGGGAGAAACGCCTAATATGATGATACATATGATACACGCGCTCAACACAAATCGGCGAAAATAAATGGTGAGATAGCTTTTAAAGACGAGACTTTGAAATTTTTTTCGATAAATAAGGTATTTGAGGTTATTTAACGTGTGAATGATAACGTGTGAATGATATGTGTATCATACTAGCCCATTAAAAGTTTCTGAACATGTACATTTACTTCGAAATTTGAAGTTCAGTCTTTAAACAATATTTAAGTTTTCCTTTCGCTGTTATGTATCGGCGTTGTATTCATTCTAAGTTATCTCGCTGGGCGTTTCCATTTCTTTAAAAGCTAGTATAAATTGCCTTTTATGTGAAACTTCTAAAGTCTTTACTTTAAAACATTTATCTTAGTGAATAATTTCAGCGCTAGGTGTCTTGGGTAAGTATATCCCCATTCCACCTCATTAGATGTTTTCATCCTCTTTAAATGTTTCTTGATATCTCATTTAGTTGCAAAATATAAAGTCCTATCTTTAAAAAATTTTGTAATATCCCCTTCTTAATGTTATATGCTACTTATGTGCATTATACATAAAACGCACGGTAAGCGCTAGCACCCTGTAATATTTAGTAGGTTCTCCACTTAATTAAAAAAAAGTTAAAGTCACATCATTAGAAACTGCTCCGATATCACTTTTCCACTACTGTGATCGGGGACATGTGCATTGCACATAGTCCATTAAAAATTTCCAAACATCTACATTTACTTACATATTTGAAGTTCGGTCTCTAAACAATACTAAAGTTTTCCTTTCGCTGTCCTATATTAGTTGTGTGTATTATGGATGCTACCTTATTATATGTTTATATCTCTTTAAATGCCTCTAAATACCCCATTTACTTAAGAATCCCATGTCTTCTCCTGAAAATACTATCTTAGATCTGCATTCCACCGGTGGGTGTTGGTTATATGCATTATATATACACATAACCCCTTTCGCTATGCATTTCTCCCTTTGCAGTAGTTAGTAGAAATCATGTTTAATTATAAATTCAAGTTCTACCCCTAAAAAATATTTGTTAGTTTCCCATTTCGTGGTTATGTATCGGTTATAAGTATCATGCGTGCCGCCTTAGTAGGTGTTTCTAACCCTTTAAAAGCTACAAAGCATTGCATTTAGCTAAAATATTTAAATTTTCTATCGTTGAAATGTTCGCCTAGTTCAACAATTTATAACTAGCTGCTGCTGATGGGATCGTCTTATATTCACTCTGCAGGCGATATCATCTTATAAAATGTTGGCACATATTGCATTTAGCTAAAAACTTCAAAGACCTATACTTGTAAACTTAGCCTAGTTCCTCATTTGGCATGTATCGATCATTCACACGTTAAATAACCTCAAATACCTTATTTATCGAAAAAAATTTCAAAGTCTCGTCTTTAAAAGTTATCTCACCATTTATTTTCGCCGATTTGTGTTGAGCGCGTGTATCATATGTATCACCATATTAGGCGTTTCTCCCTCTTAAAATAACGCACGTTATAAAACATGTTGGTTTAAAGAAATAACACACGTATACAGGCATTGGTATCTGCTATTATTTAAACTCCAAGACTTAATCACCTAATTTAATTATCATCCTTTAATTAACTTGTGAGATTCATAACACTCAAGTATTTTGGACATAAGCACACTTTCACGATTATTTAAAATATTTATTTTTTTTAAATTTTGAAATCCAAGACCGAAATGTTTGGGAAAACACACCCCCACCCATACACCCAATTCACGCGATTCTGCTACTCTAAAAACACACCTTTTTGGCCGCATTTCTGCAAAAACGCACATATTTTGTTTAAAAATTGCAAAAGTGTGAAAACCTATGTTAATTCCCATAGAGAAATCCGACAGTTTGAAAAAAATCGGCCGATTCCGCGTTTTTCAAAAAACACATTTTTGGCCGCTTTTTTGCGAAAAACCACATTTTTTTCTAAAAATTTCGCAAAAGTGTGAAAACCCATATTAATTCCCATAGAAAAATCCAGCAACTCCAAAACTTCAACTTGTTGAAAAAACGCACATTTTTGTTGTTTTTTTTAACGTTTTTAAAACTTTTTGTGAAAAAACCGCTAAAAGCGGCACATTCTTAAAATTTATGTTATTTCCCCTCATCATACGATATTCTTACAGTTCACTTCGTAACCGCGATATAGCGGAGGGATAGTGTAGGAACGATGGTCTTGGCATGCCTTCAGCATACCCCTTTGGTACACCCTTGGTACGCTTTGACATACCCCTTGACATGCCTTTGACATGCTCCTGGTATACAGGCATTCAATACTTAATCAATTAATTTAATTAACATCCTTTAATTAACTTGCGAGATTCATAACACTAATGAATGAAAGATTCTTTTCAAAACATGTTAAAATTTAAGGATTCCCCTATGGTAGTAGTACACTTGTAAAATAGCACACATATTAAAACATGTCGGTTTAAAGAAACTCTCGTGTAAAAACATATGCATACAGACATTGGTAGCTGCTATTATTTAAACTCGAAGACTTTATTTAATTATCATCCTTTAATTGACTTGTGAGATTCATAACACTGAGGTGTTTTGGACATAAGCACACTTTAACGATTATTTAAAAATATTTATTTAAAATATTTATTTTTTTTTAATTTTTGAACTCCAAGACTGGAATGACTGGGGAAACACACCCCCCTCCCATACACCCAATTCATGATATTCTACTACTTTGAAAACATACCTTTTTCATCACATTTTTGTAAAAAACACACATTTTTGTTGTTTTTTGCGTTTTTGCAACATTTTGTGCGAAATGTTAATTTTGCCCATTACCACATTTTTAGTAACATTTTTGTAAAAACGCACATTTTTTGTAAAAAAATTACAAAAGTGCGAAAACCCATGTTAATTCCCATAGAGAAATTGGAATTTTGAAAAAAATCGCAAAATGTTAATTTTGCCCATTACCACATTTTTTGTTACCTTTTTACGTTTTTGAGACATTTTGTGCAAAATGTTAATTTTTCCCATTACCACATTTTTTGAAAAAAAATTACAAAAGTGTGAAAACCCATGTTAATTCCCATAGAGAAATTAACATTTTCAAAAAAAAAAGTCGCAAAATGTTAATTTTGCCTATTACCACATTTTTTGTTACTTTTTTGCGCTTTTGGAACATTTTAACAAAATGTTAATTTTTCCCATTACCACATTTAAAAAAAAAAAAATTACAACCGTGTAAAATTCAAGTAAGTACAGATATATTATTTCCCGAAGAGAAATACAAGACATTCTTAAAACCTATGCTATTTCCCTTCATCATACAAGATTGTCGCAGTTAAGTATTCGTAACCGTGATATAGGGGAGGGGTATTGTAAGGACCTTAGCATGTAATAACAATGACCTTGATATACTTAATTTCTTTATTTAATTATCCTCATTAACACCTTTTAATTCATTTAAAAAAAAGAAAAAAATACGAATATTTCGTACTTAATCACTTCATTTAGAAAAAAGAAAAAAAAATCCCATTAAGACAGAAAAATCTCCAGTTTTAATTCCGCTTTTCGCCGCTAGGGGGCGCTGGCGGCACTGCACAGCCTTCGCAGGTGAGGAGGTGTTGCCACCCCCCAAAAAATTTCTTCCCTACTTAGAAAAAATCTCATTCCAAAAAATTTATTTCCCTCTAAACTCCTCGTACAAGACTACGAAATCGTTGCCAAATGAAAAAAAGTTTCTCAAAAATTTTCACCCCACCTTTTTTCATTCTCTCCCCCCTTTTACACCCCCGTCCAGGATTACGGAATTCAAGATGGCGGCCATTGCACAGCTTTGCACAGCATTGCACAGCCTTCCGTGCAGAACTCTCATTCCTTTACTACTCACGCTAAAAATGGTTTTTCCGTATTCTAGAGGTTTCGAAACGTGTAGATCCGTCGAAAACTTGAGTTGATATTTTCGACATGATTCAAATACTTTTCCTATACATTACCATGTATTGCAGGGAAAGTAAAAATTACTTTCTTGTTGATAGCACCATGCTCTCGTTTGACTTAAAAACTCTTTTTATATAAAGCTATGATTTTGCGTTTTTATTCATCTGTTAGATATAAGGTCGCCAATATTCTTTCCCATTTCAATTTTAGGTGTGTCTTTAAACCTGTTAACAAAATTCATTTCCCTTCTCTTAATTAAAGACCTTATACTTGTCTTGAAAAGACCTTATACTTGTCTTGAAAAGACCTTATACTTGTCTTGAATCGTTGGGGTGTTTAAAACATTTGTTTAGAGTGCGAGCTTGCTGTTCTGTTGATCAAATAAAAAGAGCTCTTACATTTCGTATTAAAGAATTCATGAAACATGTTTCTGAACAAAGTCTGTAATTGAATGTTTGTAATTTTATGTAATTGTGTTGAATTTTTCCTTTCTTCTCTTCTTGGAAATACCTGGTTAAAAGTGTTTGTTGATAACACATTCAAGTTGCCTTTAAAGTAATAAAATATCTGAGTGAATGCCTGGAAAGACAAATCAACGGCGAAAACTTGCTAACCTCTAAGATATTTCGAACAAATCCTCCCTCCCATAATAAAAATGATGAAAGCTAAGACATACTGTGGGAAGCAGCCTGCTTGATAATTAACTCGTCCTTAGCAACTTCTTTTATCTTCTAAATCGGCTCGTGATTAAAAAATTTCTGTTCTTCCCATAATTATACTTCGCTGTTACCTATTATTCTTAAATTTCCTGTTCAATAAACTATGCATTTCTAGTTGTATTTCTAATTCTTAAGGTGTTTCTCTATTTGTAGTGACTTTCCCTATACTGACATATCCTCCAACCTGCTGTGTTGCAATATTACTTTCCTTATATACATAATGTATAAGGAAAGTATTGTGACTGGGTCGAAAATTCGAAATCGAGTTTTCGACGGGAGAGCACGTTTCAAGCATCCCTGATCACGAATCAAACATTTTTGAAGTGATGTGTATGTGTGTGTGTGTGTGTGTGTGTGTGTGTGTGTGTGTGTGTCAGTGAGTCTGTGGAGACGATAACTGACGAACGAATGGACCGATTCGAACCAAATTTGCTACAAAAATCACAATCCGTAAACACTGGAAGCTTATTGTTTTTATACGCAATCGAATGTTCACAACTCCCTAAATTTTTGAATGAAATTTTGAAAAAATCGTCAAAAAATCAAAACTACTAATAAAGTTACGCAGATAGACATTTCTTATGTAATTTTTCATTAGAAAACGATTGACATAAATTTTAGAACGCTAACATGAACCGTTCTTGAGATATTGTACATTTTTCAAAAAAATTATCAAAAAGTCATATAAAATAAAAATAAAAATATTTCCTATTGAGAAACATGTTCACTTTTCATATGTAATACCATGCGATAAATTGGGTGACATCATTCTCGTGGATCTAGCTCGTTCCATTCATGAAAAAAGATACTTTGAGTAATACTTTTGTATTTGAACGCCAATAGTCATTTATCTGCTGTAAAAATAATTTATGTCTTAGTGCATAACGCTTGGTGAGATTTTGGCGACAAATTTGGCGGAATGTCGCCAACTTGGCGACTTTTTGAAATGTTGCCAAATTAACGAAAATCTCGCCAAATGGATAAAAATGACGCTAAATCAATGAAAATGACGACTCATTGTTGAAAATTCAATATCTTGGAAAGAATATTAGTATATACTATAAGAAAAACGTATTTTTTTACTGTAAAAGTAGTAAATTCATTACATTATATAAGGAAAGTCATATGTTGCCCACATCAGATTTTTTTTACTGACGGAGAGAAAGTTGCAATACTTTTTATAATTCTGTAAAAAAAGATCACAGAATCTTAAATCGATCCTATTCCGTATATTTGTAGAATAAATGATTCAAAAACAACAACATAAAATGTGGGTAAAACTTTAGCCACGAAAGTGATTTCAACTGATGGCATATTACCCCGACATACCGGACTCAGTATCGTAAGTTGATCCTATTCCGTACATTTATGGAATAGAAGTTTTAGAAGCAATAACATTTAAGTCGGTATAACTTTAGAAACGAAAGTGATTTTAACTAATGGCATATTACCCCTGATTTGCCTTAACTTTACTACAATTTAAACTATCTAGTTATTTAAACTATCAAGTTAGTTAAACAAACTATCTTAACTACCAAGTTATTTAAGTGAGCTCAATAGCTTGCTGGTACGGCTAATTCCAAGAATTAATCCAAAACTTATGGTTACAAATGCTACATTGAGCGGTAAAATTATAAACACTGGGTCATTTTATGCAAAGTAGCTGGCGTTAAATTGCTGATACATATTACTGGAGTTAAATTGCTAATACATATTACTGGAATTAAATTGCTGATACATATTGCTGGCGTTAAATTGCTGGATTGATATCAGAAGGGAAACTAACGGCATATTAAGACTGACAAAGTGCTTTGCTCAAAAAATAATGAACAAATGAATGGCAGATTTTGAACGTGGAATGATCGTGATTGTTCGAAGAAGTGATGACAGTATTAGCAAACCGGCTACATATTATGACTTATCCGAGAGAAATAGTTAGAGAGTTTACTAATAGTTGATCACCAGACAGAAAACCTGATCTGATCATTGCGGTTCCTAGATGCCGGAGCTGAAAAAAATATTTCCCTTCAAGCCGATTGATTCAGATTTCCCATGTTAACCAAAGGAAAGTAGTTTATAACCTTTAGCATTTTTTAGCAGTTTTTTCCGCTGTTTTTTTACCAAGCATAGATGCTGAAAAGATAAAAAAGTGGCTGCATCTCTTTTAAGGCGAGAAAGTAGTTTTCGAGGGTGAAAATTGCATGACTTTAGCGTTGAATAAAGGAACAAGTTTTTCATATTTTAAAATGGAAATTTTTATGCGTCAACATTTACATGTTTTTAATATGAAAGCATTATTGTTTTATTAATATATCTTGACTGATTTTTAACATATGATTTCGAAGATAAGTCATAGCTCAAAAGGTAAATAATAGAGTTCACTGTCCACAAGGCTACTAAAGACACCAGGAACGTTTATTTTCAGTAAGGTGAAGCTATATTTAATACTCATATGCACTAAACATAAAATATTTTGCAAAAAGTATTCTTAAAAAATCATAAATGCTAAATTTTATATATATATATCTATATATATATTAAATCAGACAAAAATATATTTTATTATAAATTTATTTTTCAAAAATTTAAAAAGTTTTAGATTTAACACATGCACACTTGTTAATTTAATATCTATATTAATTTTTAAATAATTAGGAAAGCCACGTTTTTGTAATCATGAAAACAGACACAAAACTTTAAAGCTGAAAAAAGGAAATTTAAATAAACTCCAAACTGTGAGAAATTATAATGTGTACAAATGTATTTTTAATCGGTATATGCTTAATTTGCGCCCTTTTTTATACGGTTTACTTTACATTAATCTTTAAAATGTAATATTTCCTTTTTTATTAAATTTGAAAAATCGATTTTTTGAAGGTTAAAAACAACTATCATTAAAAAAAATCGATAAAATAATTCATAATGATAAATAATTATTTATAATATTTATAGAAAAGCAAGGCATTCATTTAAAAAGATATTAGAAGTATTTCTAATTATTTTTCCGATTTTGTTTTTAAAAACCCAATCCTTCCTCTTAGCATTTATGCTTGGTAAAACCGCCGAGAACAAAAAACTTACTCCTTGGTGAAATATTGATGCACAAGCACGAGATATTTTTTTAAATTAAGTAGTTAAATGAACTTGGGGATTCAAAAGATGTTAATGATTGATGCGGGTTAAACTGAATAGAAGGAAATATCGTATTGAAGTACTTATTCAAGTACGTATATATGTACCACCAGGCAAGTTTATAGATTGACTAAATTCTAAAATTGCGCTAAATATATTCTATAAGCTTAATTTATGTACCACCAAGCAAGTTAGTAAAATAATTTGATATTTTGACGTGAAGTCTATGGTCGGAGTATCCAGATGAAATCGGAGCGAAAACTAAAAATGCTAGCTATCTATAAACAGTTAGCAAATAGCTTCTAGTGCTTTGAAAGCCTGTGAACAGAACAAATAAGTATGGGAAAATCGAATAAACATATTGAACTTTAATGAAGATTTATTTTATAAAATGGTATTCATCCAAGGCTATTTCGGCTCCATCGGACTGGAGCAACCGCCGATACTTTTTGATTGCACTGAATTTTTTTTATTGATGAGTCGAATTTGAGAAATTTTCATGATAATTTTTAATAATTTTTTTGCTTTTAAATGACCTTTTTGACTCATATCAATGCTCATGACGAAAGAAAAAAATCTACGAGTTTAATGAAAATTCAGTTTGAAATTTAAAATCTTGTAGAAATATCCATTTGTGTAAATACAGAGCGTAATTTTGCTCCCAAGCAATAAAAATATATATCCCAACTCAAAAATGTGCTAATAAAATGTAAAAGTAGGTAATCGTTTCTAAAACAGCGTTATGGATTTTCTTTAATGCAAGCAAGCCAAATCTTGTCAAAGAAATAAGCTTACCACGTAATGGCCACTACTTACTGGTTACTACTACCTGGTGTTACTACTACCTGATAAGAAGAAGAGAAAAAGGAGAAACAGTAAAATAAAAACAGAAAATAACGCGAAAATTAAAAAGATAAAGGCAAAGAATTAAACTCGAAAAAGAGTGATAGAACAAATAGAAAAACTAATAAAACGAAGTCCCTGTGTAAAACGTGGTTTCATAAACATAAAGTTAACCAAATTATTGAAAATTTTAATGATGTGACAAGGCTGAACGAAGTCTAGCTCAAAAACTGGAGTACACTTTTGACTAGTAGAAGCAGTAGGAAAACATGTAGCGATTTTACAACCATAATTTACTTTTTACATTTTATTTGCTCGTCATTTTACGTTGTATTTGATGTATTCGTTTGTGTACTTAAAATTCCCTTTTGATGAAAAAAGCTCCTAAAATATACTTTAGTTTCAGTTCACTGTATTTGTAAATCCGCTTCTGTCAGCAATCAAATTACCGAATTTGCCAATAACAATACATCTTGAACACAAAGAGATAATTTAATACTTCAAATAACGGTTTACAAGGAAAAGCGAATTTTTTCCTGCTATTGAAAACATTTATTATTGAGCTGATTGCGTGACATGGGACGTATTCTGTTGGCCAACTCTAATTTACTTAAGTTGTTTTTAATCGTAGAGGTTTTTTTCTAAAGAAGTCATTGTCTAAATACGTGCAACTAAATTGTGGATAATGTACATTGGATTTACATACCATTACACAGGGGCGGATTTAAAACTTTGCCGCCCATAAGCAACCCTTCACCCATTCCTCCACCCTTCCGATACATTTTTTTTCTTTACCAGACACACGCCGTACTTTGTAACAAAAATTCTACATAAGTAACTTTGAGAAGTCCTGCTTGACAGATGTTCATTTAAACTACAACCTGCGGCGAGAAGCAGAAAATCCAGGCCACAGCATATCATTTCCGACCCGAGAACTTTTGAGCCACGAGCCAAGAGAGCTCGTCTGCCTGACCTGCCTGCACCGGTTTAACTCAAAGTTCGGACTTGTGATGACATTGCAGTGCAGCCTTGGCTGCATCACTTGTCATCTCACTTTTTATTTACCTCGTGACCACAGATTTAGACTATGGCTACGATGAACCCAGCGAACTTAATACTTGGAACTCAACTCCTTTTTAGAACGCTTACTTCCAGTAAACTTTCTACTGCTCTACATTCTATCATTTTTCTTTGCCTCTGTTTTATCGTCCGCCGTCCAAGGTACTAAATTACTATACTTCTTAAGCCACATCCTTAACCAGCCTTATCCATAACCAGCATCCAAACAAAGGAATGCTAAGATCCTTTCTACTATCAAAATTTATGCACATTACCCATTACCTTCGATGTGGGGATACGTGAGTTTTCTCGCAGGTGCCCCGAAAAGAAAAGCCTTGGATCTTGGATATTTTGTAAATTTCACAATTTATTTATTAGAATATTTATTTATTGTAATTTCAATTCTGGATTAAATTCTAAAACTACAAAACGTAAATTCTAGAGCTACTATAAAAATTGGATTTATAATCAAATGAATTCGAGAATAATTTTATCACAAGCTATTTAATGCTGAGTTAAACATGAAAAGAAATTTTTAATTTATTACATTTAATGTACATATATTTGTAATTGAAGGAATTTTTAAATTTCAATTAACACACAAAATTTTAAATCACTGCTTTTAAATTTGCTTTTAAGACATCTTTAAAATTGTTTTACTTCATGATACATCATGGTTTTATTCTGTATAGCAATTCACCATTTTTTTTCATATCGCTATTCTAGAAAATTAGATATTATAATAATACTATATAACGACACTTGTGCACATCTCTAATGACAAACGTAACTTTAGAGTGCCTCCCCTGGTCTCTCCTACTTGAATTTGTTCTTGTGTTATTATGTCCACACACACAATAGATGGGCACGAAAGTGCTCTAAATGAGTTAGTAAAACAGTTTGTAAAAGGGATAAGAAAGATTTGTGCAACGTATTTAAGCACAGATAGAATAATAATACAGCATACAGCTGTTTTGAGGATACGATGAATCCTCTTCGTTAGTACTAGACAACCAACAAGCCCGAAGTCAAAAAGGCTAGTTAAAATCGCGAATTCAAAAATGGTTTGGAAAACAAAACTTCTTCTTTGGTATAAGAAAGTCAGTGGATCAAATCGGGGCATGATGGCTCGGGCATCGTTACAAAGGGGTGACAAAATCAATATTATTAATTTACAACTGAGATGTGATTTTGTTGTAGTTGTTGTATTAATAGGTGTCAGAAGAAATTTCTGAATTATGACTTTAATTGTTTAACAAAAGTTGTGACTCTTGAAATGGATTCAAACAATGTCAACTGATACTTGTAAAATTAGTCAACAAGATATGGATACTGGACATTGGATTTTTTCATTACTGTACTAAAACGTGAAATCATAGGTAACAGAGGCAAGTGTCGCGGCAGAATGGGCTACTATCAGGCAATCGGGCTACTTTTGGTATACCTCGCGGCTTTGGTTCGCCTTCCATTTTTAATACTTTCCAACATAGTTGTAAAGTGTTTATTTATTCTTTCTGTTTGTCTGTCCGTTCGCACGATAACTACCGTAAAAATGACTTCATCAAAGTGAAATTTTAGTGTGTTGTTGAGACGGTTCGTGGGACATATGGGGAATGTAAAAAAAATAATATCATCCAATTAGTTTTGGACTTAAAATGAAATACATGAAAAAACTGAAATGCATTGAAATACAAAATTAAATACATTTGAAAAAATGAAATACATTGAACCCTATGGGACATAATTTTTCAGACATTTTTAAGCGGAGTTAAAATTCACAAATTGCTTCGAAAGCTTTAGGAAATATTCAAATTATGATATAAAACGTATAAAAGAAATTCATTAAAATATGTTAAGTAATTTTTTAAATAAAATTTGAAATAATAATTACAACCATATTATATGAAGAGATCACGTGGCTCATTTCAAAATAGAATATAATATCCTTCTTTTTTTTTTCGCTATGTCAGAATTGTGATTTTTAAGAACCGTTTATATTTATATTTAGTGTTGCATCCGTCCTAAAATCGCTTTGTTTTTTCACATTGTCTGTGTATATAAATTCTGTACCTACGCAATTACAATAATTTTGATTTTAAATGATCATTGAACTTTGAATATTTCTACAACGAAGCCCAATTTTAAAGTATGCAAAATGTAAACAAATCAAACGATTGTTAGGTGAGTTGTATAGAAATTGCTGAATTTTTTTCGCGCAACATTATTTAGCTCTGGAGTCTGGAATAAAATAAATATTAATAAAATTGAAAATCTGTGTTTATTTGTGTGGCTGTGTCATCATCAAGGGAGAACGAACGGATGCACTGAATTGGATGAACTTTTCAGGGTAGACTTGGAATAGACAAATTGATAAAAATGATGCCAAATCAAGTAAAATTAATTTTGTTTTGAAAGAGGATAGTATTATAATGATATTTCGGTTACATTTGGCTGGCAGTCCAACTATCCTATTGACAACAAATTTGGCGACTTTTTAAAATGTGGCCAAAATGCTCAAATATCGCCAAATTAACGAAAGTATCGCCGAGTTAACGAAAATATCGCCAAATCGAAAAACTGTTGTCAAATTGATAAAAATGATACCAAATCAATGAATCCGGCCGCCTAACCAGCTACTCGGATGAGTCGGGCAGTCTGAGTCTTCAACCAAATTAATGAAATTAATTGCGTTTTGAAAGATAATAGTATTGTAATGATGTTTCGGTAGCGTTTGTCTCTTAGTCCAACTGACCCAATTTCCAACTTAGCAACTTTCCCAAATTTAGCGACTTTTTAACATGCTGTCAAATTAATGAAAATGCTGCTGAATCGATAAACTGCTACCAAATAAAATAAAATAACACCTAAGTGATAAAAATTCAATTTTCACAAAATTAAACTCAATATCCTTGATAAGCCCTATCGCTTTGTGGGAATTAAATAATAGTTTTTTGTAAATTTGTTTACAAACATGACCAGAATGTTTTTTCCTTCAAATCTGCCTGTGAAGATAATTTTGTATAGCGGGAACAGATATTCTTATACACCTTTTTAGGATAATTAAATTAAATATTTTAATAAAATGTTTAGAATAACAATGGCATTTAAAATATTATAGGAACTTGCACATAATTGAAGTTCTAATTTCTTTATATTATATATTCTGCGCGAAGACCGGGTATACTGGTAGCAAATGATATGAATGAAATATTTATTGATTTTGCATTAAGAGGCAGACGATTTATATTTTGATGACGTCACTTGGATAAAGTTCAATTTGTTAGCTAGAATTGTTTTTTTTTTCAATGAAGTTCTAATTTTTAAATTTTCAAGTATAATAATTTTCTGTAGTACTGTAATAGTTTTAAAAATATCAACGATGAATGTATCATATTTTAAAGATGTTTAAATAAAATTGCATTTCAGTTGGAAAGTGCCGCATAATCAATGCTTTATGCATGATTCATCTTTCTTGTTTAGTTTATTATTTCGAAAAGTTATCGAAAATGTTATATTTGGACTATGTTTGTGTAATATATTATACTAGCAGCGATTACCCGACATTGTTCGGGATTTACCTCGGGATTTTTTTCCAACCTTCTTCGTTGGGAATCATGGAGTTAGAGAGTAGAACTCCTGGGGAAAAGTTTCGTTTTCCATTAATATATCAACAACTTCTGGTCTTAGAAACTCGAAACTTGGATTAAATTTATGAGTGGCTATTTCAAAGTTACCCACCAGCTTTCATTAAATTCGGTTAAGCCGTTTTCCCGTGATGATGAGACAAACAAAAGTATCGCTTTTCACTAATATCTCGAGAACCACTAGTCGTAAGAACTCGAAACATTGAGTAAATTTTAAGTAGGGCTATTTCAAGACTACGCACCAAATTTCATCAAATTCGGTTCAGCCGTTCTCCTGTGATGTTGGATCATACATGCATACATGCATATTTTTCTTCTTTATATATATAGATTTGGACTACATTTGTATAATATATTATATTTCTTAATTTTTAGATGTTTTGTTTGGTAATTGTGGATATATTTAAAATAAACAGTAAAAACAGTAAAATAGATTATATAGTCTTCACAACATCTCTAATCAGGCAGCAGTCCTGTGAAATGGACTGAGGGGAACATAATTTATTATTTTTATAAAAACCTTTTATTTTTTGGAGACATGGGGCGCCAAAATCGTGCTTGGCCCTTCGTGAAAAATATCTTTGAACCGGCCCTGGAGAAACAAAAAAAAAATTGCACTACTTTATGAAAAGTAACGTTGTGCAAAAGAAACTTTCAAAGATTGTATACAAATTTGTCAACGAACTTCGCCATTCCATTCAGGGTGTAAAATTAATGGCAATACGCAATTAGCTCACAGTACCACGATTGAAATTCCCTCCACAGGTAACCGCAATTAATCATTCCCGGGGAACTGGAAAATCAATCGTCGAGGATAACTTTACTTTTTTGGGTAGCTCCCGGAAAGACTAATTGAAATGCTTTCCTTTCAAATATGCTTATTATATTTGTGCTTACCCGCTATATTACACAGTGTATGAAAAGTACTGTGGTGTTAAAAGTTCGTCTTTTAGGTTTGGATGCACACAAATCCATGGATCTTTACATTTTGAACATTCTTAAGTCCGAATTTTGTAAGCTTGGTATTTATCGATAAAATTGAACATTTTTTATGAAAATTCAGTAATATGATTTCAAATGGTACATACAACGAAACTTACCGATTTTACGCAGAACCGAATAAGAAAAGAAAGCTCTTATATTATGGAAAATTTTAAACATATAAAAAAAATTGTTCCAAATCATTTAAATTGAACACTATATTTATATGTTATTAAATAGCTATATGCACAAAATTTAAAATATGGTTGCTTATTTGTTTGTCTGTATGTTTGTTTAACAGTTCCGTTGTTGTTGTTGTTGAAACCCAGACCGTCCGACCTACCAGAAAGGTGTAAGGTAACTATTTGGACGGTCGGGAAGTGCCACCCAATTTAGACCGGAACCCAGTGGGGGAGGCATCCACAGGGACCGTACCCTCCTTCCCCTACCACCAACCTCTCGGAAGGACTTTCGGACCCACATGTTTAACGTGATCGTACTCCGCATGAACACGGCGGCAGTTTTGGCAGTGGCTGGAATCGAACCCGGGCCTACCGAGTGCAACTCCAGCGCGCTAACCAATGGGCTACCGCGCCCGTTTAACAGTTCCGTATACTACTTCACAGTTTTTAAAGGATTTTTTTTTTCACATTTGGTATGCTTATTCTCTACTACACTGCGGGTAAAATTCTTCGAGATTGTAAGTTCAGGAGTTGTAGAGATTGTTTAAGAAAAGAGCTTCCATAGAAATTCCAAAACGTACAACGATTATTCCCTGAAACTTAATTTGGAACAAAATAATATCATGTTACTCAGCAACGGAATTAATTCCAATGTGTTTGTACTGCAAACAATTTTGATTCAATCTATTCAATTTAACTAATAAAGGATAGATATAGAAATAAATTTTATAAATAAACCGCATTCTATATTTGATTACTTTATATTAGTTACGATTTTGGAATATACGTTTCCGGGAATGGTTGATATTTTCAATGTTTTAAGTCATCTGTTTTATTTAGGCAAAGATTTTGCAAATTGATAAATTTACTATTACTTTTTATCAATTGTTACAATAGAATAAATTTTACTGCTATTTCAGCGTTTTTATTTAGATGTATTGGTTGAGTAAACTTTTAATTTTTTTAAATTGGTTTACAAACGGACCAGAATGTGTTATTCTTGAGCATTATTCTTTCATTTGCCAGTGCCAATAATTGTGCCCAGCGAGAACAGGATTTTTATTAATCGACGGGGGGGGGGGGGGGATAATTAAATATTCTTATAAAATTTTGGAAAATCAATATCTTTAAGAATACAACTAAAATTTGCACATTATCAATCACGAGCAGTATCTGGTATATCTTCTATTGTAAAATGTAGTTAAACATTTTGTATAGGTCGCTTTAACCTTTCTAGAGGACAATAGTCAAAGCACAGCAGTTTTTTAGCAAAACGATAAAATTAAATATTCAACCAATTAGCAAACAAGGAAGAAATCATATTCTCTAAACTAATGCATTTACAAGTCCGAGTATCTTTCATATCATATGTCATCACTCTCTGAAGACAAAACATCCTTATATACCCTCTATAGAAAGATCCAGAAAGCCCTAGATATTTGGACGAAATTCTTGATTTCAGATCTTCTTTTTTGAACTTGTCAAACAACGCCACTTCTGTCGCCAAGATCTGGGCCTCCTTGTAACTACAATTGTTTCCTGTAAATATTGCTTCCCAGTTAAGAGACCTTTAAAACAGGAAAAGAAATATCAGGTAATTGCAATAATATAGATGCAATTTATTTTAAAAAGTTCTAGTAAAAGGTTCAAAAACGTGTTCGGTATCTGCGTAAATGTACCGGAACTTCGGTTTGGTTCGTTGCACCACTGGTTCTTTCTCCAATATTTCATATATTAATTGTACACATTATTATAACTTTATATTCCTTACTACTGCCAACGAATTTCTATCATGCCTTACTATCCCAAAACATTTGTGTTTTGGAATTCCGCCAGGTTTCGATCTCGCGTCAATCTAAGATGGATGTCCCGACAACGGCCAGAAATAATTCTATTATCAAAGGAAGGGTTAAAAATGGCTACCCATCGAATGTTTACTGACATATGATGAAAGCGTGTACTTTTGCCGCAGTTCTTAACAGTCCCACAGTCCTTAACAGTCCTAAAATTCAGTCCTTAATACTGAAAAATAGAACATTTAAATCATACGAGTATGTATATTATTATGTTCTGCATTGCTTCGTGGTTAGTGGTGGGAAAATATTTTGCCACTGAATTGTTTTAACTAAAGTTTATTGAAGAATTTATTTCTCAGGATCTGACGTAGATAAAATAGTAGGAGAGGATCACTAAGGATTTTCCCTTTCAGTTGGTTATTTTAACATTCCCGGTTTCCATTTTCTTTATAACATATATTTCTTAGGATTGACTTTATAGATAGAACTTATATAATAACTGATGTGGATTAAACATCACAATTTGGGGGAAATAAGGTGGTTCACTAAGAATTTCCATTTTCAGCTCCTTTTCTACTTCCGGGTCAACAATTTTGTTTGAAACATATTGTGAAAAAAATATTATTTTTAAAAATTGATAATAAAATCGTCATGTTATTGGTAGTATAATTTTTGCCTAAGTATTATTTTTTACTAAAAAATTGTTTGAAGCAGCTATTTCTCAGAATTGGCTGTAGCTTATATTATGACTGATATGAATTCAACTTCACATTTTAGAGGGAGTTGGGAGACACAATAAGAATTTTCATTTCCGGTTTTAGATATGTTACTTCTAAGCATTTTTAACACTTTACAACATAGTTGAAAAGTGTTTATGACTTTGTTCTTTCTGTCTGTCCGTTAGCACGATGACTGCCGTAAAAATGACTTTGTCAAACTGAAATTTTAGTACGTTGTTCAAACGGTCTGTGGGACCTATGGGAATATAAATGGATATTATCACCCAATTAGTTTTGAGCTGAACTCGGGTTGAAAAAATGAAATACTTATTGAAACCCATGGGACGCAATTTTTCAAGTATTTTTTAAGAGAATTTAAAATTCACAAATTGCTTCGAAAGTTTTAGAAAATATTCAAATTATCCCATAAAAAATATGAAAAAAATTTCAACAAAATATATTTGGTAGTTTTTTTAAAATAAAAATTAAAATAATAATTACACCTATATTATATAAAGAGATCACGTGACCCACTTCAAAATAAAATATGGCATCCATCTTGTGTCAAAATCGTGATTTTTAATTTTTTTAATTTATATTTAGTGTTGTATCCGTCCTAAAATCGCTTTAGTTTTGCTTAATTTCTGTGCATCTACATTGTGAAACAACAAAACTACAATATATTCGAGCATAAATGATCATCAAATTCTTATTATTTCTACAGCGAAGCCTAATTTTCACTAATGGAGAATGTAAACACATAAAGACGTAAGATGCGTTGTATAAGATTTGCTGAATTTCTTTAACGCAAAATTATTTAGCTCTTTGAGTCTGAAATATAGCGGATATGAATGAAACATTCATTGATTTTACACAGAGAACAGACGATTTTATAGCAGACTTATTCGATGAATTTTTAGCATAGAGTTAAATTATGTTTACCTCCATGGTTTTAAGTTTTTAAATAAAATAAATTATTGTAGTATTGTGATGAATGAAAGGAATGGAATGAAAGTGTATGAATGAAATATTTACAGCTTTTACATAGAGGGCCAGGCGAATTATATTTCAATGACGTCATTTGAATAAAGTTCATTTTTTTCAATGAAGTTTTAAGTTTTCAAATGTAATAAATTATTGTATTATTGTGATAATTTTAAAAATATTGCCGCTGAATATATATATATATATGTATCACATTTTAGAGATGTTTAAACCTGGAGACTTATATTTGAATGCCGTCATTTGAATAAAGTTCAGTTTTTTCGATGAAGTTTTAAGTTTTCAAATATAATAAATTAATGTAGTTTTGCGATAATTTGTAAACAATACGAAAGAGCCACTCATTCGAAAAATATTCCATTTTCATTGCGAATGTTTGTATCACACACTTCAACTGCATTTTGGTTTTAGGAAAGAAGGAACATCAATATAAGCAAATTAAGGCATTTAAAACATAAAAAAGCTTTTTGCTTTTTCAAATATATATATATATGAAACAGAATGCAAATAAAGTCTTTTAAGGCATTTTGCCTTAATTTCTGGGCTTACCTTATAAGTAATGAGACAAATATAAAATATTTAAATTCCATTCCAAATATTTATAAATCCCGGATGTTTTTTTCCCACCATTCTTCTAGTTATAACCCAAGAGCGGTTAGTCACACAATTTTAGTTTTTATACCATCATGTAGAGAAAAAAATATCCTAAATTTTCTTAATTAACTCTATTGAGGTACCATTTGAGATATTTTTAACAGTTTACAACAAAGTTGAAAAGTGTTTATGACTTTGTTCATTCTGTCTGTCTGTCTGTCTGTCTATCCGTTAGCACAATAACTGCCGTAAAAATGACTTAATCAAAATAAAATTTTGGTATGTTGTTCAGACGGTCTGTAGGACCTATGAGAATATAAATGAATAATATCACCCAATTAGTTTTGGATTGAACCCGGATTGAAAAAATGAAATACATTGAGCCCTATGGGACCAAATTTTTCAAACATTTTTTAAGCGGATTTAAAATTCACAAATTGCTTCAAAAATTTTAGGTAATACTTAAATTGTTCCATAAAATATATAAAAAAAAAATATTCAGCGAAATATATTCTGTAGTTTTTAAATAAAAATTAAAATAATAATAACACCTCTTATATGAAGCGATCACGTGACCATGATATGAAAAGATCACGTAACCCACTTCAAAATGATATATGGCATCCATCTTGTCTCAAAATCGTGATTTTTAAAGTTCTTTTTAATTCATATTGAGTGTTGTATCCGTCCAAAACCCACTTTATTTTTCTTAAATTCTGTGCATCTACATACTGAAACAATGCAATTACAATATATTTGAGTTTAAATGCTCATCCAAATTTGATTATTTCAACAACGAAGTCTATTTTGCACCTATTTAAAATGTAAACAGCAAAATATGTAGAATGAGTTGTATTTGAATTGCTGTATTTCTTTAGCACAAAGTCATTTAGTTCATGGAGTCTGCATAGCTGATATGAATGAAATATTCATTGATTTTTACAAAGAGAAGGACGATTTTTTTCGATGAAGTTTTACGCATAGAGTTTAATTACTTGTAGGTCCATGGTCTTAATTTTTGAATAAAATAAATTATTATAGTATTGTGATGAATGACATGAATGGGAAATTATTTATGAATGAAATGCTGCTTTTATAGAGAGAGCCAGTCGTGTTATTTTTTCTATGACGTCATTTGAATGAATTTCAGTTGTTTTCGATGAAGTTTTCACATATAATAAATTATAGTAGTATTACGATAAATCTAAAATTATTACCGAGGAATGTATCACATTTTAGAGATGTTTAAACCAGCAATTTATATTTCAATGCCGTCATTTGAAAGAAGTTCATTTTTTTTCGATGAAGATTTAAGTTTTCAAATATAATAAATTAATGTAGTATTGTGATAAGTTTTAAAATATTACTGAGGTATGTATTGCATTTTAGAGATGTTTAAATAAAATTGCATTAAAGTTGGAAAGTGTTTCATAATCAATGCTTTAAGCATGATTGATCTTTCTTGTTTTATTATTAACCATCCTTGAGATATTTTAATTCGTAGTTATAGCAGACTATATTTTATAATTTAACATTCAATTTTTACGCAGTTTTTAATTATATTTGTAACCATAGTAATAGGGTTACACTTCAAATATCAAAATCGTCTGAAAACTATTCGTCCGATAAAATTATTAAAAGTACTTTTATCAATGATTTTTGAGATTAAAATATCTAGAACTGTTTAAAATAAGACGACGTACAGTGATCGAAGATGAAATATTGTTCTACATCCCGCAATTTCCATGTTAACAGAATTAAAAAATGTGAGACATTTTTATGCTTAAATTTGAATCGGTTTTTGATATTGAGAACTTTTATAAAGTGTGTAAGTGTCACATTTAGTGACATGGTTAGTATTCAATATTATTGGAAAATAATTCTACAAAGTAGTATAATTTTTCAAACGTTTCATACAATTCGATCTCACTAAAAATCTATCGGATTTTTATTTTTACCTATGAAAGCAAGCATACCGAACTCTAAAGAAATAGCTTGATTCTCGAATTATCAACAATAAAGCATATCATTGTCCTCGGTCATTTTTGTGACGTTTTTGTCGGCAGCCAATCACACAGAAGTTAGAAATCGTCTTGACCTATTAAATATTTTCCCATACTGCGAATCCAAAATTTCATTAATTAGTATCCAATTAACTAAGACCTAAATAAAGATTGCAAGCCATCTTGCACATCTATTCGGGTTTATATTAGTCTACATGTAAAATTTCAGAACTGTATGTTTTGCCGCCTATTCGTAATGCAGTGTCCAAAAATCGCAACATTTTATTTTAATGTAGCGAGATTTTTTAAATTAGATATGTAACCATATTACATATAAAAATAAAAATGACCAAATACACTGGCTTCTAAAAGTTAATCACAGACGGTAAAGTCAACAAAAATGGAAAAGTAAAGCTTTGATTACTTCAAAATTGTACATGAAGGTAGCAAATGTGTTTATGCATTAAAGAAAACAAGAATTATGTACAAAAATGAAAAAAATATTTACTTTTCGTAAGTTATATGATGACGTCACATTTGAGTCATTAACAAAATGATGTTTAAAGCCAAACAAAACTTACATATATGTGACCACCCCGGACATTCACACAAACTTTACAACGATTTTTCATGCTTTCAATGAGGTGATCAACCATCGCAGATGCGAGCAATAGCTATTCCTCCAATAGGGCAGTTTCCAACTCTCTGAGACTGGCTGGAGGAGGTAAACCTGCAGAGACAGCATGCCCGAGGGCATACCAAGGTTTTCAATGGGATTAAAGTCGGGAGAATATGCCAACCACTCCATACGAGAAATGCCCTCACTTTCCAGGTATTCGTCAACTATGTTAGTTCGATGGGGACAGGCATTATCCTCCATAAGCAGGAAATAAGGATCAACTGCTGCAATCTCGCAATGAGGTATAGGACTTCATCCCTATACCGCGCAACCGTCACAGAACTGCCTTTAAAGATATGCAGCTCTGTGCGATATTCCATTGAAATTCCAGCCCACACCATGACACTGCCACCTCTGAATGCGTGATGTTCGATGATGTTCTTTTCCTGATTGTGTGTGCTTTCATTCTCTCCAGACCCTTACACGCTTATCATCTGATTCCAGGGCAAATCTCGATTCGTCCGTGAACAGGACGTTGCACCAATCTGAGACAGTCCAATTGACATGTTGACGACACCACTTTAATCTTTCCCCTCTGGCTTGGACGGTTAGTGGAACACAAAAACGTGGTACTCGGGCGTACAGTCCCTTCACATGAAGCCTTCGGTGCACAGTACTGGCAGATATTCTTAGCAAGTGCCCCTGCAACCATGGATGTAACAGTTATAGAGAATGTAGAGTTGTAACAGTTGCTCGTTGATTCCGTTTGGCTACTATAGCAATATATCGATCATTAGAGGGGGTGGTAACCCTTGAACGACCGGGCACAGGTCTCCAGGCAACTGTTTGACTTGTTTGGAATTGTTTCCATAATCGAGAAATTACCGAATGATCAACGCCAAATAAAATAGCGACATCTTTGATTGACTGACCTGCTTCAATGCGTCCGACAGCACGTCAGCGCTCACTATCTGTCATTCCTCTTCTTTCAGTCATAGAAACACGAATATTATAAAAAATAATCCTACAAAAGTTATAAACACTTCGTATCAGCATTGAAATGCACCTCCTCAAACCCTTCAGAATGCTGGCGTCTTCAACGACTGCCTAATTAGCATATATCCGGACAGTCAATCGTGATTGTCTGTAACATACGATATTTGCATAGTGCCATATACATCTGCAGTGATTTTCAGCCACTCAAATTCAAATACGCTTTCGAAAAATGAAAATTTGCATTGCGTGCTTAATTTTTGGAAGCCAGTGTATCATGAGAATCTGATTAACGTTTAGTTGGCATTATGTTTTTAAGAAGCAATGTATTCAAAGAAAATTTTATTTTGCTAGAATCTTGCAAAACGTAGGGTGAGGATACATGAATGGAAATAAAAGGTCATTTTCAATGAAGTTTTATTTTTCTCTGATTTAAACATTCGTGGAGATCTATATATTGTTAGTCCCGCATATCATTGCACAACGGTCCTGTTCATTTAAACTTTCCAGTCATGTGTTGCCACCACCAACTGAGTATTTTTCTAATCAGAAAATTAAAAGCACTCCCCGCGATCTTGCCTCTAGTAAGTCGAACGGCCTGTGTCAAAAAAGAGAAAGAGGTTCAATCTATTGATTAAGAAGAAGGGCGCAATATAGTTTTGTTGCAGGCTGCGAAAGCGATGAAGATAAGCGAGTATTTCCTGTTCTACCATCTTTAGCCGTAGCTACTCAAAAGTGACCGCTAGCTATTGGCACCGCAGCTATTACTTTCCTTATAAATATAATGTATAAGGAAAGTATTGTGACGGGGTCGAAAATTCGAATTCGAGTTTTCGACGGGAGAGCACGTTTCAAGCATCCCTGATCACAAATCGAACATTTTTTAAGTTATATCTGTGTGTGTATGTGTGAAAGTATGTGTGTGTGCGTGTCAGTGAGTCTGTGGAGACGATGACTGACGAACGAATGGACCGATTCGAACGAAATTTGGTACAAAAATCACAATCCATAAACACTGGAAGCCTATTGTTTTTATACGCAATCGAATGTTCAGAACTCCCCTAAATTTTCGAGTGAAATTTTGGAAAAAACGTCAAAAGATCAAAACCGCAAATAAAGTTACGCAAATAGACATTTCTTATGTAATGTTTCATTAGAAAACGATTGACATAAATTTTAGAACGCTAACATGAACCGTTCTCGAGATATTGTACATTTTTCAAAAAAATTATCAAAAAGTCATATAAAATAGAAAAATATTATTTCCTATTGAGAAACATGTTCACTTTTCATATGTAATACCATGCGATAAATTGGGTGACATCATTCTCGTGGATCTAGCTCGTTCCATTCATGAGAAAAGATACTTTGAGTAATACTTTTGTATTTGAACTCTAATAGTCATTTATCTGATGTAACAATAACTTATTTCTCCGTCCATAACGCTTGGCGAGATTTTGGCGACAAATTGGCGACATGTCGCCAACTTGGCGACTTTTTTTTAAATGTTGCCAAATTAACGAAAATCTCGCCAAATAGATAAAAATGACGCTAAATCAATGAAAATGACGACTAATCGTCGAAAATTCAATATCTTGGAATGAATATAAGTATCTACTATAAGAAAAACCTATTTTTTTACTTTAAAAGTAGTAAATATATTGCATTATATAAGGAAAGTCATGTGTTGCCCACATCAGATTTTTTTTCTTTTATTTTGTTAAATATATAAAAATACGAATGTGTTTACCAAAATTTTCAGTCAACTTAATAGATATAAATTACTTTCGTTTATCATGGTTCATTTTATTCTTCTATAATAAATGATTATAAGGTTTATTGAACAAAAATTAGATGCGCACACTTTATATATATCGTTGGTTACGATGGAATCACCATAGAGTACAAGTAATTGTAAAAACAAGAGGTTTTTTTTTTTGCCTACAGTAAAACTGTTTGCTATTCGGTACTAAGATCAATAGCAATCATTAAGCCAATGCATCAATGCTGATTACTGCACCAGTTCGCTGGATTCAGGCTTCATTTTATTTTAGATCTCGAAGCGCAATAAATTATTGTTCGAAAAAATTAAAAATATATTACATATATGTTCTAAAGCTAGTATGTTAGTTATTACTTCTGCAATTCCATTCATGCTTTTTCAATATTCAGACAAATATGCTTTCAGACTTTCAGCTTTTCAATGGGTGTTTCTTTGTCGGTTGTCCTGCCTTATTTTTACATATATATAAACCTTTTCATGTGGCATTTTTGGAATAGCGCCAAAGTTCGACCTTACAGAAGCGACAACAGATCTCTACAACGTCACTGTAAAATTAATCTAGTCGATAGCGTGTTTAAGAATGCTGCACTGAAAATAAAATAAAATTCAGATGACTTCACGATTCCAGACTTCAATAATTACCCTGACGAAAGCTATTTTGTCATATCTATGCATTTAAATGGCTGTTTTTTCTTTTATAATTCAATAAATACACCTGCAATATAATTTTACTCTGCCTTCGTGTCGAATTACGGCATATACGTGAGTAGTCATTATGGTAATGGGTCTTTTCTCTGTACTTTACAAATTAAGTTGCGTTAATTTAAATTTTTTTAATTTAAAAGATTTTAGCTTCTTGGGAATTGGTTTCATTTTTTTTAACACTTTACAACATAATTGAAAAGTGTTTATGACTTTGTTCCTTCTGTCTGTCTGTCTGTATATTTGCCTATCCGTTTGCACGATAACTGAACGAAAAATCACTTAATAAAAATGAAATTTTAATATGTTGTTGGGACGATCTGTGGGACATATGGAAATGTGTGTGTAAATGAATAATATCACCCAATTAGTTTTGTATTGAACCCGGGTAGAAAAAAATTAAATACATTGAACCCTATGGGACCTAATTTTTCAAACAATTTTTAAGCAAAGTTAAAATTCATAAATTTCTTCGAAAATTTTAGAAAATATTCAAATTATGCAATAAAATATATAAAAAAATTTCAGCAAAATATGTTGGGTAGTTTTTTAAATAAAAATTAAAATAATAATTACACCCATATTATACGAAGAGATCACGTGGCCCACTTCAAAATAAAATATGGCATCCATTTTTTTTCACAGTGTCAAAATCACAGTGTTTTTTAAAATTCTTTTAAATTTATATTTAATGTTGCATCCGTCCTAAAACCGCTTTATTTTTGCATATTTTCTGTGCAACTGTATTCTGCGCCAACGCAATTACAATATTTTTTAGTTCAAATAATCATTAAACTTTGATTATTTCTACAACGAAGCCTAATTTTAATGGATGCAGAATGTAAACAAATGATTGTGGGATGAGTTGTATAAGAATTGCTGAATTTTTTTTCAAGCAAAATTATTTAACTCTGAAGTTTGGAATAAAAGTGCATAAATGAAATATTCACTGCTTTTACATAGAGAGCCAGCCAGTCGATTTTATATGATTGACTTTTTAGATGAAGTTTCCAAGTGAGATTAATTTTTGTACTGCGATAATTTTTTTATATATCACCGTTTCCTAATCAATGCTTTATGCATAATTGGTTTTACTTGTTATTAGTAAAAATTCCTCTGTTAATGAGTTGATCTCAATACCATTCATATTAAAATAAGCCCTCAAACTGTTGTCTAAATTAATCTGATAAAAAAAAATCTCCACCCGATTCGTTGCAGTTCTATTTTAAAGTTGTCAACAGCTTAGCGACACCCGACAAATTGGATGTATGTGTTACCTTCTCTTCATATAATGCATAGCGAAAGTATTGGACGGGGTTGAAAATTCGAATTTAAGTTTTCAACAGAATAATGCGTTTTACGTTTTAAGATTCCCTTAACACGAATAGAACGTTTTACGGTAACATTTGTGTGTGTGTGTGTATGTATGTGTGTGTGGGGGGGGGGACAAAACTATATCTCACGAACGAATAGAGCATTTAGAAAAAAATGGTATGATTATTACAATAAGTGAATATTAGAATTCTATTAACTTTAAACGCGATCGAAAGTTCGTAAGATCCTCCCCCCAATTTTTGCATGAATTAAAAAAATGTATTCAATAATCTTCAATAAATAATCATGTATGGCAGAATTTGTCATTAGAAAACGTATGATACAAACGTTGTTTTTTTGGGTTTTTTTAAATCAGGACCTTCAGTGCCATTAAATAAATAATCATTCAACACAAAACTAATGACACAAGTTAGTCTGAACCATTTTCCAGATATTGCACTGATTTAAAAAGAATTACATAAAATTAAGAAAGTAGTTGGTATCATATAGCAGGCTCATTTTCCATATGTAATGATATACTACAAGTCTGTTGACATCATTCTCGTGAATCTAATTCGTTCCATTCACGAGAGAAGATATTTATTGTAATAGTTTTATATTCCAGAGTCCAAGAGTTCGTCCACAGTCATTTTACTTTCCCTGCAATACATGTTAATATACAGAGAAAGTATTGGAATCGTATCGAAAACCGCAACTCGAGTTTTCGACGGATCTACACATTTTGGGGCCTCTAAAACACGAAAAAACTATTTATCGCGTGACGTCTGGCTGTGTCTGTGTGTCTGTCTGTACAGTGTATGTACCCACTCTAACTCAAAAACTAATGGACCTAATTTCATAAAATTTTGTAAGTAAGTCACTTGTGTATGACTCTGGTGCTAATCAGAATTTGGTACGATTTGGAGTAAAAGAACCCGCCATTTTTGGCAAAATCGCCTGTAAAAATCTCGTGTATCCACTCTAGCTAAAAAGCTTATTCACAAAATTTCATAAATTTTTATTGATAAGTCACTTGTGGGATACCCTGGTGCTGATTAAATTTTGGTATGATTCGGAAAAAAAGAACCTGCCTTTTTAACGAAATGGCCCACAAAAATTGCCAAAATCTAAAATAAAAGTCTACGAATGCTCAAATGTATCAATTAAATGGGTGTTTTATACGTGATTTTTGAAGGAGAAAAGGATAAGACCAACCCCATTACTCTAGGACTAGCCGTTCTCGAGATATTTTAGTCCAGTTGCCAAATGAAAACGAAAACTAAATTAAAAGTGTCAATTGAGTTTAATTTAAAGTAAGTATGCGTATTATTTAGTGCAATAAAACTCAATTTAATGAATTATTAATGAAATAAAGAGAAAATGCATCTGCAAGAAAATTCATGTGCTGCTCACATCAGATTTTTTTTCACGGGATATTAATTATATGACAGCTGAATAACTTTCACTAGAATTTTGCACATGAGCTTGAATACGTCCTTCTGTCTGAACACATAACTTGACAAAAACGGCCAATTTCAATTTACGTGGTGTTAAATCAATGCCAAAAACATTGTGCTATGGATCTTATGCATAATTTTACAAAGTCATCAATCACATTATGCAAGAAAAATCTATAAGATACAACTCGAAGATCACGAATATAGATACAACCATCACGAAATAGAGCGATATTTTTTTAGAAATATTAATGTTCTCTAATTGCAAGTTCACAAAAATGATATTTTAAAGCCGTACGCCAACGATCACGCAAAAACAAGGCCACTCAATGTTTTGGAAAAATTGTTGTCTTGGGGAAATTCAAATATATTTTCATAGCGCTCGACGCATCAATATTGTTTGCATTTGACGTCGCTTATTGCTCGAACTAGACAAATACTACAAACTATGGCTAAGGCAGTTTCATTTGTATACATAGGTTTTATAAACACTGCAGAATTCCTCAAATCCACCTCTTACTGTTTCCATTGAGAATTCGGTAAAAAAAAATGTAGAGAGATTGAAATAAAATGTTTTTCTCTTTGCCAGTGAAATGCATTTCTCTTTTTCTGTAATTCATAGTATATGTAAAGAGAAAATACTGTGATGGTATCAAAAATCTGATGTGGACAGCACATGACTTTACTTTCCCGACAGACCCAAATTTATAAGCCATTAAAATTCAGCTATATTGTTCGAATTCACACGAATACACAGTTATATTGCGTTATATTATATACATATATTATATACAGTTTGTAGTTTTATACATCTTTTTTATGCAATTTAAAACGTCGTCTTAAGATGCGTCAACTTATGCATTTTTAAACGTCGTCATCTCTTCAAAAATAAAAAACTTAGACTATCGAAAACGGTTATTCTTAGCGTAATGGAGTTGGACTTTATTACTTACGTATGACACGAACTTTTAATGAATTCTTAAAAGCCTACCTTGTCTTTTATATCGGATTTTTACGGTTTTGCGGGCCAGTTCGGATAGAAAAGGTAGTTCTATTTTCTTTTAATCGTACCATAATTTAATCTGCACCAGGTAGCCCACAAATGAATTATCTATCAAGTTTTGTAACATTTTGTCATATAGTTTTTACATTTTATACATACATTGCACACATACACACAGACGTTACACTAAAAATAGGTGTATCGTGTTCTAAAGTGCCCGAAACGTGTTAGATTCATCGAAAAGTCGTTTTCCGATTTTCGACACGATTCCAATATTTTCAATATACAAGGTAGGATCAAAAAGGTCGGAGACTGTGCTGATATCTCCAACCCTGATTGGAGGAGAGGGGAACTATTTTACCGTGCCGTAGAGGCACATGTGACGCGAGATGTGAAAAGGAAGAAGCAGGCCCGCTGTGCAGAGTTTTTCCAGACAATGCGTGTCAGCGAACTGTAATCGTTCGCGTTCGTCGAAAAGGGATATCACGTTTGAAGAACAACGCTCGAATATCAAATTCTGCCAACGTTTGACGTAAATCGCCGACAGAAACATTGCACCTGCTGCAGCAGGTGCAATGTTTAAAAGATGACTTTTCCTACAGACTCATATTCCATTCCTCTTTCTTTCATAATTCATTAAATTGAGTTAATTGCACAAAATAACACGGATATTTATTTGAAATTACACTGTGAATTTGCAGTTGTAATTCAGCATTTTACGTATATCTAAACCCGATGTTGCATAAAATGCAAAAACCCCGGTTAGTGCTAGAGTAACGGGGTTTATCTTATTATTTTCGTCATCAAAAATTACGTATGAAACGAGCATTTAATTGATACATTTGTGCATAATTAGTCTTTAATTTCAGATATTGGCGATTTTTACAGGCCATTTTGCCCCCTCCCCCCCCCAAAAAAAAAATAGAGAGGGGCGGCGGGATTTGTTTTTGAAAATCCTATGAACTCTAATCAGTACCAAGATCACCCACAAATGACTTACAGAATTTTATGAAATTTGGTCCATTAGTTTTTCAGTTAGAGTGGATGCATACATTGCACAGACACACGCCAGGGTTATCGTAATTCCTCTTTTCTTCCACTACATAGTACATTTAAAGATTTTTTTTTATTTTCTGATTTATGACATTTTATTTTGTTTTATTTATTAAGTTTTGTACTAATTATTTTATGTGTACATCTTATCTCTCGCATAATGAAGTTTAGTTGCAAAAGTTGCACAGTTTTACGGATATACAAACTGCTACATATTTTAATTGCTATGAGTGACATTTAATTTAATTTCAATTCATATATTCTAATAATGTTTAAGATGTTTATAACTGAATTTAGAAAGTTTATATTTAACACTCAGGATTTCAGGAGTAAAATACTTATATGTTGAATTTCGGTAATTTTGAACGCGATGTGTTGTTAAAAACGATAAATTGACTATTTATATGACTATATTTCACAAGAAATAAACATTAGTATTTTATTGGCATCATACATATAAATTACAGAAACTTAGGGTTATACAAATATAGCGATTTTATAGATGTAATCAAAAATTAACTGCATAAGATAAAAGCGTAAGCATGAATTTAATTTTTTTTTTTTTACAAAATTATAACATAAAAATTTATAACTTCTTCTCCTGGTTATTCCTGAGATTGTAATATTTATTGAATCTGTAACAACTTAAAACTGTGGGGTTTTCTATTTATTTTTTTATATTATTTTAATGGATCTTTAGAAGTGTTATGTATTTTATAGTGGTTTCTGTTTTCATGTTCTCTTTTTATACAAGTTCTTTCGTTTACTTTGCATATAAGTAACTTGTTGTAAACATTTTTTGTTTAATTTTGCGAAAGCAAAATTTATATTAATTATACCTGCATTTTCATGCATTCTTTTTTCGAATTTTATTTTATTTGAGAGAATGTTTTTAAACTCGATATAACCTTTCGATTTTACGTTTATTATCAATTTTTGTTCAATTGTTCTCTCTCTGTCAGTGATTATTTTATACGCAAGTCAATTTTTAACATACTGTGCATATTCTTTTCATGCACCATGCAACTTTTCTACGGCTATATTATATTTTCTTGCATGATAATTAAAGCTTAAAACAGGATTCTTAAAAGTTTTATTTAAGTATTATATACTTTTTCTGTATTTGTGTGCTAGATTTGTTCTTAAATGATGTCATACATATATATCTTTAAATATAATGTCTACAAAATCCTTTATAATAAACGTCATTTCGCTGGGATGGCTGGGAGGAAAGAGCATCGTTTATCCAAATGCCCCAGACTGATGGGCCAGGCCCAGTAAGCGAAGGAGAAAGGAGAGAATCCCGAGGGTCTCCCCCCCCCCACACACACACACACACATAGGCGTTACGCTAGAAAAAGTATTTTCGGGTCCGTCGAAAACTCGAGTTGCGCACACTAATTTAGCATTCTAGATAAATTTTAACATTGCTCCTTGAAAACATTAGTATTAAGAATTTTATCGGAGTCTATCTATTTATTAATCACAGATAAAGACATTTTAAATGCTGCAACCGAAAAAAGTATGACTGTAAACGTTCAGTTACATCCCAAACTAAGTCAATCTTGTAAAATTTCAATAGAAAAATAATCTGATGAGGGCAGTATATGTCTTTCTCCCACAGGCTCAAATTCTTTTTTTTTTTTAATTTCTTTCATAATTCATTAAATTAGGTTTGATTGCACAAAATAACACCCATATTTATTTAAAGTTACACTGAATTTGCAGTTTTAATTCGATTTTCGTTCTCATTTGGCGACTGGACATATTTCCAAAAGTGATGTAAAAAAATGCGAAAAAAAACTGAAATATCCCGAAAACGGTTAGTCCTAGAATAATGAAGTTGGTCTTATTCTTTTTGGCATTAAAAGTTATGTATGAAACAACCAATTGATGTATGTATACATATGTAGTCTTTAATTCAACAGATTTTAATAATTTTTTCGGAAAATTTTAGAAAAACAAAGAAGAACGTTCTTTTTTTTCCCGAATCGTACTAACATCTGATCTGCACCAGAGTAACTCACAGGTGACTTATGCACCAAAATTTATAAAATTTGATCAACTAGCTTTTGGGTTAGAGTGGATATACATGCATTACATATACAGACATGCATGAATGACACAGATAGATAAACAGGCAGACACACAAATAAATACACAGACAAGACACACAGACAGACACACAAACACAGACGTCAGGCTAAATATAATTTCTTCGGGTTCTAGAGTGCTGTTGAAAACTCGAGTTGCGATTTTCAACAAGAATCCAATACTTCCCCGATACATCCCCATGTATTGCAGGGAAAGTAAAAATATGATATAGGCAGCGTCTGGCTTTCCTTACAAACTTAAATTCATTTTCTAATTATTTTTTTCATAATGCATTAAATTGCGTTTATTTGAGCAAAACAACACCGGTCACCATTGAACACTCCCCATATGCAATATTATGCAAAGCCATTCTCGGGAATCTAGATCGTTCTATTCACGAGAGAAGCTACTTTTTGTAATAATTTTGTATTTTTACGCCTACGAATTCGTCCGTAGTCATTTATTTCACGGAATATTAATTAAATATCAATTGAATTTCCAAGCGAATTTTGTACGTGAGCGTGAAGCTATTCTATTTAGAGACTCATAATTTGCCAAAAAACATACCGCGGATGCCGAGCTTGATTAAATTAGATTGCGCTTAATACTTGTCTTGAAGAAGGCGTTTTTACCTTCGAAACAGGTTGACACCTAAATTTTATTGTATGCTGTATTTATACGAACACTTTATATTAATTATTACTTTCCTTATATACATAATGTATAAGGAAAGTATTGTGACGGGGTCGAAAATTCGAATTCGAGTTTTCGACGGGAGAGCACGTTTTAAGCATCCCTGATCACGAATCGAACATTTTTGAAGTGATGTCTGTGTTTGTGTGTATGTCTGTGTGAAAGTATGTGTGTGTGTGTGTGTGTGTTTGTGAAAGTATGTGTATGTGTATGTGTGTGTGTGTGAAAGTATGTGTGTGTGTGTGTGTGTGTCAGTGAGTCTGTGGAGACGATAACTGACGAACGAATGGACCGATTCGAACGAAATTTGGTACAAAAATTACAATCCGTAAACACTGGAAGCTTATTGTTTTTATACGCAATCGAATGTTCAGAACCCCCCTAAATTTTCGAGTGAAATTTTGAAAAAATCGTCAACAAATCAAAAAACATAAACAAAATGACATAAATTTTAGAACGGTAACATGAACCGTTCTCGAGATATTGTACATTTTTCAAAAAAATTATCAAAAAGTCATTTAAAAAAAAAAATATTTCCTATTGAGAAATATGTTCACTTTTCATATGTAATACCATGCGATAAATTTGGTGACATCATTCTCGTGGATCTAGCTTGTTCCATTCATGAAAAAAGATACTTTGAATAATACTTTTGTATTTGAACGCCATTAGTCATTTATCTGCTGTAAGAATAACTTATTTCTCCGTCCATAACAGTTGGCGAGATTTTGGCGACGAATTCGGTGGAATGTCGCCAACTTGGCGACATTTTTAAATGTTGCCAAATTAACGAACATCTCGCCAAGTGAATAAAAATGACGCTAAATCAATGAAAATAACGACTAATTGATGAAAATTCAATATCTTGAAAATAATATAAATATCTACTATGAAAATAATCTATTTTTTTTACTGTAAAAGTAGTAAATTCACTGCATTATATAAGGAAAGTCATGTGCTGCCCACATCAGATTTTTATTATTATTATATTTTATATTTATTTTATATTTTATATTTATTTTATATTTTATTTTTATTTAATATTTTACATTATTTCCTTCATCCGATACCGAATGTTCTCCTGTTTTCATAATAGGATCTACATTTCATTTTCATTTCTCCAAGGATTTTTCCTTTTGTTTTTTTAATTTTCTTTTGGCGACATTTACTTTCCTAGACCACGTGATGCGACTGTTTATCGACAGACGCGATATTGCCTTCCTTGGAACTGGTGCTACGTTGCATTTATTCCGATGAAGATTGACTTTATTGCCTTTGAGACCGGCCTTTCATACCTTTTCCATATTTCGTATACTGTATTCTAATGAAGTTTTTATTTTCGGACTCTGATACAATGTTTGTAAAACACTACACTAAATGCGCAAATATTTTGAAATATGCTTCCGAATGTTTGACACTGCGGGGTAAATACGTAAGCATAACAAAATCATGCATAATATATTCTGGTATATAATTCATCACGCAGTGAATCCTTGGAAAAGAAAAAGTAAATTCGGTAACTCGATCACTTTTTCTTTTGTCACGTGACACAGAAAACATCACTGTTGTGATCCCCGACATGTTAGAGATTATTGGAATTATTTATGAAGGCTTTTCTCAAGCCTATTTTGGAAAATTTTCGACTATATTTGCATTTATTTAAACAATGTAAACTACTGTAGATCGCTTATTTTTCGAAAAGGTCGCTTATTTTTCTTTTTATTTATGCAGTTTTACTGTGCACAGGTTTCACAATATACGTTTAAATTTCATATTAATGATAACATGTATTTTATGGTAAACATGTTATCATAACCGTATTGACCATACACTTGTTCAAACATGTCCCTATACGACCATCTTAAATAGACCGTTGATCACGTGATTCGAACATGAGCCGATTTTTAGCACTTTCCAACATAGTTGTAATGTGTTTATGACTTCATTCTCTCTGTGTGTCTATCTGCTTATCTATCCGTTAGTCCGATAACTGCCGTAAAAATGACTTTATCGAAATGAAATTTTAGTTTGTTGTTGAGATGGTCTGTGGGATTTATGGGAATGAAAATGAATAATATCACCCAATTAGATTTGGATTTAACCCGGTTGAAAGCATGAAATACATTGAACCCTAAGGGACATAACTTGTCAAACATTTTTAAGCGGAGTTAAAATTCACAAACGGCTTCGAAAATTTTTGAAAATATTTAAATTATCACGTAAAATGTGTAAAAAAAAAATTCAGCAAAATGTGTTCGGTAATTTCTTAAATAAAAATTAAAATAATAATTACACCCATATTATATGAAGAGATAACGTGACCCACTTCAAAATAAAATATGGCATCCATCATTTTTTCCCATTATAAAAATCGTGATGTTTGAACATCTTTTACATTTATATTTAGTGTTGCATCCGTCATAAAATCGCTTTACTTTTTAATATTATCTGTGTACCTAAATTCTGTGTCAACGCAATTAAAATATTTTTTTATTTTAAATGATCACTAAACTTTGATTATTCCTACTACGAAGTATCATTTTAATACTTTAATATACCATGCAGAATGTAAACAAATCAAGTGATTGTAAGATGAGTTGTATAAGAATTGCTGAATTTTTTTCACGCAAAATTATTTAGCTCTGGAGTCTGAAATATAATTGATATGAATGAAATATTCATTGATTTTACATAGAGAAACAGACGATTTTTGTTGTTGTTTTTTCGATCATTGTTTTTTTTTATGAAGTTTTAAGTTTCCAAGTTTAATAAATTATTATAGTACTGTGTTAAAATTTTAAAAATATCAGTGCTGAATGTATCGCATAGAGCTGTTTAAATAAAATTATATTTCAGTTGGAAAGTGTTTCATAATCAATACTTTATGCATGATTGATCTTTCTCTTTTTTTTTAATCGTCCAGACTGAAAACTACCCTTAATACGCCTGTGCATATGAGTAATGCATATTAAAACTATAATATTTTTTTTTTCATTTTACCTGCAGTCTACACGCCTATATTGCATCTATAATAATAAAGGAAGATTTTGGTTTATTTATTGTTCGCATAGCGGAAAATCTGTGTGACCCATAGCTACAAAATTTGGTACATAGGTGCCTTGACTCCCAAATAGAAACACCTCGTCGAGATTTATTTAAAATTCGAATTAGTTTAAAAGTTAAGAATTTGTTATCAAATTCGATTCAATCCAATACAGCAGCCAATTTTGATCGATAGCTCTATGTACTGCACGTTGCTAAAACTAAAACTATTTTCAGATTTTACATACAGCAAAAGGGCATGATCCTTTTATCGGTCCTTTTAGCTTCAACCCATCGTTCACACTATCGATAAGGACAAAATTAATCCCAATGGGCCAAGTCCACCTGTAAATCTCTAGTGATCCCGCTGGCAGTATTCGGGTTCATCTTTCCCTGCTTATACTAGTCAACACTTTATGTTGTTTTAAATTTTGCTGGTGGACCCCATCTATAGTGTTAAAGTCGGAAACGTCGTGGTTCGAATTTTCATTTAAAATATTCTGATAAATGTTTTCAGTTCTAAGATTTACCGATAGTTTGAGTGTTCTTTCAGAATTTTAATTAGTTTATTTTACATATTTTATCAAATATTGATGTCCTCAGAAAGCACGCGATTGTATTCATAATGATATGTTTGTCTTCTTTTAATGTTTTTTAACTCGCTTAAATGTTTATTGTTGTTGAGACCCAGACCGTCCGACCTACCAGAAAGGTGTAAGGTAACTGTATGGACGGCCGGGAAGTGCCACCCAATTTAGACCGGAACCCAGTGGGGGAGGCATCCACAGGGACCGTACCCTCCTTCCCCTACCACCAACCTCTCGGAAGGACTTACGGACCCACATGTTTAACGTGATCGTACTCCGCATGAACACGGCGGCATTTGTGGTAGCGTGCAAATCTAGCGCGCAAACCACGGGGATACCGCACCCGAGATGGCCAACAGCACGCGGTGTTCCGAGGTGGTCACCCACCAAGTACTAACCGCGCCCGATGCTGCTTGACTTCGGTGATCTAACGAGAACCGGTGTTTTCAGCACGGTACGGCCGTTGGCCTTAAATGTTTATTGTGTCATCCTTAAATCTAAATTCCCGTTATAAACGGGAATTAATATTTATCATTCATTGACATCAAATTGAAATTTTGAGGATGAAGGCAGGCACTTGAATAAAAAAATGTCAAACTGAAAAACCAAGACGAGATCCGTAGTCAGGTTATTGCAAACACCTGTAGAAATCCAATTATTATTTAAAATTTACTTTGTAACCAGCGTTGCCCTCAATTTACATCTTTGATTCATTTATCCAATATCAGCCCTGTCATCTTATCTTTATAAAATTTTAATGAATGAATTCATTGAATTCCTGCTTTAAATCCAGGGCAACGTCGGGTAAATTTTCCAGTATAAAATATAAAAACAGTAGTATTTTCTTTAAATTTCTGAAGTTTTATGTTGGTATGACTGCAATGTTTTCTGTTCTAGAAAGTCGATCGCCTGAATCCATCATCATCTCCAAGTCGAAAACCCTGACAAAGCAAATACTGCAACCGATAGTTCGACCCATTTGTACCACATTTTAGTTTGACATCGAATGATCCTGCAAATTGGGTAATCCGACACCTCTGAAATCAGAAACATGTCGGATTATCGATTTATAGTATATAAAGATTATTGTATATAAGGATTACAGTTCATAGCGGAGAATCTTATTGCTTTCACTGCATAAAATATTGAGTAGTAGTTCGAAAAATTCGGTTTCGAGATCAAAATTAGAACATTCAATAATGTTAAATTCAGATTACTTTTATACGTAATCTGTTATTTGATTGATACTACGAGAGTAAATCCAAAAAAAAGGTTACAAGCAGCAGCATTTGAAAAGTAATTATTGTGAGGGGAATATTTTTCCCCAGAGTGGAGACAGATGGCTGTAGTTGTCTTACAACTGTTGTGCGGGTTGGTAGTGTAAGTTCGCAGACGCGTCAGAGCGATTGAAATGGCAAAACGTTTAGAAAAGTAGGCTCGCTTGGAGGTGCGAGCCGTGATGCGTTTCTTATGGGCATAGAATATGGGCATGTTGAGTGATGGTGTCATTCTCTTGCATGACAATGCCAGGCCCCATACTGCTCGCCAAACTCAAGAAATGCTGCAAAAGTTCAAGTGGGAAGTCTGGAGCCACCCCCGATACAGCCCAGATTTGGCACCCAGTGACTATTTCCTTTTACCAGAATTGAAGGAACACTTATCTGGAACAAGGTTCTCTTCAGACAGTGATGTGAAAACAGCTGTCGAGAAATGGACAGGGATGTAATTTCTACTAAGCCGGGTTAAACAAGTTGGTCCTGCGTTCAGATAAATGCCTAAATACATTTGATGATTATGTGGGAAAATGATCGCCAAGTATGCCTTTTAATTCCACTTTGTATTTTCTGTCTATTGTCAATAAATAATTTTTTATTATCCTTGTAACCTTTTTTTTCTATCCATCCTCGTATTAATGTGAACAGATTCAGTTTTTTAAAGACTCTTAAAGATTTCAAAAGTACGTTAGACAATTATTATATGTAAAGAATTATTTAGCACTCCCTCATATAAAATTCCTGCATACTTCACTGACTACGCATAAGAGTCCATGGTTAAAACTGTCTTCAAAAAATTCTATCTGTTGCAAATCGGAAAACTGCAATCTTGGCTCAGGACTTGCATTTGATTGAAATATTTGTTTTTCTGTGTCAGAAAGTGTCTGGGAGGCACCCTCGGTTCTTTTCTAATTTCTTTTTTAATTTTCTTGGAACTTCTCCATGGCTTTTATTAGTATAGTAGTCACAGCGACATTTTTTTCTTTATTTTAATGCTTGAATAGTTTCTTTAAACGTCTGGATTGAAATATCGCCACCGGAAATATTTTTGGAGTTTCAAGACAGGAATAACAACAGCTGTGGGTGGCATGATTAGTTTAAATGAAATTAATGAATAAAATGAGAAAATGAATAGTGGTTAAAAATGTGAAAATTTTAAAAATTCATTAAAAAATCGTAGCTTTCAGTAGTGTTACTGAAATAATCGTTTCTTATGTAACTTTTTATTAAGAAATGAATAACATAAACTTTAGAACGCTATTACGAACTGCTCCCGAGATATTGCACGTTTTTCAAATAAATTTATCAAAAAATTCATATAAAATTTAAAAAGTATAAACTTTTATGAAATATATTCATGTTTCATATATAATATTACGCAATAAATTTGTGAACATCCTCGTGGATCTAGTTCGTTCCATTCACGAGAGAAGACACTTTGAGCAATAGTTTTGTATTTTAACGCCTAACAACTTATCAATAGCCATTTATATATAAGAAAAGCTCTTCACTCGGTCAGTAACACTTGGCGATAAATTTGGCGAACTTTACGACTCATTTAGCGGAATATCGCCAAGTGGGAGATATTTCGCTCTATATTGACAAAAATATCGTCAAAATTGTAAATATAACGCTAAATTAACGAAAATGGCGTCAAATTGATGAATTAATTTTGCGTCAAGTATTTTTATATGAACTATATTGTGATTCGTGGAATAAAACTGGAATTACTCGTCATCTTTTTCGTTTCCAAAGGGATCCAAATGATCTTAGTTATTTCAGAAAAATCCCTAGAATGGTTGCCACTTATGCTGCTAAGGCTTAGGATAGGTCACATAGTCACCCAGTCCTACTTGAGTGGATTTCATCTAGCTAAATCCAGCAAGTGCCTTGTTTGTTCTATGGAAGAAGAGACCATGAAACACATTTTGTCCTTCTGCACTGGAGAGAACATTTTTGGAACTGTTTTAACAAAAATGTGTGTTCCTCTGTCTATTTTATCTGTCTGGTCTAATGTATATTTTAAGTGTACTGCTTTTTTAGTCTGTAGAAGACATCGTGAAATCGGTCGCTAATGCGTCGGACTCACGTATCGTGTTGTTATTTTGTGTATTGCGGATATTATCAATATTGATAATAGTCGATTTAAAGTTTTGCATGTTGGCATCAGATAAAGCGCCCAATGTACTACAATTCAGCGTTAAAAATATTATGCCGTGGACCTTATTGGAGGAGAGGGGAACTATTTTATCGTGGCGAAGAGGCACATCTGACGCGAGATGTGAAAAGGAAGAAGCAGGTCCGCAGTGCAGGGTTTTTCCAGACAATGCGTTTCAGTGAACTATAGTCTTTCGCGTTCGTCGAAAACAGAAATGGCATTTGAAGAACAACGTGCGGATATCAAATTCTGCCAGCGTTTGGGAAAATCGCCAATAGAAACATTGCACCTGCTTAGCAGGTGCAAGAGGTCCTGAGATTTTTACACTAGGAAAAAAAGATGGATGCCATATTTTATTTTGAAGTAGGTCACGTGATTTCTTCATATAATATGGGTGTAATTATTATTTTAATTTTTATTTAAAAAACTACCAAACATATTTGGCCGAAATATTTTTTAGATATTTTGTAGAATAATTTGAATATTTTCTAACATTTTCGAAGCAATTTGTGAGTTTTAATTCCGATTAAAAAATGTTTGAAAAATTATGTCCCATAGGGCTCAATGTATTTCATTTTTTCAACCCGAGTTCAATCCGAAACTAATTGGGTGATATTATTCATTTACATTCCCATATGTCCCACAGACAGTCTCAGCAACATACTAAAATTTCATTTTGATAAAGTCATTTTACGGTAGTTATCATGCGAAAGGACAGACAGAAGGAATGAACAAAGTCATAAACACTTTCAACTATGTTGGAAAGTGTTAAAAATTATAATATAAGGCTTACTGATTTGCGTAGTAGTTCCTACTTGTATTAGTGCTCCTTAAGTGGTAAATTTCTTTTTAGTCTACGACCGCTCCTCGAATTTCCTTTTTTCTGAATTTTTTTTCCGATATACGTATTTTTTAAGTTGCTGCCCTAATTATAATTATTTAATTATTTTGTTGTGAAATAAAAAAAATTTGGCTTTAATCATTTATCGTTATCATTTCATTTTTCTAAACACCCTGTTGCCACAATTTATTCATACAATCAATTAACTGCAGTTGCTATCGTATAAATTAATTAGTTTACTGCTTCTTGTAACGAATACATTTTTGGCTGTTAATCGAAATTAAATCTAGGACCTACGTCCTACATTGCAATTAAACCTAGGGCCTATATTTAAATCAATTTGAACTCTACAATTTCAAAATCAAACCTAGGGCTTTTTCAATTAAACCTAGGGCCTATTAATTTCATCAATTTGAACTCTACAATTTCATTTTTCCCCCTCTTCTTTTTTTTTTCTCTACAGTCAAATACGGTGATTAACCAATGATTTTGGAATAAAGAGAAATTATTATTAAGTAATGCTTAATTATTAACCTTTAGCTTACGGATGGGACACCGTCCATCCCAAACAAAGATCCTCTAAAAAAGACAGGTATTTGACATACCCTATCCCAAACAGTTCGATCCCCCTTTGCAGGCAGACGCCAATGCCTGCAAAGGCGAATCGAACTGTTTGGAATAGTGTATGTCAAATACCAGTCTTTTTGGGAAGTCCTCATTTGGGATGGACGCTGTCCCACCCGTAAGCAAAAGGTTAAGAAACAGGAGTGAAACTTAGGTACAACCTGGAGGAGAGGGAGCCGAAAAAGTCCTTGACCTCGCGATCGTCTCTCGCGGTCCTGAGAGGAGCTCGGCTCTAGGTAGCGTTCCCAAATGCAGATAACAGCATCCATGGATCATCCCAATGGGTCCATGTATGCTGTTATCTGCAAAAAAAAAAAAATCCTAAAATGATGTTCTTCTAATAATTGCTTTACTTCCACCCACTGATTTTCTATTTAAGGTTCTTTAAAGAATAAGAAAATAGGTTTCTCCTTTCCAATTCACTTCTTCGCGAGTTAAAAAGATTGAATGCTGGAACACCTGAGATGACACGAAAGAAGGTTGTCATGCTCTTACGCCAAAATGTTCAGGTCTCATCTCCGCGGATGAATTTCATTTTTTTTTTAAAACGCTTCGTATCATTTTGACATATTCTGAGGTTCGAATCCAAATGGGCACGAAATCAAGTTCAACAAGAAATTTATGCAGGAACTTCCACAGGGTGGCAAGTGGTGTACGCTTTATTTTAGACGGAGGTATTCTGCATTTTTATACTCTTTTGAACACTTACTTCGTACAGTTATACGAATTTTCTGGGGGGGAGGGGAGAGAGGCCGGAAGTGACATCTCCAAACGCAGAAGTGAAAATCCGTGGTGAACATCTCACCGTCTTCAGAATTTGAAGCTGAATCCGCATCAGTCATCATGCAAACTCTATAGCTAATCCTAATAAATAGATATTGTAATGAAAACACAATTTTTAAAATCTAAAATGACATCGCAAAAACCAAACTGGAAATTTTAAATGAGCCCCCTATCCCCTCTGGAATTGGATGTTGAGCCCATATCAACCATAATCTACGCTTTCTATAGCCAATACGAAAAAATAGATGTTCCGAACCGGAAGTAGAAAATGAACCAGAAGTGGGAATTCTTAATAAACCACTCCGCCTCCTTCAGAATTTTATACGGCATCCATAGTATTTATCATCTAAGCTCTACTTACAGCCAATATTGAGAAATAGATGTTTCAATTAAAATGAAAATTTTTGAACCGGAAATAGATAAAGATCCAGAAGAGGAAATCTTTAGTGAATCCAGCCTACCTGCTTCAGAATTTGATGCTGAATTTATGCCAATCATCAATTAAGCTCTATTTACAACAGATCATGGGATAAAGATTCTTCAAAAATGTTTCTAGTAAAAACAATACTAAGGCAAAATATTTGCCACCAATATCTAATCTTGGTGGCACACGATTTTCTATTTATATTGGTGTGATTTTATTTTTTTAACCCTTAGACTAGCATTCACATAAATTTACGTTCATACCTAACATAATCATCTAATAATCACGCGCAGCTAAGATTATTTAACCTACAGAAGCGACTTTAGTGAATCCCATCGCACATAGGAAATATTGTTTTCTCGAAAATTACCGAATTCGAGATTTTGACAGATGCGCATGTTTTAAAACCTGTTACATAACTTTCAAGCACTTTTGACAAGATGTACGTCCGTCTGTCTATGTTTGTAAAGTTTGGATGCAAGAACTCAAGAACCAATACACATATCGCCATGAAAAATTTTATACGTGTATGCATTATGTAAACAAGTAAATCTAAAATCTTCGTTTTGGGGGTAAACACTTTTATTAATAACGCAACATGAGCAGCTTCAATAGAGACCATTGAGTCTCGGGTAGGTCCGGCCTAAAATGATTTGTATTCACATGTTGAAAACCTGAATGTGTTAATTTTTTGTTCAAAGAAATAAGATTATATTTTTATTTTAAACATTATCTTTACATAGGTGAAATCAACACAATAATTTCATTTACTCTATTAAAATTCATTTAAAACATTTGCAAAATTCAATATGTTCGGCCCGACCCGGTCCAATTTTTTTAAAACCTAAGTTCGAGTCGGACCCGGTCAGAAACAGTGTTTGAAAATACAAGCCCATCCCATGAGTCGGGCCGAACTTAAGCCCATGGATCAGGCCCGAGTTCGTGCATATCTCTACTTTGAACGTTAGAAACATACTTTCTACACGCAAACCAATAACAAATCATGGACTATAGAAAACCGTGAACGATCATTGGAGTAAAATACCATTACTAACTTTATGAAATAACTCTCTAATCCCAGAAATCTAGTTGTAGTTTAATAGTCCAATTTAATTTAGAACATTAATTATATTTTTGAAAATCGTTCTAAAAATGTGTAAACATCCTCTGCAAATAAAATTTTCAGTAAACAATCCAATTCAATACGTTTATTTGCTTTTTATGCTCCAAGAAAAAAACCATATAAAAAAAATCCAAGTATTCATTCTGATATCTCGGCTGAAATTTCTCACGAATCTAATCGAGCTAAGGTGAATTGGATTCTCTGATTAAACGACACCGCCTACTCTGTCACCGAAAGGTATAAATCACCAGAAGATCATTCCTTTTTTTCCCCTTCCTTTTGACCGCTGCTTTGGAGGTAATTTCAATGACCACAGAAATTTCCGATCTTTCCTAAAAGTAATTAAAGGAATAGGGGAAATGCAAAGCATAAAAACAACTTTCAGTAAAACGTACTTCTATATATTATAACAGCTATAAGGTATGGTGGACGTTGAAATGTTTTTTATTTATTTATTGACTTAGAAGCATGAAAATTTGTATAAATATTCTTCTTAACATTACTATATAAAATACCATTCAATTTTTTTCAATTTTGTCATAATTTTGTATTTTTTTTTAATTTAATTTTTTTAACGAAAATTTGAAAATGCTCCTTGCGTGCCATTTGTTCACATTTTTGATTAATTTTACATTATGATCACTCAAAAAACACATTATGAACACATTTGGGTATTCATTTTTAAATCCCTTAGAAAGTTAATTTTTTAAAAATATTTTTCTGCATTAAAACATAATTTTCATCATTTAATTGGGTTATTATTCACTTTTAATTACCTTAATAAAGTTCAATTATAAAATGCATACCCAGTTTCATTAAAAAGTATGAAAGGTGTCTTCTTACCAAATTTCATGCATCTCAAACAAAAATTAAGACGCATGGAGCATTTTAAAAATGTAAAACCTTTGAAAATTCCGTTTTGAAAAAAATGCATTTAACCTTTTGCTTACGGGTGAGACAGCGTCCATCCCAAACGAGGGACCTCCCAAAAAGACAGGTATTTGACATACTCTATCTCAAACAGTTCGAACCCCCCTTTGCAGACATTGGCGTCCATGGAAATAGCCGGCAGAAACATTGCAAACCTGCTGCAGCAGGTGCAATGTGTCTGCCGGTGATTTCCATGGACGCCAATGACTGCAAAGGGGGGTTCGAACTGTTTGAGATAGTGTATGTCAAATACCTGCCTTTTTGGGAGGTTCTTCGTTTGGGATGGACGCTGTCTCACCCGTAAGCAAAAGGTTAAATGTGTAAAACAATGTTATATATTAAAAAAAACTATTTTTAGTCGATTTTTGCTCATTTCAACGTCCACCGTCCCCTTAAAAAAATTTATTACATTCCTAAAGTAATATAGCTATCTGGTGTCATATCTGGGCGCAATTCAGGGAACTTGGATTCGATGTGGGAATTTTCGGTCGGTAGCGGTTTTGAACTAAATTTAAGTCCAATAAACTATATGCAGTTATCCTTCTGGTAGGTTATTGAGCAACATCAATCTAAAGTTATCTCATCTCGCGTACTGATAGTATGGAATATAGTCCGTAACATGTCATTGATAATAAATTACAAAAAAAGCGATAAACCCCTACTTTACATACCTTAATTATTCCAGGTAATGCCAGAAACATGAAACTTCACTATATAAATGTGTATTTAGTTGTATGCTCATAATACTCTTTTATGAAACTATCTTACCATATCATATTGATATTTTTTTTTCATTTGGCACTTGCTTGGTTGACAATTCCCCCTCCCCTACACACACACACACACTTTCTTTTTGGTGAAAAAAAGTTGGCAACGCTCTCTCTTCTGAGATATTGTCTTTTGGATAAAAACGATAAACTGAAAAATCCCTGGTTCACTTTGCATGACAGATGAAAAATATTACTTGTATCGCCATTGTTGATGTTATGCCCTTTTCAAATTTTTTTGGCTGAGTAAACAGTATTTTGTCAGCTTGAAGAAATGTAAAATAGTATAACTCTCACATATTTTTCTTCCAAGAGGATTTAATCTGTTATTATTTCCGCATATCAAACTCTGAGTAATAATAGTTATACCGACACGACATTACCCCAGGGAGATGAGGTAATCAATATCTGAATAATTGCATAACATATTTATATCTTCCTAAAACCTCCAAAAAACCACCCCCACTGTGACCCAGAAATCTAAATCTTCACTTATAGAATTGACCACTAGACAGACCTTAAGGGAGCCGGATTTTTTTACTCTCTCCCTTCCCCATGGTGAAGAAAATAGCATTTTCAAGTCTTTTCCAGACCCCCCCCCCCCCACACACACACACACCCGAAGTCCCCCTTGTATGACCTAAAAAGCTGAATCTTTGTACAATTATAGTATCGATCACGTGACAGAACCTAATACAGCCGGATTTGGGATCTCCCTGGGGTGGCGAAAATTGAGAAGGTTAAAAAACATTTCCAAATCATTCAGAATTCCCCCGTTGACCTAAAGTAATGAAACTGAGTGCTCTTAAGAACAGAACCTATCTGAGCAGCATTTTCAAAAATAATGTCTTTACAGGCCCTACAGAACCCCGTCTCCTTTTACTTAGAAAATTGAACCCCTGCATACTTATAGTATCAATCACGGGGCATAGCCTAATGAAGCTGGCTATCTTTCCGATTTTCCCCATGGGGTTAGACACTAAATGGACGGGGCGTTGAAACGTCTGACCAAACCGTAGGTATCCTATATAATCTTTAGGATATCTATCGTCCAAACCCTCTAAAAGCCCCCTGGTGATCTAAACACTGAAACTTAAACACACTTATAGTATCAACAATGGAACAGAAACTAATTGAACCAATTTTTCATTAAGATGACTATTCTTAATGCTCAGCGTCATATATTGTTAAACAAAATAAAGCTTATTAAAATTCCAGGATAAGTATTTATCAAGAGGGGAAATAGTATAGCATCCGCATTACTGGAGCCCTGAAAACATTAAAAGGCTAATATGAAGAATTTGCTCGCCCTGGATTTGACGAGCGTAACACGCAGGGGCGGAGGGCCTAGTAATATAAAATATTAAGCATGATGGAGTACAATTTAGAGTACAATTGTCATTTTAACCTTCTGCTCACAGGTAGGACAGCGTCCATCCCAAACGAAGAACCTCTCAAAAAGACAGGTATTTGACATACCCTATCCCAAACAGTTCGATCCCCCTTTGCAAGCATTGGCGTCCTTGGACGCCAATGTTTGACTGCTACCTAGAGCCGAACTCTTCTCAGGACCCCGAGAGGCGATCGCGAGGTCTTGAACTTCTTCGGCTCCCTCTCCTTCAGTTTATACCTAAGTTTCACTCCTGTTTCTTAACCTTTTGCTTACGATTGGGACAGTCCATCCCAAACGAAGAACCTCCCAAAAAGACAGGCATTTGACATACACTATCCCAAACAGTTCGATTCGCCTTTGCAGGCATTGGCTTTGCTTGCAAAGGGGGATCGAACTGTTTAGGATAGGGTATGTCAAATACCTGTCTTTTTGGGAGGTTATTCGTTTGGGATAGACGCTGTCCCACCCGTAAGCAAAAGGTTAACAACCATTTGTCAACTCCACAACTCATTTTCGATAACAGAGTTGACACTTTTAACGATTTATTTTAATATCAAAATTATTTGTTAGCCCGAACGAATACAGTCACATGTGAAGGAAATAGATCTCTAAACTAAACAATATTCATATCGTAATTTATTTCAGCATCATTGACAAATATTGTATACTCTGAATGGAGTTGACCGTGAATTAATAAACGGCCCTTATCTTTGAAACGGCCCTTATCTATTGTCTTTGAAAACGATCATTTTTGTTTCCTCCCATTTTCCGAAAAAAAGTCTTAAGGAAGGAAGAAATAGCATCGCCAAGAAAATGTTCTTAAACGGTGGATTGCGACTATAGCTTTTATTTAAATTGAACACTAACTGCAAGCTGCGGAGTTGACAGGAAAACGAAGCTACGTGCATGTATTTAGAACTGAAAATATATTCTTACACGTTTGAACACAAATTTTTACACATTTGATTTGCAAACAACGCAAAATGATTCATGGGATATATTTTATAAGCGAAAGCCATCGATAAAATAATTTAATTGACATACAAAACGTAACATATATGCACAGGAGGTTTTATCCTGTGTTTAAACTTTGAAAATATTTTTAAAATAATTATATTGTAAGTCTATTTATTTTATTTTAAATAAAAGCATAAACGATTAAATATCAATTTATTATTAAAAATTAATTTTACGTATTAGAATGATAACTTATAGTGTTACTTTCAGACATACCTCCGGAGGACGAACTCCCCCCCCCCCCCCCGCCCCGGTGATGATTATTCGCCCCTCCCCGGAGATATTTTATGTTAACCTTGTTTCTATTTATTTGACAAAATATATTTATATATGGAAAATAGAAAGCTTGCGCCCCTAGAGTTCCATTCGCTCCCCCCCCCCCTCACACCACCACCTGGCGATAATGTCCTGAAAGAAACACTGAACTTATAGCTATGAAATTGAAAAGATCTGAAAGTTAAATAATTGTCCTCCAACTTAATTTTTTAAGAGTATTAATTTTCGTCTTTCCCAGGCTTAAAAACTAGTTTAAAAATATACACGTAAATTCTTCAACCTCGAACTGAACGTGACTCACTATACCATTTTATGGGATCTGCAATCCTTAATTATTTCAAAATTCTTAATGTGAAGGCACGTGATAAATGTATCTTATACTCTAGCAAGATTATTTTTCCTGCTGAAAACAATAGATTTTATAAACAGATACAATATTTTCAGATTGTATATTTTTCTATGTATTTCATAGTGGGAATAAATGTTGCGTTAATAAACATTTCCTAAAACTTTCAATACTGCTTTAAAGAAAGCAGCAAGGAAATATTGAAAATTTTATTCTCACAAGCAACAGTTTTATTTATTCTAAAACATTTTATAGATTTTAATTTTAATAAATTGTTGATTATTAATTGTCCAGTCATCGTTTAATATCTGTGTGCAAAAATGTATAACACGCATATAGTATATATGTCTATGTTTCACACAAAATAAATTTAAAATGCTTTTTGAAATTTATACATTTTTAATTCAAATATTATTGTATAGAGAAAAAATATAAATATTCGAATTTGAGATTTCAATGGATAAGCAATTTTTAAGAATTTTGAACCCATTTCGATCATTTTTGGAAAGCTGTCCCTCCGTGCGTGTGTTGTATAAGTGACAAAACAAGAACAAATGCTAGTACAACTGTAAAATTCGATGTGTAGATACATTGTGTTAAAATCTAGAACTCGATACAATTTTTAGTAATTATTGTGCTAATCTCGTGTTTTTTTTTAATCTTCAGATTTACATGACATTATTTCATGTGGTAAAAGATAATTCTCGGAACAAAAATAGTAACATATGTATAATAATTGTCTAACGTATTTTTCGTCTTTCGAAATCTTTCAGAAGTCGCCCAATGACCTAGAAAATTGAATTTCTGTACACTTCCAGAATTGACCACAGCACAGAACCTAACGGAGTTGGATATTTAATTCCTCTCAGTGGTAGAGAAAATGGTTTTTCTTCAAAATGTCTTTCGAGACTCTCCAGAACTCTCCACCCTCGTGACCTAGAAGACTGAATCTTTGTATACTTTTAATATCGACCACGTGATAAAAACTGAATCATATTTTTTCATTTTATTGCCCTCCCGGGAGCACAGAAAATGAAGGGAGTTCGACGGCCAAAAAGATTAAAAGTATTAAATACATAATACGGGAAGCTCGCTGCACCTACTCGCTGCACTCGCAGAGCTCGTTTCATATCTATCTTTCCTAAAACTTCTACTTTCAAAAGTCCCTTTTCTAACCCTACCTATTTTCCGCAGGAGGGAAAAGCAGAGATTTTGCTTAGCCCAGGGAATTCAAAAACTAAATTCCTTGATCATGAGCGAGCAATTTCATGCCAAACTAAAGTTTAAATCGATAAACGGCTTATTTCATCGTGTTACCCTATTGTTTCTATATAAATGTACCAAACTTCATATTTTGGTATGCTATAGTTTTTACGGTACGAGACAGTGAAATCGCTAGACGTACCGATACGAAAAAAAAAGTTCTCTTCAGAAGTGCACAAAAAGTAAAATATCGCAAAAACTACATCGAAATTAAAAAAGGAGCTCCGTCCTACAAAAATTCACCCATGTAGGTACCTGCCTGCAAAAATTCGTGGTCTTGCTAATGTTAGTCTATCCAGGACGTGAACTCGCAGCTCAAATATTTTGTCTTTGAATTTGACATTAAATATTTCTTAAACTGCAATATATATCGAAAAATGATTTGTTTCAGCATATTTCCCAAAGTGTTTTCTACAAGTGTACCAAAATTCATATTTTTATATGCAATAGTTTTTGAGGTACAAAGCAAACAATCTCGAGAAACGAAAAATCTGTCAAACAGGGGCAGCGGCGTGAACTATTTTTTTAATATATATATATATATATATATATATATATATATATATATATAAATTTTAACATTTATGAAGATAAGATTGGTGGCCTAGAATATCTGATACAACTCACTTTCCCATAAAAAAGTGAGAATAATAATATCATATTCCTAGGCTTATTTTATTTTTATTTATTGGCATGACGTGGTTTGGCAGACGATACTCACCCACTTCTTTTCTCTATGAAGAAAAAAACTGGCATCGCTGTCCTCTTTGAATGATTGTCTCTATGAAAACAATGATCTGGAAAAAGTCTGATATGGCTTCTTGTGACACATACATACAAAGATGATATTCCATTGATGCCTGTTCAAGCTTAATATTTTCCAGAAGACTTGGCGCAACTTATGTTAACTTGTAATTCCTTTAAAATTGTAAATACTTTTAAATAACTGCGCATTAAATTTTATTCTTCACTGATATGTCGCCAAAGTGTTCTAAATATTTTTCACGCAAAGTGGATAACAAAAAGGATGGGATTTATGAACTTAGAGATTAATTTGTAAAAAAAAATAAAAAAAGTATATAATTTTAAAATATTTCAATATTTGAGTATTTGTTTGAATGCCTTTAAAATGTTAATTGTTATTTATAGCAAGATTTTAATTTCAATTTTTCTTCATCATTTTGTTCATTTTGAGGGAGCAAACATCTCTAAGAGTAGAACACAGATTTTTTCCCCCTTTATTATTAAAAAAGACGCATTCTGAATCATTTAAAGAGAAAATTATACATTCCGATTAGTATAGATTATTGAGCCAAAATGAAACGATTCATGTAATATTTATTAAAAATTTTAAACTTCAAATTGATTCTTCCCCAAACTACATTTTTTCGCCTTGCGCACATTATAGCTTAAAAAGAAATGAAAATAGATTTCTAAAATTTTGCAAGGTATTATACACTTCATACGTCTACGATATCTACCTAAATTTAGGTATAAAATGTGAACAGAAATCTTTTTAAAAAAATTCTTATAAATCATCTCATGTCTGTCATTTTCCTTAACATTGCCACTGATGATGGACGTTATGACGTCTGAAAACAGCCTTTTAAAACGGAAACACTTTTTAAACATATTTCAAACATTTACTGTAGATGAATTTCGATAGGGCTGGATCTCGACAATTATATCTTATATTTGTTTCTGTATGATGTATATTTACATCTTACAATTTGATACATTCGTATTCCTTTTTGCAATATACCGGCTCTCCGGGAGTGTTGTCGCGACGCAAAGCATGCTTAACCGGGGTGAGGGGGTCACAACTCCCCCCGGCCATCTTTTGGTATATTGTTTCCATCCATACCTCTTTTCTTTTTGAAAATATATATATATATATATATGTATATATATATATGCATATATATATATGTATATATATATATGCATATATATATATATATGTATATATATATATGTATATATATATATATATATATATGCATATATATATATATATATGTATACATATATATATATATATATATGCATATATATATATATGTATATATATATATATATATATGTATATATATATATACATATATATATATATGTGTGTATATATATATATTATAACTGCTATCAAAGAACTACAACAACATTTTGTCATAACTTATGTAGATAAAGCTTCTAATAATTATGCCATCATTTGTAAAAAATATTATGTTTCTCTGTTACAGAATTACTTAAAAAATAATCAAATTTTTAAACCCATTAATAATCAGTCCATCCAAATCAAAACTAAAATGCTAAAATTATATACACAATTAAATATTAATTGTAAGTTTTTTAAATTTCCTTATGTTACTTTGGTTCCTAAATTCCACAAATCACCTCTCAGTTTTAGAACAGTCACTTGTGGACATAATACCTTTACCACTACAGCTAGTAAGTACTTGCTTAACTGTTTAAATCGAATTAATGAATCTCTTAAATTCAGGAATTCAGGATATTTCATTTTGAACAATAGTTTTGATTTAGTTAATCACCTTAGCAAGTTTCCACAAATTCTTGGTTTCCAAACCTTTGATTTTAAAGACCTATTTAATAATATTGTCATTAAAGATTTACATAAAGTTATTATCTCTCTATATCATGACTATATATCTTCCAATCATGTTGCTTTTAATGTCAAAAATTTTCCTATGCTCTTGCACTTTGTGTTATACAACAATTATATTATCCAAGGTGATAACATTTATTTACAAACATCTGGTGTACCACAAGGTGGCTGTAGTAGTAGTATACTCGCTAACTTATATCTTTATTATTATGAATGTCATTTTAACTCTAATTCATATATTATATATAGATATGTTGACGACTTAATTTGTATTATCATTGATGATTCCTATCCCATTAATATTGATTTTTACCCGTCTAACCTAGAATTAATTCCTAATGAGCCTTGCGTTAGTCAAACTGTTAATTTTTTAGACCTAAATTTAGATACCGTCAATAATCATGTAATCACCAATCTATATGATAAAAAAGATTCTTACAACTTCACTATCATAAAGCTGCTATCATATCTATCTTGTAATTCTATTCAATTGTTTAGAAACATCATTTTAAACCAGATATTTCGAATACATCGACTTTCTGATCCTCAGTTTCACTTTCTCCACATCTATAATCTTAAACGCATTAGTCAAAATTACCAATATCCGGAAGTATTTGTAAATAATATTATTAATAATTTCAAATATACCACGTAATAATTTTACACATGCATTATTTATCTTTGATTGGTTAACTCATTTTTGAAGATTCACCCATTCTTATCACCTCACTTACCACTTGGCCTGAGTCTAATACTGTTTACTATTTTCGAATGACTATTTCCCACCTGTCCTGAGTCCTATACTGATTACTATTTTTGAAAGTCTCCATACATATTATGTATCGTTCAAATGTATTCATTCCGGTGCCCACTCGCATTGACGAAGTGAGGTGAAATGCTCAGTCACTAGTTTATCTTCCACGTGGTGCTATGCTTGTGATTTCATATTTCTGTTCGAGGAGGTATTGTTTTTCAGATTTGTATAATTCAATTGATTTATTTTTCTCCTTCCACTAGCCAATTGACAGTTCCAATGGTGTCTATAGTAAAATACTATCGCCATTGTCAGAAACTGGCTATTCTATCGGTTTTAATTCGAATTGTATGGCTGTCCTGATGAGAATGCAATTTCGAACTAACCGCCATTTTTTGTGTAGTTTCATTTGATTGTTCTCTATTCTTAATCTCTTATCTTGAGCTGATTATTATTGCCTATTCTCATTTTTACCCAGTTTTATTTTTATTTACTTTTATATACTTTTAATTGTGATTTTTGAATCCTAATATTCTTCTCATCCCCCTTTCCATTGTAGTGATATGTTACCTTCTATCTTTATCCTTAGTCTTGGCCTATAGTTACTCATTTGTAACAGATATGCTAGAGATGGGTTTTTTTGTACATACAGTAGTTCATGCATAATTTTCGATTAAAATCCTTCAATTTTTATATATATATGCATATATATATATGTATATATATATATATATATATATATATATATATATATGTATGTATATATATATATATATATATATATATATATATATATATATGTATATATATATATATATATATATATGCATATATATATATATGTATATATATATATATATATATATATATATATATATATATATGTATATATATATATATATATATATGCATATATATATATGTATAAATATATATATATATATATATGCATATATATATATATATGTATATATATATATATATATATATATATATATATATATGCATATATATATGCATATATATGTATATATATATATATATGTATATATATATATATATATATATATATATATATATATATATATATATGTATATATATATATATATATATATATATATGTATATATATGTATATATATATGTATATATATATATATATATATACATATATATAGTGGCATATAGTGGCCGCGTGGCATACAGTGGCATTGTGGCATATAGTGGCCGCGAATTCGCCGGCGCGGCATTGTTACAATCAAGGTACATAAACGCAATCGAAATCCACTGCACGTTTTGTTCCTGAAAGCGAGGTTCGCTCCTTATATACACCACCATGGTGCTCAGTTTCAATGCGCTGTAGTTCCGACTATTCATTCATTGGATGTGAATTTTTGTTCATTTGCATATTTGGTCGACAGGTGTTTGCATGTACAGTTTCATTACTATCGGTTTATTTTACGGGGGGGGGGGGTCCATTTTTTTGTCTTTGAGTGTATTTGGATCATTGAAGATCTTTGCTATTATGATCACTATATTTTCAAAACTTAGAACCCGCTCCAAAATCCAACTATATACCCTTGAAGGGCATTCAAAAGACTACAAATTCGCTTATTGTTCATACTTTTAGGTTACGAGATATAATCATTACAATCATTAAACATTGAAAATTTTCCATCTTCTTCAACTTGACAAGACGATGGCTCGAAAACTATAAAATCTTTGCAAAAACCATTTTTTTTTCTATCTAGAAACTGGATTTTCTACCAAGCATTTTTGTCGCTTACTATTCACATATATCCTTTATAGTTTATAAGATATTTCGAGTAAAAGTAAGCAAAGTGAAGAAAACCTCGTTCGGACAAGAATATTTTTCTATTTTATTTTTTCTGAAATAATAGTTTAAAATATTACAATATTTAATTTATTTTTGTATATTCGTGAAAAGTTCCCTATTTCCGATAAAACAAATAAAAAATGCTTATATTTTTGTCTATTAGGTTCGGAGATATAAGCGTTTAAAGTGTTTACATTTGTCGTAACGCCCCTATTACAGTTGAATACCCCAAACCATAGATGCAAAGTGTCCACTTCGACAGTAAGAGCTTGTAATATCGTCCCAGTAGCTCAACGACAGAGCGTTGGCTGGCCAGTTCGGAGATCCAGGGTTCGATTCCCGGTTAGGGCAGCAAGACTCTTTACAATGGCGCCCGAACAAATCAACCCTGCAGGTTAGTGAAAAGATGTCGGAGGTCTGAATGTGAGCCTAGTACGACTAGTACAAATTCAGTAGACTCCGGAAGATTGAACGCCGATTTTGTAATTGAGAGAATAAAGACCACACATGATACTAACCTGGGTAAAAATAGTAGTATCAGGAGGCTAACCTGAGCTAAAAATAGCAGGAGGTGGTCCGTCAGATTGTCAGTTGCCCGCCAATCTGACATTATAAGGTGGAGAATGCAAAGTCCACTTCGACAATAAGAGCTTGCAATTTCGTCCTAATAGCTCAACGGTAGAATGCCGACTGGCCAGTTCGGAGATCCAGGGTTCGATTCGCGGTTGGGGTAGCAACGTTCTTTACAGATGTTATTCACTACAAAAATCCTTTCCTATTTCAGCTTATCGCCTACTGCCCCACAAAAATGCATTGCGTGTTATCCACGTACTGTATCATAATGAAGAAGAAAAAAGCTTGAGTTAATTTCTCAAGTACTTTGGATATTCAACTTTCAGGACCGTCACAAAGCCTCTCGTGGCTACACCCTCTTTTGCAATGAACATCGTTAATTATTCAACTACTGTTCCCAAGGGTATATCAAAGGATTTTCAGGCTCGTTGTCAAATTTCCGACATCAAAAAAGTTTCTTATGCCGACAGTTGTCGTTTCAATGCAATAAGTATCAATGCGAAAATGTCATTTAGAATATTTCGAGGGATGTGCAGAAGAAATGAATCATTTTGCAACGTCATTTTCGAACTGTTCTTGACGAAATACTTGTGTTCTAATGTCGGTTGGAATATTTATGAGTTGGAATATTTATTCGTGTTTTTGAAAAGGTTATAACACTGAGAAAGGAAAACTTGAGCAACGTATATAAGTACAAATAAGACAATATTGTAGCTTCGTCATTAAGAGAACCAACAAACCCGAAGTCAAGAAAACGAAATGGGCCCAAACGGAAGAAACAGAGAGGTTATGTACCCAATACCTGGATCGAGAACTCATTTGAGTGAACCAATCAGAAAGCAGAATGACGAACTGTCCAGCCAATCCTTAACGAGAAATAACACGCAATATTGACTCACGCCAATCTTGTGCGTTACTTCTCATTTCGCATAAAATTCTGGAGGAGGTAGACCAGTTCCCTAAGAATTTTAACTTCAGTTTCTTTTCCAGTTCAAAAATTTCCCTTAAAACATTCATTTCTCAGGATTGGCTACAGATATAGCATAGATAATGGCTGATATGGATTCAACATCGAGTTTTGGAGAAAGCAAAGAGACTCACTAATCATTTACACTTCCGGTTCTGGAGATTCCCCAACCGATTCAAAAATATAAATTTTCCTAGAAACATCTATTTCTCGGGATCTGCTATAGACATAGCTGATTGCTGATATGGATTTAGCATCAACTTTCGGAGGAGTCTGGAAGTTCATTAAGGATGTCCATTTCCGGTTCAATTTTTACTTCAACTTGCTACTCTGCTTGAAACTACTCTGCTTGAAACTACTCTGCTTGAAACATTTATGTCTCATGATTATCTATAAATAGACCTCACATGATGACTGATATGAATTTAGTACCGAATTTCAGAGAGTTTGGGTTCACTATGAATCCCCCATTTTCGATTCTAAAGATAATACTTCCAGGGTTTTTTTTTTTGTTGTTGTTGTTGTTAAAACATTTATTTCTCATGATTATTTATAGATAGAGCTCACATGATGACTGATATGAATTCAGCGCCAAAATTCAAAGAGTCTGGGTTTACTATGAATCCCCCATTTTCGATTTTAAAGATAACACTTCCAGGGTTTTTACTTTACTTATATACATAATGTATATAAGTAACAATAAGAAAAGTATTGTGACGGGGTCGAATATTCGAATTCGAGTTTTCGACGGGAGAGCACGTTTCAAGCATCTCTGATCACGAATCAAACATTTTTGAAGTGATGTCTGTGTGTGTGTGTGTGTGTGTGTGTCAGTGAGTCTGTGGAGACGATAACTAACAAACGAATGGACCGATTTGAACGAAATTTGATACAAAAATCACAATCTGTAAACGCTGGAAGTATTGTTTTTATACGCAATCGAATGTTCAAAACCCCCCTAAATTTTCGAGGGAAATTTTGAAAAAATCGTCAAAAAATCAAAACCGCTAATAAAGTTACGCAAATAGACATTTCTTATGTAATTTTTCATTAGAAAACGATTGACATAAATTTTAGAACGCTAATATGAACCGTTATTGCACATTTTTCAAAAAAATTATCAAAAAGTTATATAAAATAAAAAAAAAGTATTTTCTATTGAAAAACATGTTCACTTTTCATATGTAATACCGTGCGATAAATTGGGTGACATCATTATCATAGATCTAGCTCGTTCCATTCATGAAAAAAGGTACTTTGAGTAATACTTTTGTATTTGAACTCCAATAGCCATTTATCTGCTGTAAAAATAACTTATTTCTCCGTCCATAACGCTTGGCGAGATTTTGGCGACAAATTTGGCGGAATGCCGCCAACTTGGCGACATTTTTTAATTGTTGCCAAATTACCAAAAATCTCGCCAAATTGATAAAAATGACGCTAAATCAATGAAAATGACGACTAATTGTCGAAAATTCAATATCTTGGAAAGAATATGAGTATCTACTATAAGAATAACAATTTTTTAACTGTAAAAGTAGTAAATTCATTGCATTATATAAGGAAAGTCATGTGTTGTCCACATCAGATTTTTTTTTTGTTGAAACATTTATTTCTCATGATTATCTATAGATAGAGCTCACATGATGGCTGATATGAATTCAGCACCGAACGTCAGAGAGTAGTTTGGGTTCACTATGAATTCAGCACCGAAGGGTTTTTTTCCTCTGTCTCTCTCTCTCTCTCTCTCTCTCTCTCTCTATATATATATATATATATATATATATATATATATATATATATATATATATATATATATATATATATATATATCAGGAATATCCAATAAAACTTTCAAAAACGGTAAATATATGCTATTTATTATAGAATTTTTTTCTCATATTTTAAGAAAATATTATTTATTTCGTTACAATCGTTTGTTATAGTAAATTCCGATTTCATGATATACTGATACGACTGTTACTGTACATCCAAACAACACCCAAAGAAACGCCGTGGTGTGGTTAAAAGTTCGAATTGTGTTTCCACAAAAATGTCCCACGCTTACCTTGCGTGCTGTTATTTTTGAGGAAAAGTTATTGTTTACAAATAACGGAAAAAATATTGATGCACAGTGTATATGTAACACTGTCTAGTATAGCTGGTTTGAGGAGGCGTGGCTTTCGGGAATGAGGGATGCTGTATCAATATTTTCAAAAGACTGGCTTTATCATGAGGTGGCAACAGCCTGAGTTGCATTATTTCGTTATTTATGAAATAGCACAAGGATTGTTATAGACTGACAACGAAGCCATCAGCATATCTCCCATTGACTGTTTTTCACAGATGTTATAAGCAACAGATATGGAGGATAGTATTCTTGTTGCAAATGTTAATACATGCTCCATTTTCAGTTTAGAATTCATCCCAAACTCACTTCGCATGAGAAAGTTTACAAAAAAAGGGTTCAATTGTTGGATATAAATGTTCAAAATTGAGTTAAGGGCCTTGTTAAGTGCAGCGTATCATGCTGATTCGAAAAAAAAATCTGATGTGGCATATGCATTTTTAGAGTTATTTCCAGGTATCCTTGTTTCTTCTTATTGTTTCTTCTTTATGTTATCCAAGTAGAAATAGCTTATAGATATAATCTACCTATTTCTTCAGAAACATACATTTTTTGTGTTTGCTTCGACAAAATACTTGGACCCTAGGAAGAGTTTTGGAGAAGTGAACAAATCCACGATTTAGGCCTAGCCCTTGTCCACGTGTATAGCATTAATGCTGGGATTTTATTTGTTTTTCTTTTATCGATTCCATACCATTGATTTTTGATTATTTTCTTTAACTTGATGATTCGAAATTTGTATTTTTTTCCATTTGATTGACGATTTGTTAATTTATACTTTTATTTTGTAGGCTTGTTAGAAAGTTAGGTTTTTCGAGTTACAACTTTTCACTTTTCTTTCACTAGACTTTCAAACTATTATATATATATATATATATATATATATATTAGTCTAGTCATATTTTGCTCGTCATGGTTGCACTAATGAAGTGTATTTTAAGGTATTTATGTTTCCTTTATTGTTCCAATCTATATGCTTGTCGTCCATGTAACACAAGTTTATAGATAAAATCTATCGTGTGTTTCAGAAACAAGCATTTTTGTGTTCATTTCGAAGGGATATATGGACTTGAAGAGAATTTTTTCGAAATGAACTTAACTTAAGCCTAAAGATCTTCCATGTGCAAGCTTTTTTGCTTGATTTTTTAGTTTTCCTATTTTCATTCCTCATTTTTGAAATTTGTTGATTGTCTTTGTCTTTATGACCTGAATTACGCTTTATTATTTCCTCTTTATGTCTTAATTTCTTTTATTTCTTTGTATTTTGTAGAAAATTTTGGAATAGTGTTTTATGAGTTACTACATACATTCTAACATTGGATTTACTAATTTATATTTATATATATATATATATATATATAATGAAGATATAATATGAAAATCCAATGATAGAATAGAAAGAAGTTGTAACTTATTAAACCCTAACTTAAAAAATATCAACAAATTAAAAAGAAGGATAATATAGAGAATCATCAATCAAGAGGAGAATGAAATGCATATGTCTAGTCATCAAGCTAAATATATATATATAATAAAAATATAAAATGAAAACCCAATGATATAATAGAGAAACGTTGTAACTCAAATTACCCTAACTTAAATTATGCCTACAAATTAAAAAGAAGTATTAAAAAGAGAATCATCAATCATGAAGAAAATAAAATGCATATTCCTAATCATCAAGCTAAATAGATAATCAACACATATCAACAAATATCTAAGGTGTTGATTCGAAAATAAATATATATGAACCTTCTATTAGTGCTAAAATTAGCTTTCAGGATTTAAATCTATGTATTGAATCTTCTAATAGCATCATTTATAATTTATATGATAAAAAAAGTCATTTCAATTTTAATATCAATAGATTATTCTCTTTTTTCTTCTTGTAATTCGGATCAAATTGTTCGTGACATCATTAAAAATCAATTGTTTCGAATTTATAGATTATCAGATAAATAGTTTCATCAATTACATATAAAACACCTTATATTCAAACTAGTAAATCATACTTTTATCCATTATATTTGGTTAACAGTATAGTAAAACAGTTTAGGCTAACACAGCGTTGTTAATGCACTTTATTATATCTATTTCACTATAAAATTTTAATCTTTCCTCATTAATTCCGTACTACTTACTAACTGATACTTATGGTTACATTTTCTATTATTACGCATTTCGTTATGCTTGCATCATCTGACAAAGCATTTTGTCAGGAGATAAATGCAAGGAATCAGTGGAAGACCATGTCTAATTTCTATAATCGATTAATATTCGGTACATATTTTATTAATTCCTTAAATTATTTTATAGGGTTAATAGTGATCATCATGTTTATCTATGGCTCTCGTTCTATCATGTTTATCTATGGCTCTCGTTCTATTTGAATGCAATTTATCTGATTTTTATACTTTCTAATACTTTAGAATGGATTTACCATTTACAAATTTTAAGAATGGCAACATGGGCATTACTCTTTAGGGTTGGCAACATCTTCTTTGCAAATTATGTTGAGATGGTTTAACTGCTTTAACACACACGTGTAAGTCAATTCTATTTTTTCAATTTATTCAATTCTTTTTAACACTTTACAACAAAGTTGAAAAGTGTTTATGACTTTGTTCATTCTGTCTGTCTGTCCGTTAGCACGATAACTGCCGTAAAAATGACTTAATCAAAATGAAATTTTAGTATGTTGTTCAGACGGTCTGTAGGACCTATGGGAATATAAATGAATAATATCACCCAATTAGTTTTGGATTGAACCCGGGTTGAAAAAATGAAATACATTGAGCCCTATGGGACCTAATTTTTTAAACATTTTTTAAGCGGATTTAAAATTCACAAATTGCTTCGATAATTTTAGGTAATATTTAAATTGTTCCATAAAATATTTAAAAAAAATTTAGCGAAATATATTCAGTCGTTTTTCAAATAAAAATTAAAATAATAATAATACCTCTTATATGAAACGATCACGTGACCACGATATGAAATGATCACGTGACTCACTTTAAAATGATATATGGCATCCATCTTGTCTCAAAATCGTGATTTTTAAAGTTCTTTTTAATTCATATTGAGTGTTGTATCCGTCCTGAAACCACTTTATTTTTTCATAAATTCTGTGCATCTACATACTGAAACAACGCAATTACAATATATTTGAGTTTAAATGCTCATCCAAATTTGATTATTTCTACAACGAAGCCTATTTTTCACCTATGTAAAATGTAAACAGCAAAATATGTAGAATGAGTTGTATTAGAATTGCTGTATTTCGTTAATACAAAATCATTTAGTTCATAGAATCTGCATAGCTGATATGAATGAAATATTCATTAATTTTACAAAGAGAAGGACGATTTTTTTTTTATGAAATTTTACGCATAAGAGTTTAATTACTTACAGCTCCATGGTCTTAATTTTTAAATAAAATAAATTATTATAGTATTGTGATGAATGACATGAATGGGAGAAAGTTATGAATGAAATGCTGCTTTTATAGAGAGATCCAGGCGTGTTATTTTTTCTATGACGTCATTTGAATGAATTTCAGTTGTTTTCGATGAAGTTTTCAAATATAATAAATTATCGTAGTATTATGATAATTCTAAAATTATTACCGAGGAATGTATAACATTTTAGAGATGTTTAAACCAAGCAATTTATATTCCAATGCCGTCATTTGAATGAAGTTCATTTTTTTCGATGAAGATTAAAGTTTTCAAATATAATAAATTAATGTAGTATTGTGATAAGTTTTAAAAAATATTACCGAGGAATGTATTGCATTTTAGACATGTTTAGATAAATTTGCATTGAAGTTGGAAAGTGTTTCATAATCAATGCTGTAAGCATGATTGATCTTTCTTGTTTAATTGTAACTCCCGTCTGAATACGATATTTTGTACCCAACTCAATAAAAGTCCTTGTATTTGATTTAACGATACCCAAATCTCCAGTAACAATATGTCCATGATGTTCATTTTGGAAAAACTTATTTCATGCAATCCCAATCCCCATCATCAAACAAGTGTAAATTACTATCTAAAAAGTTATAGTTAAAAACTTCCGGCCTGAAGGTATGCCGAATTTAAAGGCCACCCTTAATTCCAAGGCTGTAACCGGCAAAGTATATCAAAATTGTTTCAAAATCCGAGTAAAAGGAATCAAGTCATAACTTTTGTTAATATATTTTAAAATTAAATATTCGTTGATAGGTTGTTTTATGCATATATTTTCCAAATTAATAGCATTTTTCTTAGCTCTTAACTTAATGTAATCCGAAAGCACAGTCAATGTTTCCGTCCTACTTATATCCCTTTCATCAACACATTGTTTCTTATATATATATATATTCCATATATATATATAGTATATATATATATATATAAGTATATATATATATATATATATGCATATATATATATATATATGCATATATATATATATATATATATATATATATATATATATATATATATACTTTTTTTCAAAGAAGTCCCACTATCTTCTGACATTTAAAAACGATGGGCGTAGTTATTTTTCCTGCGATGCTGCGGACCCTAAAAATAGGATCAATTACAAGCGTGTTCACTCCAAGTCACTTTAGGTAAAAAGGCGTGGTGTGAAAATATGTGGAATATCAAATAGGCCTTTGTCTAATGTGATTGATTTATTATATATTTTAAGGGGGAGGGATGAAATGGGAACATTTAAATGAACTTCCTCTTCCCGAAAGAAATTTTTAGGTTCTCATTACAGATTTCAAGACGTCAACTAAGACATATCAACTCTATCGTATTTTAAAGAATTGATAATTTTTTTTTCTATTGATATTATCCTCAACTCAGGTATAATGTATAGGCTGCGCGGTCGAGGTTTTCTTGTTTTTCCTTACATACAACGCAAATAGTTTGCTTTATAAAAAAAATCGCATGAGCTTTCCTTATAAAAATAATTCCCCTCAAAAAGTATCCCTCCTTCAGCACTATGTCCATATTTGCATCTTTGTCCATATTTACAAACTCTGGAAAATTTCTTGTGATAACCTAATTATATTTTATTAGTTCTTGAAGCGTTTTCTGCAAAAATGAAAATCCATGACCACTGGATACTAGCCTTTGACCCATATCAGCAGCAAAGAAATTTCAACCATTTTGACGTCAGAAACGTTGTCCATATTCCACAGGAGCAACAGGATTCAGATTAAGTACTTTGGGTAAACGAGCAAATAGAGAAAGGATACATTACTTGAGAAAGGACTTTTTTTTAACAGTTGGCTGATATTTGCGCCACATATTTGGGAAGTAACTAAAACATCAACGCTCAGAACACAAACATAATCCAAGGTCTTAAATCGAAACAACTAAGTATAGAAGTCTGCACGATATTTGTCCGAAACCTTAGGCCACAGTCTTTCTTTGATTCTTGAAAAATTTGGACTAGGCCGGATGGACCATACATGTTTAAAATAACTGTAAATAAATATTACCAAAGAGCATTTTCACATAACTCCTTCCATTTGTAAGGAAATTTTGAAAAACTCTTCTTGGAAATTCTGAGCTCGACAAGACGGTCCAATTTCATGGTTTTAAATATACAGGGTACCCAAAAAATGAACACATACTTTGATTGTTGATAACTTCTATGTTTATTTTCGTAAATACAATTTCATAATTTTATATTGAGGAAAATTTTTGTGGAAAGAAATATGCATTAATGCAAGTGTTCAAATTGTCTTCCGTTCTCATGCAGGCATTGTTGATTGACATCGTTGAGAAACTGAAGTGCATACCACCTAAGATATTTCTCGATAATGCAGCACATTCTGCTTCAATAGCTTGCGGTATTTCAACAATAGTTGCTGGTTTTGTGGCATAAACTTTACCTTTAGGAATCTTATCATAAATAAATATCTAATGGCGTTAGATCTGAGTAACGAGGAAAGAACTCGATACTGCCTTTTCGCGTATGTACATTTTGTGGATACCCTGTATTTAAAAGAAAATTACTTCGGTGAGACTTATCTAAACTCAGCGATATTTGGCGTCGGCGGTGAGAGCTATGATTCTACATGTAAATGTCTTCGAGTCAGAGCTTTGTTACGAATTAAATATAAAATCTTCGTATAACTATAGAACACAATAAAAATGTGGTCGCCAAGCTATATCGGATGCAAAAAATTATTTTTTTTGTCTGGGAAATCAAAACGTCCAACTTAACTTATTCAAGCAAATTCCGCAACTGCCGTAAAATGGCGCACATGGCTGAAAGTAGGAGAAAAGTGGCCATCGCCACTAGGAGAAATGAAAAGAGGTTGATATATATAGCTGTAACTGTGTGAAGATAGGTAAAAATCGGAGTGAAGTATAGCTTAGTTTAGCAGGTATGCACGTAATGCTTGACACATATATGGTGCTAACCTGTGTATCTATATAAATAAAATTGAAAATCTGTCTGTCTGTCTGTCTGTCTGTCTGTCTGTTTGTCCCATCATCACGGGAGAACGGCTGAACCGAATTTGATGAAATTTTGTGGGTAGCCTAAAAATAGCCCCACTTAAAATTTAGTCTATAGTTGGAATTTCTACGACCAGTGATTCTCGAGATATTAGTAAAAAACGAAACTTTCGTTTGTCTCATCATCACGAGAGAACGGCTGAACCGAATTTAATGAAATTTTGTGGGTTGCCTTGAAATAGCCTCCCATAAATTTTGCCCAAGTTTCAAGTTTCTAAGACCAGGGGTTGTCGAGATATTAATGAAAAACGGAACTTTTTAATAGGAGTTCTACTCTCCAACTCCGTGGTTTATCCAAACGGAAAGGATAAAAATCGTTTGTTTAAAGAGTCAAAGGGAATTAAAACTTTATTTTTGAGTTTGATGCAGGATTTTTGCATTAAATAGTCACTATCTGAAAGCATGAATTGTTTGAAACATGAATTTAAATGGAAAAATCTACCTCCATGTATTTCACAAGCTTTTACTCAACGATTAGAAGTATAAAGAAATTAAAATGGTTATTTAATTTCGCATTTTATAAGGAAGATTCTATCTTACATCATGTTGCTCGGCAAAGGAATGGAATTAAATGTGTTTGTTAATGATTATTATTATTTTTTCTATTTGTATAATAAATAAATGGATGTAAAAATATATTTTATAAATGAACGGTTTAATTGTTCTTTTAATTATATATATTAAGGACTGCGTACATTACTTTTATTTATTTTAGCAAAGAGGTTTCAAGCTCATATATTGTGTTTAGCTAATAAACTCATAATAAATGAACGGTTTGATTGTTCTTTTAATTATATATATTGCGAACTGCGTACATCACACTTTTATTTATTTTAACAAAGAGGTTTCAAAGCTCATATATTGTGTTTAGCTAATAAACTCATATATTGTGTTTACCCAATAAATTCATTTAGCCGATTGTTGAAGCAGAAAAAGAGTAGAGCGGATGTATGTATCTTCTAATACAATTTTAGTGTTTTCATTTAGTATATATACAGACGGGATATGGATATTTTATTCTTCAGATCTGCAAATTTAGAGCTACGAATTTAGCGGAATATCTCTAAATAACTTGGTAACTTTTCTTAAACTTTACCAAATTAGAGGAAATATCTCCAAATTAATAAAAATGACCCAAATTAATGAAATTAAATTTGTTTTTTTAGAATAGAGTACTGAAATGATGTTTCTGTAGCATTTGTCGGTCAGGCCATCCATCCTACTTAGTAACGCATTTAACTAATTTTTTAATATCACTAAATTGATAAAAATATTTGTAAATCCATAAAAATATCATGGAGACGAAAATGTCGCCAAACCTTCCATGGAGATCATATTATTCAGACGACATGATTTCCATCAATTTATTTGAAGCAGATGATATCATGTCGCTTAGCAACGGATCCAATGTGTTATGTGTCATACGATTATTATTAAATCTAATAAAAATATGTATATAAAATAAATTTCATTGACATTGCATTTTTGACTGGATAATATCAATTACGGTCTTCAGGTTTAAACATCATTATTATTGATATTTCGGGGACAGTTGATTCAGGAATTATTGATATTTTCAAATTATTATGCCATTGTTTCATTATGACGAAAATTGTTGAAACTCATATATAGTACGTTGTACGAGTAATCTTCTACAAATGCCAGGGGGATATCTTCTAATCTACGACAATATAAGTAGTACAGGTATATTGGCAAAATTTTTATATATATTGGCATATATTGGAATCAATTACGACCTTCTGGTATTAAGATTACGGGGATTTTTGATACTTTCAATTTATTACGTCATCTTTTTTATTTTGGTAAATATTTTTAAGACTCATATTACAATATGTTTAAGCTTCTAATAACACACTGGCATATTTTCTAATTTGCGACAATATAAGTAGTACGTGGTTGCATATATTGATTCAATTCTTTTTTTGTGTGTGAATTTGTTTACAAAAGGGGCCAGGATATTTTATTCTTCAGATTTGCCCGTGAAGATAATTTTGCATAGTGAGAACAGATATTCTTAAACTTCTCTTTATGAGCAATAAATTTAATATTTTATCAGAATTTGCACATGATTGCGAATTATAAGTTTTTTTATATTATATACTCCGTACGAAGGACGGGTATGCTGCTAGTGAGTAATATTATTGTTCATAAATCTGATAAATTGTTTGTTAACAAGATGTCTTTTCCTTATGCCATGAATAAACACAAATATAATACAGGTAAAACAAAGGAAGCAGGAAACGAGTGGCAGTATACAACGAATGAATAGTAAAAAACAGGGAGGAAAGAAAGCACGACAGAAAATAAGGAACGAAAAAAGAATAACCAAGGCGATCAGAAAGCAAATAACAGAACGAATAGAAGCAACTTATCAGTGAGTAAACCTACTAAAACGATAACCGAAGAACTTTACGTTTACCTCCAGTAACGTTGCTATTCTATAATAATTGCTGAACTTGCTTGAATAGATGAAGTTGATTTTCTTGCCTGTTCTGAAGAATAATGCTGTATTTGCCTTCGAAACCAGGTGATAACTAAATTGTTATTATATTCTGCAGTTAACGAAGATTTTTAACAAGAATAATGAGATTATATTTAGCTTTATTACAGTCAGATCTGGCCGAATAATAGTCTAAAATTTTGACCATTGCCAGCCACTATGTTTGTATGCGTTACTGGTTGTGAAAACTAATATAACCTTTAAAATATTTTTTTAATTCTTTGCCTACACCACATACACTAAAACGAGCCTAAATGCATCTTAATTGCCTTAAGGGGGAAATAACTAACATTCAACTACAAGTCCAGAACTATTCATCGTGTAGTTGACGTCTGAATTTCCTTTACTACCATATATAGAAATAATTTACCCGTTTGTGTCGGGCAATTATCTAACGGTACGACTTTAATTGGACTGAAACTAGATGCATAAATTTCATATTCCTATAACGCTCAGAGCATAATGAGCAGAAAAAATAGTTGTGGCGAACTTCAGGGGTAATACAGTAAAAAGTGTTTGCAGTTTGAAAACCACGCCCGTTATAACAAATTGGGTTTTTTCTGCTGCATTTAAGGCTGTTCCAATGGATTGTTTCTTGCAAAAGAGAAAAATTATTTTAAACTACAGGGTGGAAATAATTAAAGTCTCCCTATTCAATATATTCTGCAGAAATATATAGAACAGTGTTTCTCGAAATTTTTTAACTTGGGGCACATTGTTTGGCTATGTGGGATATTACGGCACACAAACATGGTACGTGGTAGCACTCCGCTAGAGGCATTACCCCTACATGGGTTCATTAGGCGAATCGAAGCTCTAGAAATGTGCCAAAATGATCCCGTACCCCAGCGAAGGATAAGTCAGTCAGTATCATAATATAGAAACGTCGTAAATATAGCATATACACAAAAATGTACTGATCAACCTGTTTCGAAGGTAGAAAACAGCTTTCTTCATTGCCAACAAGAAATGCGACCTCGCTTCGGCTACTGCAAACTGGGATAAAGGAAGGAGAAAATGTCGCCATCGCCACGACAAAGTTCTTACATTATTGAGTTGTTTTTTATTTTGACAGTCAACACTAATCGATAATTCGGTTCCCAGACAATAAGTCAATAAATTTTTTCTCTTAATCAAGAATTATGAGTGTGTTTACGACTGGACCCCATATTGAGCAATTGCACGAAAGTTAAATGACCCATTCGTTTTTATGTGCGTTTACGTCCGAGCACGAAAGTTAAATGACCCATTCGTAAATGAAAGTTAAAAAAAATTATCAAGAATTATGAGTGTGTTTACGACTGGACCCCATATTGAGCAATTGCACGAAAGTAAACAAACTCATATTTCTCACTAAATTAAAAAATCTGATGTGGTCAGCACATGACTTTCCTTATACTATAATGCAATGAGTTTACTACTATTACAGTACAAAAAAAATTAATTATTCTTATAGTAGATACTTATATTCTTTCCAAGATATTGAATTTTCTAATTAATGGGATTTTTTGATAAATTTATTTAAAAAATGTGCATGTCTGAAGAACGGTTCGTGCTAGCGTTCTAAAGTTTATGTCAATCGTCCTCTAAGGAAAAATTACATAAGAAATGTCTATTTGAACTTTATTAAAGGTTTTGATTTTTTGATGATTTTTTCAAAATTTCACTCGAAAATTTAGGGGAATTCTAAACATTCGATTGTGTTTAATAACCAATAGGCTTCCAGTATTCACGAATTGTAATTTTTGTATCAAATTTTATTCTAATCGCTCCATTCGTTCGTGAGATATCGTCTCCACACACACACACACACATACTTTCACACACACAGACATCACGTCAAGAATGTTCGATTCGTGATCAGGGATGCTTTAAACGTACTCTCCCGTCGAAAACTCGAATTTGAATTTTCGACCCCGTCACAATACTTTCCTCATACATTATACTACGTATGGAAAGTAAAAATGATGGTGTAGTTATTGAAGCAATACTTTTAATCTTTCCAATTTCTATCCCTGACCATTTACTTGTTCCTGCATTAATAAATGTCGTTGTTAAAAGTATTTAATACCTATTTTATATTTCCTCTCATTTTTTTTTTCAATGAAAATATTTTTGTTTTTTCGCCTTACAGCCACGCAATTTCGCGGGACACCCATTACGAATCGCTAATATAAAAGTTGAACTTTAAACGAAACTTGTAGTAAAAAAGTTCAAACATGTGGGAACGATTTCACAAAAAGGCAGTTTAAAGTAGTTCAATTCTACATGTATCACAATCATTTCAGAATGAAAAAAATATGTATATTTTTTATATGTATATTGTACACGTTTTAATCATAAAAAAAAATTTCGAAACAATCCTGTAAGCACTTTTAGCAACAGTTTAGTGACGCTAAGGAAGAAAAGTAAGATAACAAGAACAAAAAGTACTCTCAAATTCAAAATAAAACTCCCTTAATTTAAACTCTATTGTATATATATTATAACTCTATAGGCACAATAATACAATTATCTTATAATTTGTAACGTCGAGAAAAGCATGATTGATTTTCTCATGATGGAAATCCAGAATAGCACTCAGCATGGAACCCCCACCCCCATCCACACACACACACACGCACCTACCAAAAGACTAATCCACTACGGCCTCTATAAATTCCGATACACGCTACTAATTAATTATGAAACACTGATTGATTATGAAAAGCATTGATTATGAAACACTTTCCAACTGCAATGCAATCTTATTTAAGCATCTCTAAAATGCGATACATTCAGCGGTGATATTTTTAAAATTACCATACTACAATTTATATATTTGAAAACTTCATCAAAAATAAATGAGCTTTATTCAAATAACGTCATCGAAATATAAATCGGCTGGTTCTCTATATAAAAGCAGTGAAAATTTCATTCATAAACCTTTTTCTATTCCTTTCATTTAGCAACGATATTTTTAAAATTATCTCAATAGTACAATAATTTAGTTTACTTAAAAACTTAAAATCATGGAGGTAAAAGTACTATATAACTCCATACTTAAATCTTCATCGAAAAAGGAAACAGAATCGTCTACTTCTCTATGTAAAATCAATCAATGTTTCATTCATATTAGCTATATTACAGACTCCAGACCTAGATAATTTTGCATTAGATTCAGCAATTCTTATACAACTCATCTTACATCTTGATCTGTTTACATTCTCCATACGTGAAAATCAGGTTTCTTTGTAGAAAAAATTAAAGTTTGATGATCATTTAAACTCACAAATATTGTAATTGCGTTGTCGCAGTGTATAGATGCACAGAAAAAAATAAAAAATAAAGCGGTTTTAGGACGGATGCAACATTAATATAAATTAAAAAGAACTTTAAAAATCACGATTTTGTCACAAGATGAATGGCATTAATCATTTAAACTTAAATATATTGTAATTGCGCTGTTTCAGAATATACATGCACACAAATTAAGCAAAAATAAAGCGGTTTTAGGACGGATACAACACTAAATATAAATTAAAAAGAACTTTAAAAATCACGATTTTGACACAAGATGGATGCCAGATTTTATTTTGAAGTGAGTCACGTGATCTCTTCATATGATATAGGTGTAATTATTATTTAATTTTTATTTAAAAAATTAACGAATATATTTTGCTGAAATTTTTTTTATAAATTTTTATGGGACAATCCTGTATATTTCCTAAAACTTTCGAAGCAATTTGTGAATTTTAAATTCGCTTAAAAAATGTTTGAAAAATTAGGTCTCAGAATGTATTTCATTTTTTCAATCCGGGTTCAATCTAAAACTAATTGGGTGATATTATTCATTTATATTCCCATTGTTCCCACAGACCGTCTGAACAACATATTAAAATTTCGTTTTGGTAAAGTCATTTTTACGGCAGTTATCGTGCTAATGGACAGACAGATAGACAGAATGAACACCGTCATAAACACTTTTCAATTATGTTGTAAAGTGTTGAAAATCGTACCACCTGGAAAAGATGGCGACTTTTGAGACTCTGATTGCTTTTTATCAATCGTACGCAGTATCACTCAAGAATGACAGACTTTTATTTTTCAAAAAATGAGCGTCTAATTCGCATAAAGATTTTAGCTTTTAGGTTTAGCTTAGACAAGAAAGACCAATCATGCTTAAAGCATTGATTATGAAACACTTTCCAACTTCAGTGCAATTTTATTTAAACAACTCTAAAATGCAATACATTCCTCGGTAATATTTTAACTTCATTCAAATGACGGCATTGAAATATAAATTGCCTGGTTTAAACATCTCTAAAATGTGATACATTCCTCGGTAATAATTTTAGAATTATCATAATACTACGATAATTTATTATATTTGAAAACTTCATCGAAAACACCTGAAATTCATTCAAATGACGTCATAGAAAAATTAACACGCCTGGCTCTCTCTGCAAAAGCAGCATTTCATTCATAAATAATTTCCCATTCATGTCATTTATCACAATACTATAATAATTTATTTTATTTAAAAATTAAGACCATGGAGCTACAAGTAATTAAACTCAATGCTTAAAACTTCATCGAAAAAAGTCGTCCTTCTCTTTGTAAAATCAGTGAATATTTGATTCATATCAGCTATGCAGACTCCATGAACTAAATGATTTTGTGTTAAAGAAATACAGCAATTCTAATACAACTCATTCTACATATTTTGCTGTTTGCATTTTACATAGGTGAAAAATAGGCTTCGTTGTAGAAATAATCAAATTTGGATGAGCATTTAAACTCAAATATATTGTAATTGAGTTGTTTCAGTATGTAGATGCACAGAATTTAAGCAAAAATAAAGTAGTTTTAGGACAGATACAACACTCAATATGAATTAAAAAGAACTTTAAAAATCACGATTTGGAGACAAGATGGATGCCATATATCATTTTGAAGTGGGTCACGTGATCTTTTCATATCATGGTCACGTGATCGCTTCATATAAGAGGTGTTATTATTATTTTAATTTTTATTTAAAAAACTACTGAACATATTTCGCTGAATTTTTTTTTATATATTTTATGGAACAATTTAAATATTACCTAAAATTTTCGACGCAATTTGTGAATTTTAAATCCGCTTAAAAAATGTCTGAAAAATTAGGTCCCATAGGGCTCAATGTATTTATTTTTTCAACCCGGGTTCAATCCAAAACTAATTGGGTGATATTATTCATTTATATTCTCATAGGTCCTACAGACCGTCTGAACAACATACTAAAATTTCATTTTGATTATGTCATTTTTACGGCAGTTATCGTGCTAACGGGCAGACAGACAGACAGAATGAACAAAGTCATAAACACTTTTCAACGTTGTTGTAAAGTGTTAAAAATGCATTTCTCACTCACAGATTGGCACAACTGAAAATTCTACCACTTCCTGTGAAATGCGTATTGATGAAAATTGATGCGTATCGTGAAAATGCTTATTTTTGTGTATATCCCCTTCTTTATCAGGAGGACCGCGACAAGCAACGACCAACTACATTCTGTAGAGATCTTAGAGAAAACAGTTGGCTTTGCGTCTAATCACGTGTCACGTGACTACGGAGCCTACAGGACTTTTAGAAACTCCAGTTATCCATATCAAAAACCTTCCCCAAGAAAATATGACAATGGATATCCAAAGCAATCGAAGGAAGAAAATAAGTGCAATTCTTCTTTTCCAGAAAAATGGAGTGCCCCAGCCGTAGCCGTAAGGTGAGGATCGCTCTGAATTTCTATCCCCATGTAAGTGTGTTCCAAATGTGCTTGTAGAACAAGTAAATTATTCTAGGTAATTTTAACCACACCAATAACTTTGTTGTGTCGAGTTACTCTTAGAACACCCCACGTTTGTCCTCTAGACATCCTCCCTTGTTTTCTGTAAAGGACAAATACACGATTGTCCAATTTTATATATAGATCTATTCTAATATAACTCGAAATATGCAGGAAATTTATTTATTTTGAAGGAACATTCAATTTCTTTATTTAATTTAGCTTCTGCAACCGTGATTGAGGCCAGACATGGGCGTGGTGAACTATCGACTTAAATTTCTCTTTTCCCATCTAAAACTTCTATATAATTTAACTATTATAGCACGTCTTCTCATTTAAAAAATGACTTAAATACCCAACCGTAAAAAAAGATCTTTCGATATTATCGTCATATTTCTCACGAATTTTATGTTAAATAATATAATAATTTTCCAAATAAATTAACTATTTCGTTGATAAGCACAGCTATACATAAATTCTTACACATATCTGCCGAGACAAGATTTTTTTTTATTTTGTGACGCTATTTATTTGATACCATTGTAATAAATTTGCTATAATTCATATTCGTATGCCGCTGATTAGATATACAAACATGGGTGTGGTTTATTGGATCATTTTTTTTTGTCTTTGCGGCAGTTTCGCAAGGCGCCTTTTTTATTACACCGAAATAATTTTCACGGCGATAAATCGGGCCATTGATCACTATGGTTTGGTTATTCCCCATAAAATAAGTTTGAATTGTGATGATAATGAAATGTTTTCAGAATTCTGAAGATAAATGAAATGTCTTCAGAATTGTTGAATTTCTTCTAACCAAAATTATTCTTATAATCTAAATTATTCTTATAACCTAAATTTCACACTTGCTTATATTTAACCTAACACTGCTAACCTAAATTATTCTTATAACATAAATTTCTTCTCCCAAATTGCTAAATTTCTTCTTAACTAAATTATTCTTATAATCTAATTTTCTTCTGAGCATATGGAATCTTTTATTACATTTAAAATAATGAATATTTTGAAGAATCTGATTGTTTCCCACCGTTAATCTCAGTGCCCATTTTTGACTTAAAATCCATTTACATTTTATGCCGGTTTCGTAGAAGGACTGAAATTGTCAGTTCCTATAGAAGTTTGCAAAAAATTTGGCTTATATCAAGTTTCTCGCTGTCATTACATATATCGGCTATTCCATGCTGACAAGCGCATGATAAGCACGAAACCGGTCTATGGATGCTGATATCTGCGATGGGGGTGTCTCATGAATTTTAGGAGCGCCTCTTATAGGCGGGTTTTGTATTTATGAAATTAATTGTAACCTGGTTGTGTATTTAATTATATAGTTAATTAATTATGTTCAATTAATTGTAAGCTTATCAGAAAGTCCCACACGTTATATTTTTATTTTTTTTTTAAATCTGTCATAGACTTTCTGTGTATTACCCTATTTTTCCTGGATAAAAGGGGTTTGGGAGGGGAATTACTATAGTTTATCGATACTCTTATCTTTCAAGTCCCCCAAATATTCAAAATGCATTCAAATTTGTACTTGTTTCAATGTTTTGGGGCACCAAGTGACATAATAGCTTTTTCCTGATATAAAAGTGCTGTTTTAATAGGGAAGAAACTGTTTCAAAAGTTGGGCATATTAAACATTAAAGAGCTCCAGCATGTACCTAATTAAATTTACTTATCGTAAATGACGGCTCTGTATTTTCCAGGTTAATTGTTTGAACTAAATTTGTTTCCGGTGAAATTTATTCAAACACTCTAAGCTAAAAGATTCAATTTTATTCGAATCATACGAAAATTTTCAATTTCTACTTAGACTGATTTAATTAGAGATTCTATAATATTTCTTTGACTGTTGCTTTCACTTTTCTATCACACAAATGAATATCGAAGTAAAACATTAAACGACCTTGACACAATTTTTTCTTTATTTTCAGTGCTTGGCACAACTTGTTTTAAACTTATTAAATAAAACACAACACCAAAATACTTACTGATATATATAGAGAAGCTCAATACTATTGATACAACATACTGTAATCGCTAATATATACATAACAATTTAGTAAAAGCAAGGTGGTCGTTCCTGTCAATAACTTCTTGATGCGTTGCGGCCTATGCTGCGGACAAAATCGGTACCCTGTGGAAATAATTTTCACGGTACATAAGGGGATCTCCAAAGCTAACTCTCACTAACATGTTATAAAATAGTTTACTTTCAAACATAGCTACAGAACATAAAACATGCATAAAAAAGGCTCTTCCAAGTCATTGTCATGCCTTTTAAATACAATTAACAAATCGAAAGTAATTAAAATATTATATTTTTAATTCTAATTTTAATGAGATAAATCCATCGAGATAACTCAAATCCATCGAGAAATTAACCATGCAAAATCCCAAGTGAGCAAATTTAGTCATTGCCTACATATTTTTCAAGAGCATTCTTCACATGGAATAAATATATGCATTTAGTTTAAATGCAATTTCGGCTTTTATTGTTGTTCATTCAGACTTTTGAATGAAATTCGAAATTAAAATTATTTTATATAAAAAGCTTGTATAATATTAAACGCAGAGATAGATAAAGAGAAACCGACATAACACGCATCGATCTAATCTGAACCTACTTTTCAATTTGTCATTGCACTTTAAATTATGGATTTGTTTCTAATGCATGAATGCAATGACAATGCCTGATCCATTGCACAAATGCTATGAGTTCAAACTCTTTATTGCACTACACTTTGGGGACCTTTCTTAAGGAATTTCTTGGGGACTTTTCTTTTTTCTTCCAGTGGCAATTGATGGATGGTCCCCAGAAAGCCTCAAATGATGCAGATTTGAATATAATTCTATATTTCAATAAGTGCTAAGATGAATGAACTCAAATTTTGCAGACAAAAGGTTTCCGAAAGTGCTAAATCGATTGTCGTCAAAATTTACCCACGTTTCTATTCATATTTTTTTCAAATATGACTTGAAAAAGATAAAAACATGAAAAAGATGAAGATGGTATGCATTTTACGTGGATTATTTAGTATCACAATATCAAATAGGAATTTGTCTAATAAGCTAATTATTTCGGAAATATAACGGAAAACTGCAGCACCAATTTATCATTAGAAACTCAACATTTCAAGCAGTCATAACTCTTCAACTGTTTGAGCAAAATAAATTGAGTAAAATAAATAAATTCTATCTGAATTTAGGCAAGGGCGTATTTAAAGGGGGTTGGGGTTTTCAAGGGGTCATGGATTTTCGTACTGGCCAGCCGACGCCTTACCATTGAGCTACTAGGTCGGAATTACACGCTCTCACCGTCGAAGTGGACTAGGCAACTGCCTACACACTCACATCGCCTTAAAAACATTCAATTTGTGTTCAGGCGTGAGCAAAACTGTTTGACTGTCAAACTCTTAAATTATAACTTTTTACCGCGCCATAACATACTGTCTACAGATACATTATGTATTTATGTATGGAAGGTTAAAATTATTTATATTTTGCTGAAAGCTATCTTTTCTTGATGCTCCTGATAATACATTTCTTATAAGCCGGTGGTGATTCTTAACCTCGTTTACATTACGACTACCCGGGAGAACAAAATATTCCCATTTACTCTTCTTTTTTATCCAAAATGATGTCAGTTACTATATTTTTTTAGAAATAAGTCACGCCCCACCTGTATATTATTCTATCTTTTCTAATAAGAAGATATTGTAAACGTTTGTTATAAAATATAATTTCACTGTTTCATCAAAATGAATGAATAATATAAACACCTTGATTTATCTGTTTATCTATCTATCTATCTCTGGGTGACGCTGCTACTAAATGTTGCCAAACTTGTTTAAATCACTGATAAACATTTTAATTTAGATACTAACCCAGACTCGGAGAAATTATGTTGCACCCGTGAAGCTTTACGTAGCGTATAACATCAGATACTGAAATTGAAACCTTGATGTTATTTTATTTCTTATCATTTTATAAACTTTTATTTGAGAAACCACGCAACTAGGAGTGTCACGCTCATATTGCCAACAAGTCAAATACTTCAAGCTTCTTTCAAAAATATAGACTATAGGAATGACCCATTTATCCGTCCGGCCGTAACACTTGGCGAAAAATTTAGCGGGACGTCGCCAACTTAGCGACTTTTTTAAATGTTGCCAAAGTGACAAAAATGTCGCCAAATTGATAAAAAATCTGATGTGGGCAGCACATGACTTTCCCTGCAGACTTATATCCACGTTCTCTTTATTTTAATTAAATTTAATTCACTTTTAATTCAATTTTCGTTCTCGTTTGGTAACTGGACTTATTTTGAAAGGTGGCGTAGAAAAAATACGAAAAAACTAAAATATCTCGAGAACGGCTAGTCCTAGTGTAATGGGGTTGGTCTCATTCTTTTCTTCGTAAAAATTACGTATGAAACAAACATTTCATGAATATATTTCAGCATACATAGTTTTTTATTTCAGATTTTGTCGATTTTTGCGGGCCATTTTGCGAAAAAAGGCAGGTTATTTTTTTCCGAATCATACCAAAACCTAATCAGCACCAGGATGTCCCACAAGTGACTTATCTACCGAATTTTGTGAAATTCGATCCATTAGTTTTTCGCCTACAGTAGATACAAGCTTTTACGGGCCATTTCGCAAAAAAAGGCGGGTTCTTTTATCCCGAATCGTACTCAAAACTAATCAGCACCAGATTTGCCCACAACTGACATACCTACCAAATTATATGAAATTCGGTCAATTAGTTTTTTAGTTAGAGTGGATGCAAAATCTGCATAGACAGACACACAGACACACACACAGACGTCACGCTAAAAATGGTTTTTTCGTATTCTCGAGGTCTCGAAACGTGTAGATCCGTCGAAAATTCGAGTTGCGAAGTTTTTTACGACAAGAAAGTCTGAAGTTTTTTACGACAAGAAACTTCTTTGAATCATGGAAGTCAATTTTCCAAGGTTATTACGAAATACGTTCAGTAACTTTTCCTCTTTACACTTTTCACTGATGACATTCGATAAATTCAACAACAGTTCTTCATCTTAATCATTTTTATGACTGACAATTTTGGCAAAACTGAAAAACTTGGTTGGCTTTGTTTTTACAAGTTTTTTTTTTTTATCTGACATCAGTCCCTTTTGTACATTTTAAATATGCGATATGTGTAAGTTTCCAAATAAGTTCAATTTGAAAATGTTGAATTTTATAATTTTTTCTTTATAGATTGCTACAGGAGATTAAGCGTACCGAATTTGACTTGTGTATCTCAAACAGATTTCCTGTTGAATTTTGATTCTTACGGCACCCTATTTAAAAGAGAAACTGAAAAAACTGATACATTCAATTTTTGAGAGATTTCAAATAGTCTTTACTGTTATTTAAAATTTAATAAGTAAGAAATTTCTGGGTTTTCCTTAAGAATAGCGGTGAAATACTCAACATGGCGGATATTAAACTTCTATCTGTATTAGTCGGAATTTTTAGTCGAAGTTTAAGTGCTAACGTAGAAGTTTAATTTAAAAAATGCACTATCTTTAACTCATTGATACAAAAAATTAGCTAGAGCGCAAAAAATTAAATTAATACCGTCTTGTCTCATTTCACCTACCTGTCAGAAAATTTGAAAATCAACATTCTACTCCTTCTAGTTTCAAAGATACAGCGTGAGAGGAAGGGGTTGAAAAAAATGATTGTCGTGTTAAAGTTCTCCGTCATAACCGTCAATATTGTATGTTAAACTTGGCTTAGTGCTCTGCTTAGGCAAGTGCTGTTGGTCTAGTGCTCTGCCTAGCCAGGTATTTTTGGCCTAGTGCTCTTAGCTAGTGAACAGAACTTGACTAGTGCTCTGTCGCATATCTTAATTTGTATTACTATTTCGTAACTAGTAGATATTTTTGGGAAATGTTAGTGTAAATCCTCGACCGCCAATTTTTACAATTTATCAAGTGTCCACCTTTTTCCACGCGATGAAATTACTGTCTTAAGGATAATTTTAACTCAAGCGAATTACAACTTATAGATATGAGTTCCAAACATGTCACGTATGTTCTTCTCGGCAAATATGTGCTGTTATTTCTATTTATTTATTCAATTTATTTATTTTTATCTGTTTATTTATTTTTATTTTATTTTTTTTAGTTTCATTGTCGTCCGTGTTCACAGGAAAGTAAAAACATTTTAAAACTGTCATGTTGCTATAGCTATTCGACACGTTCTTTAAAATACAGATCTGAGTTCTCTTTTTTTTTTTTTCCCCAAATATGGATCTTTCACTTTCCGGGTTCCAATTGCACGCAATATCTCATAGGAGCTGGAATCTGGTATTCTACTTTGTTCATTTTCGTCTAGTGTAATGTGGAAGGATGAAAAATGAGCTTAAGCACGCTTAACTTATTTTTCTGCGTTGTTTTGGGGGTGATTAATTGACGGCAAAATCGATTTAGTTATATATTCTTTTCATTCGAGCAATCGTCGAGTGATTCTAAAGTTCCACAAATGATTTCGACCTTTCTGGTAGGTCGGACGGTCTGGGTCTCAACAACAACAACAAATTGTTTCGAAGTGCATTCACTCAACAAGGGAGCCTTTTAAACATTACAGGAGAATTCTGCGGATCCGCCTTCTTAAATGGAGAGGGAAATATAGGGAGGGGGGGGGGGCGCTTATTGGTAATTTTCTTCTAAAAGAAACAAGTAGAATTCCGTTGATCTACCACCTCAAATGCGATTAAAAATAGGGGGGGACGCTTATTGGGAATTTTCTTCTAGAAGAAGCAAATGGAATTCCGTCGATCTACCACCACAAATGCGACTAAAAATAGGGGGGGGGGGAGACGCTTATTAGGTATTACTTCTAAAAGAAACAAGTAGAATTTCGTCGATCTACCACCTCAAATGCGACTAAAAATATGGGAATTTTCTTCTGAAAGAAACAAGTAGAATTCCGTCGATCTACCACCTCAAATGCGATTAAAAATAGGGGGAGGGGAGGGGGCGACGCTTATTGGGAATTTTCTGCTAAATGAAACAAGTAGAATTCCATCGATCCGCCCCCTCAAATACAACAAAAAATCGCAGAATCTGTAGGGGGAAGACTTACTCGGCATTTTTTTCTAAAAGGAACAAAGTATACAAAAGACTTACCTCGGAGGGCAAAGGCATAATTATAAGGAAAAATAACGATATTTTCCCACTAAATTTCAATTATTCAACTACGAACTTTTTATTTATTTTTATTTTTTTTCGATGTTCGGGGGAAGAGGATGTGCAAGCACTTTTTCAGAATTTCAAATTGAGACAAAAGCATAGAAGTAAAGTTAAAGAATTAAAACTCCATTCTGAGAAAATGCCAATATCATTTGAGACAATCATTCAGGTGGCGCTGGGATAGAATAAGCGCTCCTGCATTGTATGTATTTCTATGGCAAACGGCTTAAAATGTGTATTCAAACTGTTAATTTTGTATAAATAAATTGGTAGTGCAATACAAATTAGAACTTAAATAATAAGGAATATTCCTACGTATTAAAAATAATTTTACCTTTCAATTTATTTTTATCTCCCTATATTCTGAACCCTGTCCTACAACTGTGAAAAAATACTGATTAATTATACTCATAATTAGGGAATTTTAATTTAAAAATAATCAAAAATACATATAACCAATACTATGCCTCTCCGTTGTGCCAAATAAAAACAAAGGGCGCTTTACTAACACTAACGATACCGCGATATAATTCCCAAAGCATTATGGCATTTTGAAGCCTTTCATCCATAGAAGATTTATCGCCTTCATTCTAACGCCATGGACAAAAGTGTGTGGAGTACTATACCGGACAAGGCGAATCAATGGAATTCTGCGGTATACAATAAAAACTCATGATGCTGAAACTTAGCTGGTGATTGCAAGAAAAATTTATTTCGCAAACAACGTTTCAATTTACGTGATGTTAATTCAATACCAAAACCTTTGTGTCATGGAACTTGTACACTATTATTTCGTTGTAAAAGTAATAAAGTCATCGCATTATGTGGGAAATTGTTACTTTCCTTATATACATATAATGTATAAGGAAAGTATTGTGACGAAGTCGAAAATTCGAATTCGAGTTTTCGACGGAAGAGCACGTTTCAAGCATCCCTGAACACGAATCAGACATTTTTGAGGTGATGTCTGTGTGTGTGTGTGTGTATTTGAAAGTTTTTGTGTGTGTGTGTATGTGTGTCAGTTAACCTTTGAAGGCGATAACTGACGAACAAATGAACCGATTCGAACGAAATTTGGTACAAAAATTACAATCCATGAATACTGGAAGCCTATTGTTTCATACGTAATCCAATATTCAGAACTCCCCTAAATTTTTGAGTGAAATTTTGAAAAAATCATCAAAAAATGAAAACGTTTAGTAAAGTCACGGAAATAGTCATATTTTATGTAATTTTTCATTAGAAAACGATTGAAACAAATTTTAGAATACTAGCATGAACCGTTCTCGAGATATTGCACATTTTTAAAAAAATATCAGAAAATCATATAAAATAAAAAAAAAAATAATACCTAATGTGAAATATGTTCACTTTACATAAGTAATATCATGCAATACATTTGGTGACATCATTCTCGTGGATCTAGCTAATTTCATTCATGTGAAAATATACTTTAGGTAATACTTTTGTATTTGGGCGCTAATAATTATGTACTTGCTACAAGGATAACTTATTTCTGCGTCCATAACGCTTGGCGAGATTTTGGCGGAATGTCGTCAACTTGGCGACTTTTTAAATGTTGCCAAATTAACGAAAATGTCGCCAAATTAATAAAAAATGAAATAAAATCAATGAATATGAAGACTAGATGATGAAAGTTTAATATCTTGGAAAACGTAGACTATAAACGTAGACTGAAACATCTTGAAACGTATATTATAAAAATAACACGTTTCTCTCTCCGTCCATCCGTAACGTTTGGCGAGAAATTTAGCGGGATGTCGCCAACTTGGCGACTATTTTAAATACTGCTAAAAATGACAAAACTGTCGCCAAATTGATGAAAATGACACCAAATGGGAAGTAATGTTTTGCAAATTCTGATTTCTGTCATATGACGGGCATACCTTCTAGTATATAAGAAATACTCTTCTCTCCGTTTGTCTGTAACACTTGGTGATGCATTTGGCAAACTTAGAGAATAATTTAACAAAGTATTTCCACCCTGGCGATATTTCGCCCCAGATTGACAAAAATATCGTCAAAATTGTAAAATGACGTTAAATTGATGAAAATTACGCCTAATTGATGACTTAATTATTAAGGTATTTTAATATATGGACTATATCGCTTATTGGATGCTATCAATATTGATGATTGTTTATTAATATTGATTGTTTATCAATATTGAGTTGCTCAAAGTATAAGTTAAATGAGTATTTTGAAATAGTTTTACACGTTGTCATCCGAAAAATCGCCAAATGTACAATTCAACGATAAAAACACAGCGCCGTGGATCTAATACATTATTTTTGGACTGTAAAACTAGTAAATTCATTGCATTATATAAGGAAAGTCATGTGCTGACCACATGAGAATTTTTGCCTGGTACTCCCGTGTGGTAGCCATAATAGTTGACATATTTTACTTCTATGGTTGAAATGCCTTTTGCTTGGTCATTACGACATGTACGTTCTTCCACGTTGTTCTCCATCAAATGAGAAAACTGAGAACTCGCATTCAATTCGGAATCGTCTGATTGCATCCTATAATGAATAGCTATGGTTTAATTGCATGCTTCGTTCAAGAATGCAATCGATCAAATGAAATAATCTCAGAGATCGAATTCGTTGTTCAATTGCTGCGTTTACATTCCATTGTACTCGACTAAGTAAAAGTATGCTGGAGTGTGAGTCTCTAACCGTCTTTCTCATAGATTCGCATTCCATGTTTTTATCGCCATTTGTATCACAATCAGTATTAGGAAGTAAATTTGTAAGGAAATTGGTGATGTAGATCCTTATGCCCACGATTGCTCACATACAAAAACCTTTCATATTGAACTTGTGCAGCTTACCGGCTAAATACTTACCGCCATGAAAAATGATAATCTGCCAATTATGATACATAACACATTCAATGTGCGTTATACTCTTACGTCAGACCAATCACGCTATTTTTACATTTGGGATCATCGTTTATGTATGACATCCATTTTAGTTGGTATGTAAACATTCCGATTTTATCTGTTGGTTGTTTCGAGGATCCGTTGGCTCCTCTCCGTCAATGCAAACAGACCAACGAACTCGAAGTCAAAAAAGCGAAATAGGCCGAAATGAATCCTGTATTCTGCATTGTATAATTGATCTTAAATGCGTTGATAAATTTCTCCTTATACTCTACACAAAGTGTTTTACTTGTTTTTAACACTTTACAGCAAAGTTGAAAAGTGTTTATGACTTTGTTCATTCTGTCTGTCTGTCTGTCTGTCTGTCCGTTAGCACGATAACTGCCGTAAAAATGACTTAATCAAAATGAAATTTTAGTATGTGGTTCAGACGGTCTGTAGGACCTATGGGAATATAAATGAATAATATCACCCAATTAGTTTTGGATTGAACCCGGGTTGAAAAAATGAAATACATTGAGCCCTATGGGACCTAATTTTTCAAACACTTTTTAAGCGGATTTAAAATTCACAAATTGCTTCGAAAATTTTAGGTAATATTCAAATTATTCCATAAAATATATAAAAAAAAAATTCAGCGAAATATATTCAGTAGTTTTTTAAATAAAAATTAAAACAATAATTACACCTCTTATATGAAACGATCACGTGACCATGATATGAAAAGATCACATGACCCACTTCAAAATGATATATGGCATCCATCTTGTTTCAACATCGTGATTTTTTAAGTTCTTTTTAATTCATATTGAGTGTTGTATCCGTCCTAAAACTACTTTATTTTTGCTTAAATTCTGTGCATCTACATACTGAAACAACGCAAATACAATATATTTGAGTTTAAATGATTATCCAAATTTGATTATTTCTACAACGAAGCCTATTTTTCACTTATGTAAAATGTAAACAGAAAAATATGTAGAATGAGTTGTATTAGAATTGCTGTATTTCTTTAACACAAAATAATTTAGCCCATGGAGTCTGCATGGCTGATATGAATGAAATATTAATTGATTTTATAAAGAGAAGGACGATTTTTTTCGATGAAGTTTTAAGCATAGAGTTTAATTACTTGTAGCTCCATGGTCTTAATTTTTGAATAAAATAAATTATTATAGTATTGTGATGAATGAAATGAATGGGAGAAAGTTATGAATGAAATGCTGTTTTTATAGAGAGATCCAGGCGTGTTATTTTTTCTATGACGTCATATGAATTAATTTCAGTTGTTTTCGATGAAGTTTTCAAATATAATAAATTATCGTAGTATTATGATAGTTTTAAAAATATCACCGTGGAATATAACGCATTTTAGAGATATTTAAACCAGGCAATTTATATTTCAATGCCGTCATTTGAGTGAAGTTCATTTTTTTCAATGAAGGTTTAAGTTTTCAAATATAATAAATTAATGTAGTATTGTGATAAGTTTTAAAATATTACCTAGGAATGTATTGCATTTTAGACTTTTTTAAATAAAATTGCATTGAAGTTGGAAAGTGTTTCATAATCAATACTTTAAGCATGAATGATCTTTCTTGTTTTATTCAAACGCAAGAAACCATTGTGGGAAAATTTTTCATTTGATTAATGATCTCTTGAATTACTTTTTAGTGTGATTTCCTTTAAACCTACACTCTTTTCCTTATGACTACGCCTTAAAATACGTTGGGGAGAAAAATTCGCCTTAACAAATGGACCCATAAATGTGTTTTAAATTGGACTTAGATTTATTAACCATTTACAAGAGCATTCTGAATTAACCCTTTTGAAAACAAGCTATTACTGTGTATTTGAATGGGTCACGAAATCACGGAAAAGCTTACAGAAAGTTTTTTGTTTGTTTGTTTGTTTGTTTGGGTTCTATTTTAAATGGTTGAAATATATTGATTCTGGAAACTATTGAGAGAGAATTTTTTTTAAACATATCTGGAGTTCACTTGTCTGGCACATCTCCACTTGATATTCTCATAAAATCAAAACCCCTATTTTTAAAATAAAGCTTCGTAACCAACTGATATACAGAAGTTAATCTTTTCAAAGTAACAGTACAATATTAAAATTATAACCACTATATTTCAAAAATTAACAACCCTATTCGAGATACATATATCTTTGTAAGGCTTTCAAAGGGCTACAAATTACTTTTTTACTGTTTACAGCTAGCTCTCTTAGTTTGCGAGATATAAGCATTACAGACTTTGAAATGTAAAAATTTTCAATCTTCTTCAACCAGACGATTCTTGAAAACTATAAATATTTTGTAAAAAAAAAAAAATTATCGACCTAAAAACTGTATTTCCTACTAAACATTGCTGTCAGTTGCTGTTTATATATTATGGTATATATCGAGTACCAGTAAGCGGAATGAAGCCAAAACTCACTCGGACAGAAATTTTTTTATCGAAAAAAAAAATAGTTCCTAATATAAAACATTAACATTATTCTTGTGCGTATATATATATTGTACCCTATTTCCGAGAAAACCAGTATAAATTGTTTACATTTTATCTATTAAGTTATCTATTAGATATGGGCATTAAAAGTGTTTACGTTTTTCGTGACACTACAATTTCAGTCGAATATATTTTTATAAGCTTTTGCATTCAACTTTGTCTTTTTTAACACTTTACAACAAAGTTGAAAAGTGTTTATGACTTTGTTCATTCTGTCTGTCTGTCTGTCCGTTAGCACGATAACTGCCGCAAAAATGACTTTATCAAAATGAAATTTTAGTATGTTATTCAGACGGTCTGTAAGACCTATGGGAATATAAATAAAAAATATCGCCCAATTATTTTTTTATTGAACCCGGGTTGAAAAAATGAAATACATTGTACCCTATGGGACCTAATTTTTCAAACATTTTTTAAGTAAATTTAAAATTCACGAATTGCTTCGAAATTTTTAGGAAATATTCACATTATCCCATAGAATATATAAAAAAAAATTCAGTAAAATATGTTAAGGAGTTTTTTAATTAAAAATTATTTAATATAGGTGAAAAACAAATTCAATTAAATTCTGACTTTGGAATATCTTCCAGAAAGAAAAGAGAGATATATTATATAATAAATATCTTTCTATTTGTTTAAACGTTTTGCATATGGGAGAGGCTTAATTGTAAAATAAATTTGGTAGATAACAATTTTTCATTTTTTTTAAATTTTATATAACTCTTCATGATATACTTATTTGATGCATTTTTAATGCACTTTCCTACGTCCTAGAGAGTTAAAATTTGGTACACAACTTAAATTTGTTGAACATTTTATTCGACAAAAATTTGATGGATCTTTAAATATAGAGCATACATTTTTTTCGAAATGGCCTGAAAATAATCTCCGTTCACTTTTATAAATCATTGTTGTAATATTGTTAAAAATTTTGATGTGTACAGCACATGTCTTTCCCTGCGTCTTTCCCTTCATATTCGTTCTCTTTATTTCTTCAATAATAATTTGAGTTTATCTGCACAAAATAACAACCATAAGTATTTTAAATGACATTGAATTTACACGTTAAACTTAAATTTGGTTCTCATTTGATAGCTGGATTTATTGTCAAAGGTGGCGTAGCGAAAACGCGAAAAAACTAGAATATCTCAAGAACAGCTAGTCCTAGAGTAATGGGGTTAGTCTTATTCTTTTTGTTGTCAAAAATCACGTATAAAATAGGAATTTAATTGATATAATTGAGCACACGTAGTCTTTCATTTTTATATATAATGATTTTTGCGGGCCATTTCGCAAAAATAGCGCGTTCCTTTTTCCCGAATCGTACTAGAATAACCTACAAATGATTTATATATAAAATTTTGTTAAATTTGGTATATAAATCACTTGTAGGTTATTGAAATATTATACACCAAATTTTGTTAAATTTGTTCCATTAGTTTTTAGCTAGAGTGGGTAAAGGCAATTTCTGCTGCCATTTCGCAAAAAAGGCAGATTCTTTTATTACGAATCGTACTATAATCTAATGAACATCAGGATTTCCCACAAAAAACATACCTACTAAATTGTATGAAATTCGGTCCATTAGTTTTTCAATTAGAGTGGATGTAATATCCACACAGAAACATACACAGATACACCCTTACACACACAGACGTCTTCCTAAAAATAGTTTTTTCGTGTTCTAGAAGTCCCAAAACGTGTAGATCCCTTGAAAATTCGAGTTCCGATCTTCGGCATGATTCCAATACTTTGAGTACATACACATACACATATATATTATCTGTGTATCTGTGTATCTAAATTCCGTGCCTATGCAATTACAATAGTTGTGATTTTAAATGATACCTAAACTTTTATTATTTCTTCAACGAAGCCTAATTTTAACTTGCAGGATGCAGGATGCAAATATCTCAAGCGATTGTAAGGTGAGTTACATAAGAATTGCTGAATTTTTTTCTCACAAAATTATTTAGCTCTGGAGTCTGGAATACAAGTTGTATGAATGAAATATTCATTGATTTTGCATAAAGAATCCGATGATTTATATTTCGATACAATTTTAAATATTTAAGTATAATAAATAACTGTAGTACTGTGATAATGTAAAAGATATCACCACTGAATGTATCACATTTTAGAAATTTTTAAATGAAATTGCATTTCAGTTGGAAAGTGTTTCATAATCAATGCTTATGCATGATTGATCTTCCTTGTTTTTAAATATGTTGACATCAGGTCAGTTCATTGCTTTAAAGTCTCAGTCGATCAGTCACATTTAGTAGAAAAATTTTAATCAAACTAATTATTTACAAATTTTACGAAGTTCAAATCCTTTTGCAGCATACATGTTGGCATATGCGAATGCGAGATCCTGGCCGTGAAGATTCCAACCAGCAACTTCTAGTCCTGAATTTCATCTCATCATTTTTCCCAAAAATTCTCACTTCCTGCGCCGAAGGTAGGTCAAAAGTTTTCGGATTATCAGATAAAGTTTTCAGCCGAATTATTATTTTTAACACTTTACAACAAAGTTGAAAAGTGTTTATGACTTTGTTCATTCTGTCTGTCTGTCTGTCTGTCCGTTAGCACGATAACTGCCGTAAAAATGACTTAATCAAAATGAAATTTTAGTATGTTGTTCAGACGGTCTGTAGGACCTATGGGAATATAAATGAATAATATCATCCAATTAGTTTTGGATTGAACCCGGGTTGAAAAAATGAAATATATTGAGCCCTATGGGACCTAATTTTTCAAACATTTTTTAAGCGAATTTAAAATTCACAAATTGCTTCGAAAATATTAGGTAATATTCACATTGTTCCATAAAATATATAAAAAAAAATTCAGCGAAATATATTCAGTAGTTTTTTAAATAAAAATTAAAATAATAATAACACCTCTTATATGAAGCGATCATGTGACCATGATATGAAAAGATCACGTGACCCACTTCAAAATGATATATGGCATCCATCTTGTCTCAAAATCGTGATTTTTCAAGTTCTTTTTAATTCATATTGAGTGTTGTATCCGTCCTAAAACCACTTTATTTTACTTAAATTCTGTGCATCTACATACTGAAACAACGCAATGACAATATATTTGAGTTTAAATGCTCATCCAAATTTGATTATTTCTACAACGAAGCCTATTTTTCACCTATGTAAAATGTAAACAGAAAAATATGTAGAATGAGTTGTATTAGAATTGCTGTATTTCTTTAACACAAAATCATTTAGTTCATGGAGTCTGCATAGCTGATATGAATGAAATATTCATTGATTTTACAAAGAGAAGGACGATTTTTTTCGATGAAGTTTTACGCATGGATTTTAATTACTTGTATCTCCATGGTCTTAATTTTTAAAAAAAATAAATTATTATAGTATTGTGATGAATGACATGAATGGGAAATTATTTATGAATGAAATGCTGCTTTTATAGAGAGAGCCAGGCGTGTTATTTTTTCTATGACGTCATTTAAATGCATTTCAGTTGTTTTCGATGAAGTTTTCAAATATAATAAATTATCGTAGTATTATGATAATTCTATAATTATTACCGAGGAATGTATCACATTTTAGAGATGTTTAAACCAGACAATTTATATTCCAATGCCGTCATTTGAATGAAGTTCATTTTTTTCGATGAAGGTTTAAGTTTTCAAATGTAATGAATTAATGTAGTATTGTGATAAGTTTTAAAATATTACCGAGGAATGTATTGCATTTTACAGATGTTTAAATAAAATTGCATTGAAGTTGGAAAGTGTTTCATATTCAATGCTTTAAGCATGATTGATCTTTCTTGTTTAACATACAGAGAAATGGCTCTTCATAAATATTGTTACGACATACCTTCTAGAATCGTGGGTGTACTTTCAGGATACAATAATGAGTCCAAATTTCTGGATAACTAACGCCTTTAATCACGAACACAGCGTAAGCAGGAACAGTATACGGTAAAATAGCTCTTAAATGCTCCACTCATTTCACAAAATAACCGAAACTATTCTCAAAACATTGAGGTAAGTCGTTTCATGAAACAGCAGCCACTATTCTTAACACATTGACAAAAATCGCAGTTCAATGTAGCTCGTACCACGTTAACTGCTCCCCAACTGGTGATGACTCCTTTTATAGTAGAGACTCTCTGTAAGAACTTCTATCGTGTAGAATATGCATTATTTCGAGGTACTTCTCGAACCTTCGAAAAATCTTCAAATGTCGCCAAATTGGCGATAAATCTCCAAATATGGCAACCCCCTTCTAAACTTCAGCATACGGCAACCCTAGATTCACGTCATAGGAAAGAATACCTGTACGGGTGTTTTCTCCACCTGGTTTTCAAAAGGAACTCCAGTGAGGACATTTTACACGCTTACAACAATATACATATGTAAGGGAAGTCTCAAGATTCCTATTTGTAACTCATACACGAAATTTCAGGCACCCAAGAAATACTTGAGTTTCTTTTTTTTTCTTTCAAATGCAACATCTAAAAAATAACTGCAGACCATTCTTTTTTAGCGGTTGTAAAGAAAAAACACTGTTTCTGTCCTGAGAAAGAGGATTCAAAACGCCATCGAAAAAATTGTAGTCACATAATATTCCTATGCCTGCTTTCTTCAAGGAAGTATTCGACATTTATATCGAAACATGTTTTAAATATAGATTAGAAGAAAAATGAAATAAAAAGTTATAGTTTGAATAAATTTTATAATATTTAAGAAATATTGATTACGATTAAAATCATGACAACAACTGTTAAAAGTCATACTTAAATGTTGTTAATTCATGCTAAAACTTCAATCCGAAACTGTAGAAATGTTAAATAATTTTGTTTAAAATGTTTTATTTAAAAGCGTGCTGTGTTCACGGGTTACAAAATCATTTCAGAAACTGGATGCGCCATGCAAAGTCTTAACGCAACCGTACAGCCCTGCTGAAAAACAAACATATAATATAGTATGGACATATTTAAAGGTTTTAATAAACTGGAATTTTATACCAAGATGTTCAATTCGTTTTCTTATAGCCACTCAAGTATGTCTGGACAAGATAGTATAATCCGAGATTACTAGTTTAGTTCTACCTATTTCAATTTGCTGTCACCTTATTGGGCGCAACGTCCTAGATTGAACAGCATATGACTATGGCTGCATGATTAAACAAAATCATTTTTATATAAAATATACTTTTAAATTATTATCGGTTTACATAGACGATATGCAAAAATTATTTCATTTTTTTTCGACAATTTCATACTCTGTGGGACGGTACAATAATGTGATTTATTTTGGGTTTAATTATCCCTTAGTTAAGTTCAAAATGAAAATTGCTGTTGAAAAAAAAATTACCCTTGACCAGTGGCGATGCGTGATAAAATAATTTGGACTAAAATTAACAAATAAAGGATTTCATACTGTATATTTTAAAAGGGTTGCAAATGAAATTAAATACAACTGAATTGCAATGAAAATAAATTAATGACATTTTACAATTTTGTTATTACAGTGGAACCTCTGTTCTACGTTTCTCTGTGGAACTGATTCGAAAACGTTGTATGGTGGGAAACGCAATACACGTTATTTGCTTTTAACTAGTATTTAAAAATCAAGGAAAACAAGTAGGAAAATAAACATACCACTTTCCAACCTTTACATTTTCGCTTCTTAAATTTATGATTCACATAGAAAATTCCAAACGTACTAAAAGTGTCAAAATGCCCATAATTTAGGGATTGTCTTAATCAAATTCGCTATTAGCTTTCAACATACTCTCCAGAGTCCTTAGACGATAAATATTTTGTTTGCGTAAATGAAACGTTTCAGACAAAAAAAAATCCCGTCATGGAGAGAAAAAGAGAATCTTCACTCCTTCAAGATATTCCGCAGCTTCGACACGTCTACCCGACCCAGGCTACGGTAATTAGCTGGTAAAAGGTGCGCACGTATTTTCTTTGAACTCTATTTCCAATTCAAGATCTCCTAGGAGAAACATATCTTACACGTCTTCCCAGAACAATACACTAACGTGGCCATGGGTCAGGCACCAATTGAAGTAGAATTCCTTTTCGTAAGTGGAGCGCCGCCTGGTGGTTTATATGTAGCAATATCCCTTCTTTTATTTGCGCTGAAAATATTTTATCCATTTATTTTGAACTAGAAGGCATTACCAGACGTTGCCCCGGGTCCTAAATAAACTCCCACTACTATAATTAAATAAGCGCCCGCTACTTAAATAATACATTTGAACACAATTTCAAATGACTTCAATCCGAAAATTGCATACTCTAAATCGCACGCTATCATCAAAAGAAAAAAAAAGAGGAGGAAAGATTTGACTTAAACTGATAGGTGGGCATGCGCAGTAAAATACGCCGGTAGAGGATCGAATCCGTGGAACGCACGCGGAACTTCGCAGAATATGCTTTGCGACCACTTAAAAAATTACAAAAATTAAAATTACTTATGAATTCGAAAGAAACATTGTTAGAATGCTAAGATATATGTGGAACTTTTAGCCAAATTATAGAATTGTTGTAATTCTATAATTTGGTTGTAATTCTATATTCACTTAGTATTCTGGATGCGACGATATATATATTGGATAACGTAAAAAATAACAAATTTCGATGCATGTTTAAAAAAGTAAATACATATTTAGGAATTGCCTTACGGATTCGGTTCGAGCATCGTTGGAAAGAACGTTAAAATAACTAAAAAACTAATTCAAGAACAAATAATGCCGAAGTGCACCTTTACAGGTCCTGAAGTACTTGTGTACCAAATTTCATGACAGTACGATGCTTCTATTTCGCGCTACATATACACAAACAGACATCTTCATTTATTAAGTAAGATAGTAGTAAATGAGCCATTCTAGGCAAACTTTATCAAAATTATTTATAACAGACACATCCTATGCTTTCCTCTTTTATCCAAGGAAATTCTAAGGGAGTTGCATTGGCACTGACGTGCGGCCAAGGTAGGGGTGTGGTCAAGAGTCACGACAAATCACACATACTTTAATATATGTCTTCGTAGAATAATAGTAGAGCATTCATTTTCTTTTTAATTTTATTTGTAGTGTTATTTTTATCACTATTTTAAAATGTCAGGTCTAATAGATATATATTTCTCAAAGAAACTAAAAATCTTGGCGTCCTTTATAAATGTAAGCAATATGAAGCGGAAGCCCTTATTAAATTTTCATAATTTACATTATTCAGACCGCTAAAACATTTCACTATCACTGCTTAGGGCGCGGTAGCCCAGTGGTTAGCGCGCGAGAATTGCACTCGGTAGGCCCGGGTTCGATTCCCGCCACTGCCAAAACTGCCGCGTATTCACGAGGAATACGATCACGTTAAACATGTGGATCCGTAAGTCCTTCCGAGAGGTTGGTGGTAGAGGAAGGAGGGTACGGTCCCTGTGGATGTCTCCCCCACTGGGTTCCGGTCTAAATTGGGTGGGATTTCCCGGCCGTCCAAACAGTTACCTTACACCTTTCTGGTAGGTCGGACGATCTGGGTCTCAACAACTATCTCTGCTTGAATGAGTGTATTTTGTGTATACAGTAGAACTTGGTTAATGCTAACAACCAGAGTGATGAAAATTTTTTCCGTTTTAATAGTTCGTGTAATCAGAGCGTAAAACAAAAACGCATTAGTAATTCATAATGAATTTTAAGAAGATTGTAAAACCAGATCGAATAAAAAGTAATTCCTGTTATGCGTGTTCGCGTTTACAAAGTTCTCTCTAAGATATCGAGGTTGACTTTGAGACATTTCTCTTTATATAAATAATTAATCTATACAATTAAAAGCCGATCACGTACGTTTGTAAGTCTCCTCTATGCTTAAGCTCCTACTTGGCCAAAAAACTTGCAATTTTTTTAATGTATGTATCGATCCGGAGAGTAGTCCGAAACTTTCGAAAAATTAATTTATCAGATTTTTAAATAATTGTTTAAAAAAAACCTCATTTTTTAAAGTAAATAGAGGGGCATTAGGGAAAAAGCTATCTCCTCAGTCAAATAAGAAGTTAAAATGTTTGTTGTTGGTTTGAACGGGGACAGATGTATTTCGAAAATTCTCTAGAAGCCGTATTTTCTAAAATGTCGATAGTTTTTGCTTCTTTTTACAGATTTTTAAAACTCGTAAAAAGAAAAATTGAAATGCATTCAGAACAAAAACTCACTTTCGCATTCCGGTCTCAGTAGGGGGATGTTCAGGACTTGGAATCGCAGACAGCTGGAGTGTGGGTAAGTAGCAATTAAAATACAGAAATTTAAATTTGCAAATCTAAGTTATAGCTATTTGTTAAATATAAGTTATAAACATTATTATATGCATTACCTGAAAAAAGCAGAGTTTCAATAAGAACCTAAATTTATTAATTAAGATTTTAATTCTACTTCACCTCACATTTTGTCATAGACCTTAGTCTTTCCGACTCTTGGAAATGTCTTTACGCGTTTCATAATACGATATTTGTGTGACTTCTCCCTGACCTACCCCCCTGCAATGGACCCACTTGACCTGCTCACAGACTTCATCCCACTTTGGGAGGCGGCCGTGGTGCAAATGGGAGCCCGGGGAGGCAGACCTTATTTCTTAAATGACCCACTTCTGGAGGCGGTCGTGGTGCAAATGGGAGTTCGGGGAGGCAGACTCCATTTCTTAAATAACCCACTTTTGGAGGCGATCCTATAGAAAGATGGCTATCGTGGTGAACGGGGGCACCTGGGGGGGGGGGGGGAGTCCCCTATTTTTTTTAATCTCCGTTTTTATCTACCTTGAAGACTCTTGCTCCGTCTTTGATGAAATTTTCACGTTATATTTTCTACTCTACAATAGATCCACTCGATCTGCACACGCTGAAATTCGACCCACTTTTATTGCTTAACAATTTCTGCGACCGCTGCACGAGTGCAGAACTTGTTAAAAAACTGATTGCTATAAAAACTGCTTGCTATATTTAGTGACCGCTAGCTACGGGTACATCAGCTAGTATAACTTAAAATGCTACTGTGAGAGAAAATTATTATCCCTATTTAATTGAATCAACCGTTTTCATTTTGAATGGGAAACACTTTGCACCAGTATGACCCAACTAAGCGACGAATTTTTTACATCAAGTGCTTTTCAGTTCTTTGACTTTTTAAAACTTTACAACAAAGTTGAAAAGTGTTTATGACTTTGTTCATTCTGTCTGTCTGTCTGTCTGTCTGTCCGTTAGCACGATAACTGCCGTAAAAATGACTTAATCAAAATGTAGTATGTTGTTCAGACGGTCTGTGGGACCTATGGGAATACAAATGAATATCACCCAATTAGTCTTGGATTGAACCCGGGTTGAAAAAATGAAATACATTGAGCCCTATGGGACCTAATTTCTCAAACATTTTTTAAGCGGATTTAAAATTCACAAATTACTTCGAAAATGTTAGGTAATATTCAAATTGTCCCATTAAATATATAAAAAAAAATTCAGCGAAATATATTTAGTAGTTTTTTAAATAAAAATTAAAATAATAATGACACCTTTTATATGAAGCTATCACGTGACCACAATATGAAAAGATCACGTGACCCACTTCAAAATGATATATGGCATCCATCTTGTCTCAAAATCGTGATTTTTAAAGTTTTTTTTAATTCATATTGAGTGTTGTATCCGTCCTAAAACCACTTTATTTTTGCCTAAATTCTGTGCATCTACATACTGAAACAACGCAATGACAATATATTTGAGTTTAAATGCTCATCTAAATTTGATTATTTCTACAACGAAGCCTATTTTTCACCTATGTAAAATGTAAACAGCAAAATATGTAGAATGAGTTGTATTAGAATTGCTGTATTTCTTTAACACAAAATCGTTTAGTTCATGGAGTCTGCATAGCTGATATGAATGAAATATTCACTGATTTTACAAAGAGAAGGACGATTTTTTTCCATGAAGTTTAACGCATAGAGTTTAATTACTTGTAGTTCCATGGTCTTAATTTTTAAATAAAATAAATTATTATAGTATTGTGATGAATGACATGAATGGGAAATTATTTATGAATGAAATGCTGATTTTGCAGAGAGAGCCAGGCGTGTTATTTTTTCTATGACGTCATTTGAATGCATTTCAGTTGTTTTCGATGAAGTTTTCAAATATAATAAATTATCGTAGTATTATGATAATTCTATAATTATTACCGAGGAATGTATGATATTTTAGAGATGTTTAAACCAGGTAATTTATATTTCAATGCCGTCATTTGAATGAAGTTCATTTTTTTCGATGAAGCTTAAAGTTTTCAAATATAATAAATTAATGTAGTATTGTAATAAGTTTTAAAATATTACTGAGGAATGTATTGCCTTTTAGACATGTCTAAATAAAATTGCATTGAAGTTGGAAAGTGTTTCATAATCAATGCTTTAAGCATGATTGATCTTTCCTGTTTAAAATACTGTGGGCGTGTAGTATTTCATCCCATCCCATCTCAACTAAAACGTGGAATTTTCGCCAGACAATATTATCCATGGGCTAAAAATATTCAATTTCTGTGTCGCGTGTGTATGATGAGCCAAACATTCTTTTATATATGTGTCCTTTTGTTGATGACTTTCAAGATTTGCCAGAACACGCAATCTGTAAGTTGACGCTAATCAATATGCATATTACTGTCGTCACAGCTACGTAATCAATTCTTCAGTTTCCAGTGATCACAGAAGATAAACATCACTTGTGTGCTGAAATTGACACAATTCCCTTTGACACTATTTATGAAATTTGAGTTTCAATTCCTGTTGCCAAAACTAAGTTATCAAATTCATATTCTCAGGAAAGTTAATTGCGTATCTAAAAAAAAAATCTTCGCTTTAAAAGTATACACCCAGAAGAGCTGCCCTGTAGTATGGTAAAATTCAGTTATTTTGTAAACATAAGCATGTAACTTCTTAGATAAGGGAAATACAATCGCCATGTAGGAATCAGAAAGTTTTCTTATTCAATAAAGAATTCGACAAGAAAACTTACTTGGTTCGATGCTTGCAGATCTCGGATTTTATTATTTTGATGTTCAAATGGTCTGTAACTTCGCGAGCTACTTTGAGGGGAAGCAACAGTTTATTGGATCCTGAGCTACAACATGTATGCCTGCACAGGGCTTTGCACCTGTGTCCGATATACAAGCAAGACTCCTGTGAGTCTAACAGCCAAAAAGTAAACTTTTCGGCCACTGTCCATGCACACGAACTGCAAGCACTTACGCGATCTTTTAGTTGGCGTAAAATACGCGTGCAGATTTAATTGTTTATAATGTTAAAAAATCTGATGTGGGCAGCACATGACTTTCCTTATATAATGCAATGAATTTACTACTTTTACAGTAAAAAAAATAGGTTATTCTTATAGTAGATACTTATAGTCTTTCCAAGATATTGAATTTTCGTCAATTAGTCGTCATTTCATTGATTTAGCGTCATTTTTATCCATTTGGCGAGATTTTTGTTAATTGGGCAACAATTAAAAAAGTCGCCAAGTTGGCAACATTCTTCAAAATTCGTCGCCAAAATCTCGCCAAAAGTTATGGACGGAGAAATAAGTTATTCTTACAACAGATAAATGATTATTGGCGTTCAAATACAAAAGTATTACTCAAAGTATCTTTTTTTTCCTGAATGGAACGAGCTAGTTCCACGAGAATGATGTCACCAAATTTATCGCATGATATTATATTTGAAAATTGAACATGTTTCTCAACAGTTAATATTTTTTTTTAATTTATGAGATTTTTTGATAAATGTATTTGAAAAATGTACAATATCTCGAGAACGGTTCATGATAGCGTTCTAAAGTTTATGTCTATCGTTTTCAAAGGGAAAATTACATAAGAAATTTCTATTTGCGTAACTTTATTAAAGGTTTTGATTTTTTATGATTTTTTCAAAATTTTACTCGAAAGTTTAGGAGGTTCTGAACGAGAGGGTTCATTTAGGGGGTTCATTCGATTGTGTTTAAAAACAATAGGCTTCCAGTATTCACAGATTGTAATTTTTGTACCAAATTGCATTCGAATCACTCGTTCGTGAGATGTCGTCTCCACAGACACACTGGCACACACACACACACACATACAGACATCACTCCAAAAATGTTCGATTCGGGATCAGGGAAACGTGCTCTCCCGTCAAAAACTCAAATTCAAATTTTCAATCCCGTCACAATACTTTCCTTATTCATTATACTATGTATATAAGGAAAGTAACAAATTTTATTATATTCCATATCAAAGGCTTGCAGTTTTTCCTATACTTATCTGTTGTCAAGTTGGGTTTGCCGCAAGTACATGTTTAAAAATCTGATGATGGCAGCACTTTCCTTATATAATGCAATGAATTTACTACTTTTACAGTAAAAAAAATGTTATTCGTATAGATTATTTTTATAGTAGTTATTTATATTCTTTCCAAGATATTGAATTTTCGTCAATGAGTCGTCATTTTCCATGTCGTCATCATCAACGAGTCGTCATTAATTTAGCGTCATTTTTATCCATTTGGCGAGCTTTTCTTTAATTTAGCAACATTTAATAAGTCGCCAAGTTGGCGACATTCCACCAAATTTGTCGCCAAAATCTCGCGAAGCGTTATGGACGAAGAAATAAGTTATTCTTACAGCAGATAAATGACTATTGGCGTTCAAATACAAAAGTATTGCTCAAAGTATCTTTTTTCATGAATGGAACGAGCTAAATCCATCCAAATTTATCGCATGGTATTACATATGAAAAGTGAACATGTTTCTCAATAGGAAATATTTTTTTTTATTTTATATGAATTTTTGATAATTTTTTTGAAAAATGTGTAATATCTCGAGAACGGTTCAAGTTAGCATTCTAAAATTTATGTCAATCGTTTTCTAATGAAAAATTACATAAAAAATGTCTATTTACGTAACTTTATTAGCGGTTTTGATTTTTTAACGATTTTTTCAAAATTTCACTCGAGAATTTAGGGGGGTTCTGAACATTCGATTGCGTATAAAAACAATAAGCTTCCAGTGTTTACAGATTGTGATTTTTGTACCAAATTTTGTTCGAATCGCTCCATTCGTTTGTCAGTTATCGTCTCCACAGACTGACTGACACACACACACACATACACAGACAGACATCACTTCAAAAACGTTTGATTCGTGATCAGGGATGCTTAAAACGTGCTCTCCCGTCGAAAACTGGAATTCGAATTTTCGACCCCGTCACAAAACTTTCCTTATACATTATTGTATATAAGGAAAGTAATAACTTGGACGTTTATGTCATGAAAGTAGTAAAAAGCTTCAAATATTAAATCCAAAATATTAAACAATTAATGTAAAGACAGCCAAGAAAGTTGTGTAATTGTACAAATTATGCATAACAAATCGAAAATTTTGTTTGGTCTAGCGAATTTTTTAAATTAATTTATCTCCATAGACTTAACATTATTACTTTCCTTATATACATAATATATAAGGAAAGTATTGTGACCGGGTCGAAAATTGGAATTCGAGTTTTTGGGAGAGAACGTTTCAAGCATCTCTGATCACGAATCAAACATTTTTGAAGTGATGTCTATGTGTGTGTGAAAGTGTGTGTGTGTGTGTGTGTGTGTGTGTGTGTGTGTGTGAAAGTGTGTGTGTGAAAGTGTGTGTGTGCGTGTGTGTGTGTGTGTGTGTGTGTCCGTGAGTCTGTGTAGACGATAATTGACGAACGAATGGACCTATTCGAACGAAATTTGCTATAAAAATCACAATCCGTAAACACTGGAAGCCTATTGTTTTTATACGCAATCGAATGTTCAAAACCACCCTAAATTCTCGAGTGAAATTTTGAAAAAATCGTTAAAAAATTAAAACTGCTAATAAAGTTACGTAAATAGACATTTCTTATGTAATTTTTCATTAGAAAACGATTGACATAAATTTTAGAACGCTTACTTGAAACGTTCTGGAGATACTGCACATTTTTCAAAAAAATTATCAAAAAGTCCTATAAAATAAAAAAATATTTCCTATTGAGAAACATGTTCACTTTTCATATGTAATACCATGCGATAAATTGGGTGACATCATTCTCGTGGATCTAGCTCGTTCCATTCATGAAAAAAGATACTTTGAGCAATACTTTTGTATTTGAACGCCAATAGTCATTTATCTACTGTAAGAATAACTTATTTCTTCGTCCATAACGCTTGGCGAGATTTTGGCGATAAATTTGGTGGAATGTGGCCAACTTGGCGACTTTTTTAAATGTTGCTAAATTAACGAAAAACTCGCCAAATGGATAAAAATGACGCTAAATCAATGACGACTCATTGATGATGACGACATGGAAAATGACGACTCATTGACAAAAATTCAATATCTTGGAAAGAATATAAATAACTACTATAAAAATAATCTTTTTTTTTTTACTGTAAAAGTAGTAAATTCATTGCATTATATAAGGAAAATCATGTGCCGCCACATCAGATTTTCCTACATTTGATATCAGATATCTCAGTACATAAGTCGAAATTTAAACTTCAAATTTCGTCATAGCCTAAAACATGATTAGTTCAAACTACGTACAAAATTTTATTTGAACCGGTCTCATTATGTCAATGAAACTTTCGCACCACAATCAGATGCGATGTTAGTGCCGCACTCGAAACTTGCTTCACTTTAGAAGAAGGTGTAGGTTTCAATTCCGATATCTCTAACTCGCTAATTTTCTTGTGGAATTTCTATTAAAGACTGTTGTATAGTTTTCGTCCCATACATAAACATGTATAAAGCAAAAGTATTTTAAGCATTTTCCTTTAACCCTATTTTACTTTCAAAGCACTTATCGACTTCCCACTCCTAAAGTGAATAGAAAATATATATGTATTGGCGCATTAAAGTGTATTTTCTTTCTTAATGGGACTTCTTTGAGGCGATTAGAATACTGTGATTAAAAGCCAAGCTTCGAAATTTGGAAAAAAATTTCCGAGACGTTCTTTTTTTTCCGGAACTCAGAGTAACGATATACCATATATTAATTCCCTTTATAAACCTCGATTTTGGCGGTACCTCTTTAATCTCGTTTAATGCGGTTCCTTTTATTGAAATATGAAGGCATTGAAAGAAATCTCAAAGTAAACTATTGTGAAAAAAAGCCTTATAAATCAATGTGTTTCAAATCATTTTCTGTGTTTCTTTTTTTTATTATTATTTATTCCAATTTTTTTTTCTAGATTCACATTCCGTGTTTCTTTTTTTTTTCATCTAAAAATGTTCTTTTTCATTTTCATTAAACTTTCATCTAAAAATGTTCTTTCTCATTTTCATTTGGTTTTCATTTGTTCCAAGTAACTTCATTTGCAAATTCTTATTTAACAGTAGAAATATTTAATTTTCTCATTTTGTATACCTTTGTTTGAAAAGAAATATTTAAACTGGATGTATGAAATTTAGAAAAATTATAAATTTATTGTATATAATTAATAAATTTTCTTTTCTCTCTTTCTCTCTCTCTCTCTCTATATATATATATATATATATATATATATATATATATATACTCGTATATATATATATATATATATATTGCAAAATGAAAGTATTGTTTGTGTGCTAACTTCTAAGCAACGGAGTGTTTTCTGGTTATAAGTCATCACACAAGCAATAGCATTGATCCCGTGGAGTTAGAAAGAAGAAAATAATAACTCCTATGGATGGCTTAAAAATGCCATAATGCTCTGAGAATTATATCTAGGTGTCGCTAGTTTTAGTAAAGCCCCAGTTGTTCTCATTTGACACAAAAGAAAAGCTCAGTGTTTAGTATATGCATTTTTTGAAAATTCTCTAATTAAAATCCCTAAATTGCGAGTAGAAGTAGTAAGTGCTTTGTCCCTTTTGTTTACAGGGTACGGAATATTTAGAGACAAAAATAAATTGAAAAGTTAAATAAATTTGTATACCTAGGAATATTCTTTGCTGTTTGAGTTATTATTTGTATTGTATTGATAATTTTTTCCTACAAAATTAATAGCTTTAAATAAATATTTTTTTTTATTCAATAAGAACCTTTTTCCGTAGAAATATATACAAAGCCATGGGACTTATCTTATTCCAACGCCATCTGAATTATTATCTCAAACGATTTTGGCGTTCTGTTCACACTAAGTTTTAACTCAATCCCTTTACCTTCATAATTAATATATCTCATATATATATATATATATATATATATATATATATATATGTATATATATATGTATATATATATATATATATATATATATATATATATAATAATCATGTAATCACCAATCTATATGATAAAAAAGATTCTTACAACTTCACTATCATAAAGCTGCTATCATATCATTCTTGTAATTCTATTCAATTGTTTAGAAACATCATTTTAAACCAGCTATTTCGAATACATCGACTTTCTGATCCTCAGTTTCACTTTCTCCACATCAATAATCTTAAACGCATTTGTCAAAACTACCTATATCCGGAAGTATTTGTAAATAATATTATTAATAATTTCAAATATACCACGTAATAATTTTACACATGAATTATTTATCTTTGATTGGTTAACTCATTTTTGAAAATTCACCCATTCTTATCACCTCACTTACCACTTGGCCTGAGTCTAATACTGTTTACTATTTTCGAATGACTATTTTCCGCTTGTCCTGAGTCCTATACTGTTTACTATTTTCGAAAGTCTCCATACATATTATGTATCGTTCAATTGTATTCATTCCCACTCGCATTGACGAAGTGAGGTGAAATGCTCGCCCACTCGCTTTGACGAAGTGAGGTGAAATGCACAGTCACTAGTTTATCTTACACGTGGTGCTATTCTTATGATTTCATATTACAGTTCGAGGAGGTATTGTTTTTCAGCTTTGTATAATTCAATTGATTTATTTTTCTCCTTCCACTAGCCAGTAGACAGTTCCAATGGTGTCTATAGTTAAATACTATCGCCATTGTCAGAAACTGGCTATTCTATCGGTTTTAATTCGAATTGTATGGCTGTCCTGATGAGAATGCAATTTCGAACTAACCGCCATTTTTTGTGTAGTTTCAATTGATTGTTCTCTATTCTTAATCTCTTATCTTGAGCTGATTATTATTGCCTATTCTCATTTTTGCCGAGTTTTATTTTTATTTACTTTTATATACTTTTAATTGTGATTTTTGAATCCTAATATTCTTCTCATCCCCCTTTCCATTGTAGTGATATGTTACCTTCTATCTTTATCCTTAGTCTTGGCTTATAGTTACTCATTTGTAACAGTTATGCTAGAGATGGGTTTTTTTGTACATACAGTAGTTTATGCATAATTTTTGATTAAAATCCTTCAATTTTTATTTATATATATATATATATATATATATATATATATATATATATATATATATAAATTAGTAAATCCAAAGTTAGAATGTATGTAGTAACTCATAATACACTATTCCAAAATTTTCTACAAAATGCAGATCATAAAGACAAAGGCAATCAACAAATTTCAAAAATGAGGAATGCAAATAAGAAAACAAAAAAATCAAGCAAAAAAACTTGCACATGGAAGAGATTTAGGCTTACGATAAGTTCATTTCGAAAAAATTCTCTTCGGGTCCATATATCCCTTCGAAATGAACACAAAAATGCTTGTTTCTGAAACACAAGATAGATTTTATCTATAAACTTGTGTTATGTGGACGACAAGCATATAGATTGGAACAATAACGGAAACATAAATACCTTGAAATACATTTCATTAGAGCAACCATGACAAGCAAAATATGGCTAGAACAATGTTGCCATATGCAGAAATGAAAAGATGTGATTTGCTGTTGCCAAAGAGAGTAATAAAAACTGTACTGCGTAAAAGCAATAGAGATATTCAACAGTTAAAGCTTCAAGATAAAAAGATGAAAATATAAATTCAAGAGAATGAATAAGTACGGCTAAAATAAGATAATAAGGGGAGAATATGAGAATTTTAGGCTAATCGAAACTTATTAACTATACCATTTACTAAATGTGCAGGATATTTATACATTAAGGTGTCCCAAAAAGATTGAAAAGCGATTTAATTCTTTACCTGTTGGATATAAATGAGCAATGCAAATTGCAAAAATGTTGAAAGCAAAGTAGGAAATAAGACTACTTTAATGAAACAGTCCTCCCATTAATTTTCAAAAAGTTACACTTTTTAAATTTTTATTCGACCCCCTTAGACAAATTGGGTTAATCAGAAAATTTTATTTTTAATGCAATAAGATCATAAAAAAAAACGCATATCTGTATGTTTAAAATTGAACGAGTTATATTCAATTGAAAATTGAATATTGTGAATAGGGACCCTATATCAAATTAGAAATGCAAATTTGTGACATATCACAAAACAGATAAAATTGGATGATAATATATTTTTGCGAATTCCGCGTAGGCTCACGCTGCAATCACAGATTCTTAAGTACTTTTCAATAACTAAGTACTTTTACAATAATTAAGTACTTTTAAGTATTTTTTTATCTAAACAATTTCCATCGTCAATTTGTTTATGATCCCTATTTTCACTGATGAAACAGCCTTTCACGTGGTACGGAAAAGTGGCATACGTCAGATTTTTTCCTTTATCATAATTCAGTTTATTTTAAAAATACAGATATGCGGGATTTTTTTAATGATCTTGTTGCATTAAAAATAAAAATTTTCTGATTGACCAAATTTGTCTAAAGAGGTCGTATAAAAACTTAAAAAGTGTAACTTTTTGAAAATGAATGGGAGGACTATTTCATTAACGTAGTCTTATTTCTTACCTTACTTTCAACATTTTTGCAATTTACATTGCCCACTTATCTCCAACAAGTAAAGAATTAAAACTCATTTCAATCTTTTTTGGGGGACACCCTGTGTATATATATATATATATATATACACAGGGGATAGATGGGTATATATATATATATATATATATATATATATCGGGATATTTCTTATTTAAATACGTTTCATTTTTTTTTAAATTAAGGTCAGTCAATGATAGTAAGTATTCCCATTTTATCAGTTTTAAGTCCATTCAACGTAAATTGGGCATATGTACCGTTTTCAAGGGAAATACATAGTAATTGTGTGAGTTTTGTAGGAGCTCGCATAATAATTATATTTTGTTATGGATAGTTTAGTAATTAATAATATTGATTGGAAGAAATGCGTGTGTTCGGTGATTTTGTGAGAGCAAAAACAGCAGATGGGTGCGCTTTTAAACCCGTACGTAAAGCTTTCCAGTTATCTGTATAACGCTGAACAAGGAAGCTGGTTGGTGGCTGGACGATCTGAGTAGAATGATTCTCAAGCGTCTTTCATGCCAAGTATTTCTCAGTATAAAATTTCTTTTTTGTTTTTTATTTTTGTGAATATTTTGAATTTTTTACGTAGTACCTATATTATTACCATAAATAAACGCTCTAAATTTGTGGTTATTAAGTCCGGCAGATTTTTTTTTTTATTTGTTGTTGTCTTCTTATTTAATTTCTCAATTAATTTCTCTTTTTTTCCTGAGATGTAGCAGTTGGGGGGGGGGGGAAGAGGTCTGCGTACATTTGTTTTTGTTGGCATGATCGCTTGCAGGCTAAATAGAATATGCTGGATGGAGGCGCGCAAAGGAACACCACTCGTATAGCAGCTGTATTGCCCGGGAAATTTATCTTGGGGGGGGGGATAAATTACTAGATAAGCTGTTACGAGTTTACTAGTTTAAAATTATGAAAATATGTAATTTTACTTGATTTTTATTTTCATTTTAGATTAAAAACGTACAACCACTCATATAGCAGCTGGATTACCCAGGAAATTTATCTGGAGCAGGGGGGGGGGATAAATTACTAGATAAGCTGTTACGGGTTTACTAATTTAAAATTATGGGCATATATAGTTTCACTTGATTTTTGTTTTCATTAAAACGTTCACCATTTTGAGTTGATTAAGGGAAACGATGCATTGTAGAATCCTTTAAATAATGTCATTTGCTTTTAAATATTACACTACATATAAAAGGTTTATTTTTCTAACATTTTTTCCCTGGTCCGATCCCTCTAAAAATCAATTGATTTCAGTTTCACCAAATGGTATAATCTTGTAACTTTCATTTAAATTACTCAATTTGTGTCGAAAAAATTTGTTCCTACAATCAGACACACATTTAAAGAATGTAAATAATGTGATACTATAAGGAACTGCAGAGAGCCAAAAATTCCAATCAAATGTGAGAGCTAGCTGCAAGCATTGAAGAAAGAAATGTTTTTTGTTAAATTCTTTATATAACAAGAAAACTTTCCGATTCTTACAGCACAGATGCAGGCATATATTTTGCAATGTAATTTAATGTTGTAATTGATAATGCAATTGGATGCACCTTAATGTAAATTTTTAAACAGTTTATACAGCGTAAATTGCATTGCAACTAAATTGCAAGCCTTAGTTTTGAGATTTTGGCAAACAGCGGTCGTGTTTTAAGACTTCCTGAACTTCATGTGTGTGTGTGTGTGTGTGTGTGTGTGTGTGTGTGTGTGTGTGTGTGCGCGCGCGTGCGTGTGTGTGTGTGTGTGTGTGTGTGTGTGTGTGTGTGTGTGTGCGTGCGTTCTTGCGAGCATGTGAGAGAAAAAGAGAGAGAGGAGAGACTCGTATAAACTTTAACTGTTTATTGTTATGATATTTCAAGTATAGCGATTATTATGTTTCATCCAGCATAGTGACCACCTTTATATAACGACCAATTTTTCTGGTTCCACTGGGAAACCTTTAACTAGATTTAGTCTTAAAATGCGAAACGTTGAAATTTGGTTAAACAGGTTATAAAATGTTTTAAATGGCATACTATAAAATATTCTCATTATCATTTCTTAAATTCATGAATAAATCTTGGCGTTTGAATGAGTGCCAATTATGGAGATTTATTCCATTAGCTGAGAGATTTCGCATCAAACGGAATTTTTAGCTTCATTTGAATAAGCACAAGCTCGTATTTTCTCTTTTAGATCAATTTCCTACTATTCTCCGGACCGTCTTAAGTTTTTTAAGAGTTTACAACGGAAATTTTGCAGCTCTCGTTTTTTAAAGTTATGTTTCTTCAGTTAATTAATAATCTGGTTTACAAGGGCGCAGCAATTGTGGGGCTTGGTGCAAGATTTGAGAAAGAAGCTATTTCTTATAATGCGCTATGTCATTTAAACTAACAGAAGGATAATTAAAACAGCGGTCTGGTTCATGGCCGCCCATGGAAATTGTAGACCCCTACACACATTTATCATGTCTCCCTCTCCTCCTCCTTCCATTTTTGATTTTCTCTACTTGTGAATCTCTGTGTCTTCCTCCCCCCCCCAAACTCGAGTGGTGTCCTTATCTCTATAAGCGGTCCTGCCTGATGCAGTAGCGCCGCTCGTTCTACCCTTGGACCAACCCTGCCTCAAAAACTACTTTTCGAAGTTTATTATTTTGACATAATGAGTAACATCTTAGCTGTATTCACTGTTACTGAAGTCCAAGAACAAACACTTGGTAACGTAACCATGGGAAGATTAGGGTTTTACCATTGGCTCAATATACCCATGGGTTTCTGATTAGTTTCCTTATTTGGGTGCATATATACAGGTTTTCAAAGATTCAACTCCTATTTCTTCCCTCAAAACACAAAAATATTTCAGACAAATTTGCTTAAGAGAGCATTATAAATCTACATTGTTACTTCATATTAAACGAGTACTCTCCATTTCCTCCACCTCCAAAAAATACCTACGAGTAATTTGTAGCTATTTGAAAACCATGAAGTGATATATAATTGGATTTTGGATCAGGACCTTGGTTTTTGAAATATAGTGATTATAATTTCGACATTTTAGTATGCTGAACTATTTTGAAAAGGTGGATCTAGTTTTAATATTTTAATATTTTGAACTACATTGAATATGACTAAAGACGCAAACCATAACGGCTTTATTGGACTGTAGCCACTGCCGAATTTTTAGGAGGGGTGCAGCGTAGTTCTTGCCAGTCGCTGGGGCTTTGCCACCCTGCAACACCCCCCTGATGTGAGAAAAATATAGAAATACATTTATATGCTATTGTTCCAGGAATGAACATTATCCTCAAAAAAATAATGCTATGAAAATCTTTAATTTCAAATAATTTGTGTTTTAATCATGCCAATTTTGAAATATAGTATGCAATTCCATTTTTCAATTAAAGTCTAGATATGAAATTTCATAGCGATACCAGCATTCTTGAGTTATCTGATGCCAATACCTCAGACACATACACAAGCAGACACCATTTCAAAAAAGTTCGAACCTTGCTCGGAAGGTCTCAACGCGTCATATTCCCGCCAAAGTCTCGAATTCGAAGAATTTCCGGAAAACAATACTTCCTCTATGTTTATACAACGATAATCTGGAAGTCAGAACATTTTATATCCGAGGGAAATCCGTAACACCCGGAATAATTAATGATATGGCACGATGTCCTTCTAAGATGATGCACACTTTTGGGATGCAGTATTTGATTGGAATTTTGCGTGAGGCAGCTTGACGTGATACCACATTAGGATGAAAATGGCAAAGTGTGTGTGGTTTCTGCTCACTCAAATCGTGATACTTTGATCTTTCGAGGTGTATGTCATATAGTATAGTGCGTTGTGATATTTAGCATATGAATAGTCTTAGTCACGAAAAAAATGCAATGCACTCGGGGGTACCGAGGGCCAAACGACTGATGCTTGGAACCACATGTTTGGAGAGGGTCTCAGAATTGGAAAGGATGTTTTTTTATCCTAAGACTTTCTTAAATTTTGTTTCAAGCAAATTATTGCAACCTAGCATTTTACCACTGATTTTATCCTCAGTTATTCGGATTTCAGTGCTTGTGATCTGAATAGGCTTTGAGGATGTTAAGGCATTATCAGTAGCACTTTTTTTATTCGTTTCTCTGTATTTTGTGACTGCAGGGGCCCCATACAGCCTAATCAGCCTCGGCCTAAAGACTTTTGCCTAATCTGTATTCTTTAATCTCCCTGCTTGAGCTATAGGCCTTCTAGTAATAGAAAATCGATTAGCAAAATCTGGATATTATCATGGTTGAACAGTGGCATACTCAGAATTATCAGGCCGAGAAGTAAATTATTAGTCGGTCCCATCTGCGATATTTTCCGCTTCAATATGAGGCCCCTTACACTATATTTTCCATTCGGTGTAATAACTCCTATACAATATTTTTCCATTAGATTTTGTTCAGAGTTTTATCCCTATAGGGATAGCACACTGAACATAGACTTTTTTTTTCCAAACGATACTTGGTTTAGGGCTCTAAAGTATCTAATTTCTTCGTAATATGTTACTGCATAAATGTACATTTATGCTAATATTGAAAGGGGACCCAGAAAAATAATTTGACCGTGGATGAATAAAAATAATGAAGTGTTTATTTAATTTAACTCCGGATCTCCATAACATGTCCACAGAACATCTGAGTTTTTGTGTAGTGGTGTCATTCTAATTTAATAACAACCAGTTCAATCGAGTCAATAGCTAGCGGTGGGGTAAGTTGGGGAGATAACCATAAATATTTAATTTGAAAATAGACAATAAACAAGCATTTACGTAGGTTCAGAATATAGCATAATATTCTCAAAACTATCAACAATAGAATTTATGTGGATAATATCTTGTTATTCCATTTCTTTTTTACCAAAAATTTTTTGGAAACTTCTTTTTCTCAGGATCTACTATAACTATAGCTTAGATGATATGGATTCTGCATCAAATTTTGGATTTAAAAAAAGCGAGTGAGGGGGAGGAGACAAAATGATATATTGAGTAACTTGTGGCGATTGAGCGTCACCAGGCCCGGACCAGGCCCGAACTCGGGACCTAGTGCTTACAAGACCGACGTTATACGTTTAGAGAAAAAGCTAGCTTCCCCTCCGAACTTATAATTCGAGTGCACATCTTTGATCCGATGTCCTTGGCAGGAGCAGAGTCTGCTGCTACCAGACACAGTGTCTGTCTTGTAAGCACTAGGTCCCGAGTTCGGTCTGCCCCGGGGCTGGCGACGCTCAATCGCTACAAACTTATCAAATAGGACTAGTAGAAGAGCGCATTTTCTGCATAGGGACCCGAAAATTTTGTCGGCGGTACTGTTAATGCCTAAAGAAATAATACATTAACAATTTAATGAGGTCAGTTTATGCTTATAGGAATTTCATGAGCTGTTAGGTGTCAAAGGCCTTCAATACATTTAGGATTTTCTGATAAATTTATTAAAAATCCACTTAACTGGGTCCAAATATTACCATCTGGTACACAAGTTGATAAAGACTAGTTCATAGACTAGTTCATGACAAACGTCAAACAATAAAAATCCGGCTGTCTCACAGACTGCTTCTTGACAAAGAGGTACCTCAAAATAACATTTTTCATGCAACCAATATTTTTGTGCTATATTTTATTGAGAACTGAAATTAGCTTTTGAAATGTATTAAGTACTAACTTTTTAAATGTTTATAACAACCCTGACAGTCCTCGAAAACTAAAAACTGCCATAAAAGTCCCTTTTTGGTTCGAGATCCCAGCACTATTTCTCTTTAGCTACCTTATTGCTATGCTCCAGAGGCAAGATTAATCCGCATTTTGCAATTGTGTTACTAATGAACAGAGGTGGATTTATTATGAAGCTAATGAAGCTTAAGCACAAAAACAAAAAGGGTTATAATTTTTTTATTTGCACTTTATATAAATATATTTTTCTTTTACAAATTCACACCTCATTTTTTTTCTTTATTTAGACTACAAGGTTTTTAATTTCCATATTATTTTTAAAAGGCATTTTTTTCCTTGAAAAAACTCTGGGGGGAAATGTGTGATCTATTCCGTAAATGATTTCTTTAAGCCATCGTTCCCTTTACACCAGTGGCAGTAATTCCCTACAATACAGTCATAACAAAACTATACCGGCTTCTTAATGAAGGACTTTGAAAACGATGAAGCGCGCGAAACATGCTAATGAAAGCTTGTGAAATGGCTAGACACGCTTACAACTGTGTGGGATTGTTGAAAATTTTAAACGATTCGAAACTAAACGGAACTCTTGGTGAAGATTTACGGTCTTGAGGACGTCTTAGCAATGATTTTTTAAAGGCATAATTCTGTATTTTTAACAAATTAATGAATTTTGGCGCTCTATTCAGCGACCGAGACTCTATAAGCAACGACTTCGTCTACTTAAACTGAAAGAAAAGAAAGTAAGTGTTTATTTCAATTCTTCTTATTATATTATTAAGTGTTTATTTTAATACAATGTATGTGCGAACAGAAAGTATTGTAACGGGTTTAAAACTCCGGCTCTCTCTCTGAAGAGATGAATTTGCACGTTTTGAACATCCCTGAACACGAATTAACTTTTTTCAGTTATGTCTATGTGTCTGCCTGTAGGTAGAATATCTTTTAAATAAATTGATCCATTTAAATGAATGAAATTTTGCACAATTATTTCAACCTGTAAACGTAAGATGAGGCCTATATTTAGGAAGATTGTACCAGAAAAAACTCCCAAATTTTTAAACATTTTATTCTGAAGTCATAAAATATTATAAAAAAATTACTAGCTTAAAAATGTTAAAAAAATAACTATTTTATTTGCAAATATTTATTTAAAAGGGTATGCCATTCTCATAGAATACTAACTTGCGCTCTTCTCGTTACATTTATTACACTTATTTTCTTTTATCTCTATCGGGAAAACAAAAAATCTGATGTGGACAGCACATGACTTTCCTTATATATATAATGCAATGAATTTACTACTTTACAGTATCAAAAAAATAGGTTATTCTTATAGTGGATACTTATATTTTTTCCAAGATATTGAATTTTCGTCAATTAGTCGTCATTTTTATACATTTGGCGAGATTTTTGTTAATTTGGTAAAATTAAAAAAATCGCTAAGTTGGCGACATTCCGGCCACATTCCTCGCCAAAATCTCGCCAAACGTTATAGACGAAGAAATAAGTTATTCTTAAAGCAGATAAATGACTATTAGCGTTCAAATACAAAAGTATTACTCAAAGTATCTGTTCTCATGAATGGAACGAGCTATATCCACGAGAATTATGTCAATTTATCGTAATTTATCACCAAATTTATCGCATGATATTATATATGAAAAGTGAACATATTTCTCAACAGTTAATATATATTTTTTTTAATTTATGGGATTTTTTGATAAAATTATTTTTAAAATGTGCAATATCTCGAAAACGGTTCATGCTAACGTTCTAAAATTTATGTCAATCGTTTTCTAAGGAAAAAATACATAAGAAATGTCTATTTGCGTAACTTTATTAAAGGTTTTGATTTTTTGATGATTTTTTCAAAATTTCACTCGAAAATTTAAGGGGTTCTGGAACGTTCGATTACGTTTAAAAATAATAGGCTTCCAGTATTCACGAATTGTGATTTTTTTACCAAACTTCATTCGAATCGCTTATTTGTCCGTGAGATATCGTCTCCACAGACTCACTGACACACACACACACAAACATCACCTCAAAAATGTTTGCTTCGTGTTCAGGGATGCTTGAAACGTGCTCTCTCGCCGAAAACTCGAATTCGAATTTTCGATCCCGTCAAAATACTTTCCTTATACATTATGTATATAAGGAAAGTAATACTATATATATTTTAGTATTATAATTATAAATAATATAATATTATTATTTAGTATTATAATTACAAGTTTTAAATAATTTAATTTTCTTTATTTCTATTGTTTTACAGATTTTTACATGTACTAAAATATTTTATATTTAATTAGTTGTCATACGTCCTGTACTTAGATCAAATCTTTTACCATTTTTGGCCAAAAGTAATTGTAAATTAAATGTGTTGACATCTTATCTAGCACTATTTTGTTTTCATAAAACACTTACTTTAAAATCTATATTGTGAAGATTAATGTGCGGGTCAGTGTCTGTTCCTCAATTTGTGAAGAATAATATTGAACTAGAAAACATTAAGTTTTGAACCAGTATATGCACTCAACTCCTAAATAACCTTGGACTCAAAATGTTGTTTACTTGATTTTCTATGGATATTTTGGACATTTTTTAAACTAAATGTCAATGAATGAGTCAAATTGAAAGTACATATTTCTTTATTCACATTTTTCGTCCACCGTTGAATTATATATTTCATAGCGTATTATTTCAATTGAGAACTTTACGTTGCTGAAAATTCATCGAAATTTCATATTGATTTTGAGAGAGAGAGAGAGAGATCCTATGCATGTCTGTAACGCTGTTCAGAAAGAGGGTCAATTTTTTTAAAGACAATATAAATTCAAAATTTACCAACTTTTCAAAAACTAAAATATTTTGTGAAAAAAATCAATAAAAACTAAAAAAATAAATAAGCATAAATAAGCATAAATGAGGAAATACAAGTTTTTCAATGTCCTTCTCTACATAACAGTGGCGCATGGAAAAGTAGAAAAGTAGTTTCAATGGCGCACGAAATTTAGCCAAATTGAAAATGTATTAGGCAAATGAAATAATTTCCACAATTTTGAATGACATCCATCTTGAAGGAGATTTATATATTGCTTCGAATTGAATTTGCCTACACCCTCAATTAGGTTCAATTTCCTGTGTCATTGCAATTTATTTTCTATTTTTTCCGAACGCTATCTGTTGTATACGGGCAGATATTGAAAAGTTTGTTTTTTCTCATTGATTTTTTACTTTTTAAATTTCATTTCTAGTTTCAGTTAAAACCGCGAGTTCTGACAGCAGAAATCGCGTTTTTAACACTTTACAACATAGTTGAAAAGTGTTTATGACTTTGGTCATTCTGTCTGTCTGTCTGTCTGTCCGTTCGCACGATAACTGCCGCAAAAATGGCTTTATCAGAAGGAAATTTTAGTATGTTGTTGAGACAGTCTGTGAACGTAGGAGAATGTAAATGAATAATTTCACCCAATTAGTTTTGGATTGAACCCGGGTTGAAAAAATGAAATACATTGAACCCCATGGGACCTAATTTTTGAAACATTTTTTAAGTAAAGTTAAAATTCACAAATTGCTTTGAAAATTTTCGAAAATATTCAAATTATCCCATAAAATATATAACAAAAATTTCAGCAAAATATGTTTGATAGTTATTTAATGAAAATTAAAATAATAATTACACCCATAAATTATGAAGTGATCACGTAATCCACTTCAAAATAAAATATGGCATGCATCTTTTTTTCTCAGAGTAAAAATTGTGATTTTTAAAGTTCTTTTAAATTTAGATTTAGTGTTTCATCCGTCCTAAAAACGCTTTATATTTGCATATTTTCTGTGTATCTATATTCTGCGCCAAAGCAATTACAATATTTTTGAGTTTAAATGACCATCAAACTTTGATTATTTCTACAACGAAGTCTAATTTTAATGCATGCAGAATGTAAACAAATCATGCTGTAAGATGAGTTGTCTAAGAATTGCTGATTTTTTTAACTCAAAATTATTTAACTGTGGAGTCTGAAATAAAAGCGTATGAATGAAATATTCACTGCTTTTACATAGAGAGCCAGACGATTTATATTTCGATGACGTCATTTGAATAAAGTTCATTTCTTTTTATGAAGTTTTCAGTTTTCAAGTAAAATAAATTATTGTAATTCTGTGATAATTAAAAAACTATCGTCGCTAAACCTATCGCATTTTAGAAATGTTTAAATAAAATTGCATTTCAGTTGGAAAGTGTTTCATAATCAATGCTTTATGTCTGATTGATCTTTCTTGTTTATTAATGAGATAGGTGTAGATCGTGCCAAAAGTGCCAAATTTTTGAAAATTTGAAAAAGAAAATCTGATATGGACAACACATAACTTTCCCCATATAATGCATGTACTTTCCTTCTTTCAATAATGGCGAACAAGATCCATGGCACAATATTTTTTTAATAATGAAATATACACTCACAATGTTCGCTTTTCTGGATGACGACATGTAAAGTTATTTTGAAGTAACAAATTAGTAAAACGCGTAAATCTAACTTGACAATTGGAAATATTGCTAACATCTACTAAGCAATATACTCCATAATGTTAAAATATGTTCATTATAATTTCTTCAATTTGACATCATTTTCCTAACTTTAGGGTCATTTTTGCCAATTTGGCGACATCTTCGTCAATTTGGCCCACACATTAAAAAGTCAAGTTGGCGATATTTTGCCAAATGAGTCGCCAACCGATAAAATTTTTGCCAAGCGTTACATATTTGATGATACTTACTACTGTTCATTTTTGTGTCTTTTTCTAGATGCATTTATCTGAAAAACCTGCACTATTTCGAGTAATGGTTCTGAGCGTTTTAAAGTTTATGTCATTCGTTTATAGTATAAAAATACGTGCAAAATGATTTTTTATTTAACATTATTAAATATCCTGATTTTTTTATTATTTTTTTAATTCATTCTTAAATTCAAGAGTCTTCCGAACGATCGACCGCGTTTAAAAAAAATGTTCCAGTATTTACAGGTCGTAATAATCGTACCAAATTACTTTCGAAACGCTCCATTCGTTCGTGATATATCGCATCCACAGACTCACGGGACACACACACACACGCACACATCAAATAAAAAACGTTCGATTCGAGGTCAGGGATGCTTGGAACATGCTCTTCCGTCTGAAACTCGATCTCGATATGCTTGGGGTTTCTGTAGGGGAAATCGGCGCTTTACGCAAAATGCAAACGCTTAGGACGCGTTTACCTCCGAACCTAATAAATAAAAATGTACATCATTTTTCTTGTTTTATCGGAAATAGGGTTCATGACATAAAAACAATTTCCATATTTTAATATTTTGAACTTTTCGTTTCGAAAAATATCTGTCCGAGAGGGTCTATTCCTCATTTTTCTTACTTCCACTAGAAATATCTTCGAAACTATAAAAGATAGATATGAATAGTAAACGACAAAAATATGTATTAGGAAATTTAGTTTCTTAGTCTATATTAATTTTTAAAAGAGTTATGGTTTCCGAGTAATCGTCTTGTCAAGTTGAAGAATATTGAAAATTTCCCCTGTTTCAAATTTGTATAATGTTTACATCTCAAAGCCTTAAAGTGGCTAGCTATATAAACTATAAGCAAGAATGTCTCTTTGAAAGCTCTACAAGTGTATATAATTGGATTTTGGATCGAACTCTTAGTTACTGAAGTATAATGGTTATAATTTCGATATTTTGTATTTTATCCTGGGTTTTCTAATGATCGGGAAAACTATAATATTTAAAATGTCACGAATATTGAAGCTCAATATATATTTACTTACTCCTTGATGCAAAAGTGCGAGATATTTTGTTTTGTTTTTAAAAAAAATTAGGAGGTTAAATGAACTTGGGAATTCTGAAGATGTTTAATGGTTGGCGAGGTTTGAAGAGAATATATGAAAATATATGTATTCAAATACGTATTTATGTGCCGCCAGACAAGTTTATAAATTGACTTAACTGTAAAATCTCGTCAGATATATTGTATAAGTTTAATTTATATACCGCAAAGCAAATTAATAAAATAATTGAATAGTTTGACGTGAAGTCCAGGGTCGAAGTATCCAGATGAAATCGGAGCGAAAACTAAAAGCTCTAGCTGCTAGCTATAAGCAAAGAGAGAGTAATTTGTAGCACTTTGAAAACCTGTAAACTAAAAAAATGAGTCTGAAAAAAAAATTAAATAAACTTATTGAACTTTACTAAAGTTTTCTTTTACTAAATATTACTCACACAAAATCATTTCGACTGCATCTGGCTAGAGTCACCATTAATTTTTTTCTGTTTATTTTACCTAACCACGCCCTCTATTCAATGCAGCGTTCTGAGGAAAGAATGATAATTTTTTTTTTGTATACTTTACCTTGCCACACAGTCTGTGCGATGCGACGTCCTTGAGTGCATCCATAGCTAAATTGAACTAGCCAAGCCAAGACGATATATACCATTAGTCTAGTTAATAATGACATTTTTATTAATTTGACAATTTAAATAAAGTCACAAAGCTGCCGATATTCCGCCAAATTAGTCACCAAAATTTCGCCAAACATCACGGACCGAAAATTAGGTTATTCTTGTAGTAGATAAATAACTATTAGTAAATTGTAAAGCGTCAAGATACAAGATTAGTACCCAAAGTATCTTCTTTCTTGAATAGAACGAACTAGAGCCACGAGAATAGTGTTAACAAATTTATCGCAAAATCTTACATATGAAAAGTGAACATATTTCACAATAGTTAATGCTTTTTATAATTTTATGTAATCTTTTTGTACATTTAATTAAAAAATGGGCGATATCTCGAAAACAGTGTACGCTAGTGTTCAGTTTACGTCAATAGTTTTTTAATGAAAAATTACATACAAAATGATTATTTGTGTATTATTGAAAGTTTAGACTTTTTAATGAATTTTTCAAAACTTCGTTCAAAAATTTGGAGGTGTTTCGAACACTCGATTGTGTTTAAAATGTATAAACTTATAGTATTCACTGATTGTGACGTTTGTACCAAATTTCGTTCGAATCGCTCCATATGTTCATGAGATATTGTCTACACAGGCACACGGACACACAATCACAAACACACACACCTTTTATCTTATTTAAATGATTTATACTACTATTAATGATTTATACACTAAATGATGATTTATAATACTAAATTGTTGATTTCCTTTTAAGAGAAATAGTTCAGGAAATGAAGAATAGATGGCCGCCTTGGAAATGCCAATGTATAGACATAGACAGAGCCATCTATTTCTCATCTACCGAACTGTTTCTCCTAGAAATATTTATCTCTAAGAGAAATAGTTCAGAAAATAAGCAAAAGATGGCGCGCGGGTAAAAGTCAACATTAAGACATTGTCTATTCGCGAGGGAGAAAAAGTCAATGGATTTCTTACGCCATCTATTTCTCATATCGCAAACTATTTCTTTTAGCTACAGTTTAATCATTTACGTTTTAAGGTAGGATAAATTTTATTATTTTAATTGCAGTCCAAAAAAAAAAATGATACGGCAATTTGTAACAATCCATTATAAAGATCAAATACTAAATCTGGAAATAACAAAGTGATAAACTTGCAGTTTTCTAAAGCATTACTTATCAACCTTTATGAGATCGCGACCTGGAAAATTATTTTTCATAAAACGGGGACCCGGTCCCAACAAATTTACTCGTACATTAACATAAGTATTAATAATTAATCACGGCATAATCATAAAGCGTATTAGTACCTTTATGTATATACGGTGTGGTATTTTGATAAATATAAAATTACATTTAAATAAATTATCAATCACTGTACAAATGAAAGCATACTGTAATTTCCTCAGACCAACATCATTCAATTAATTTGTGCGTATTTTCACTTACATATCCCATCCTTATCACTAAAACTTTATAATATTATTCAGTATAAAATGTATTATTCTATTATTAAATTGATTTTACTGATGTCTGTTTGAACTGAAAAAACTGTATTGAGAGAGAAAAATATTTATCTATTGTAATTCGCCACAGAAGTCAGCTGAGAAGTCCTTTATTCATATCACTGACATTTGCTACATAGATGTTATTTAAGCGTTCTAGTTCTGAGCTTTTCGACACATTCACGAATATTATTCTCCTTCTATCAAATATTTATTTTTAAAAAAAATGCTTAGAAAACCAAAACGACAAATTCCTAGATAAATTCTCATTGCCCGAAATAATTGATGCCAGGGCCAGGTACCGTCGGGTACCCCAACCACGCAGGAGAAGAAGAAAACCACGTTTAAAAAGGAGATTGGAATAACATAATCCTGTGAAATCGTCGATCTCTGTGGCATATGCAAAAATACTCAAATTTATAAATTGAGGAAGAAAATATAACTTCAAGGGTTATATATGCTTATTTAGGAATTTACCATTTATTTATTTTAAAACAAATTTCACAATTAAGTGCATTCGGGTCTCCAAATGTAAAGATATGACTTTATTCCATCTTTATAAAAAAAAAATGTGAAGCTTGAAAAGTCCATTGATAAGCGTGAAAAGCGTAAAAAAATCCATTGCTAGTGAAAAATCCCTTACTGCGTCAGTTCAGTAAATAAATACTAGTTCTCAATCCCAAAACAAATCAGCTCAAACAGATCTCTATTCAAAATATTTTCTAAAAAATCTTATTAAAATGATAAACATTTCAAAAGATATTAATAACTGCTGTCTGCTGGGAAGTAGCTCAAGCAACTCTGGGTAGTAATTCACAGGGAAAACTGAAAATTTGATTTGGACAGCACATGACTTTCCCTACAGATTCAATTCAATTTCTCTTTATTCCTTTAATAATTCATTAAATTGAGTTTAATTGCACAAAATAACACACATAATTATTTGAAACAACACTGAATTTTCACTTCTATATCAATTTTCGCTTTCATTTAGCAACTGGCGTATTCTCAAAATCGCCGTAGTAAAATTGCGAAAAAACTAAAACATCTCGAAAACGGCTAGATCTAGAGTAATGGGGTTGGTCTTATTCTTTTCATCATCAAAAATTGTGTATAAAACAAGAATTTACTTGATATATTTGATTATACGTAATATTTTATTTTGGATTTTGGCGATTTTTGCGAGCCATTTCGCAAAAAAGGCAAGTTCTTTTATCTCGAATAGCACCAAAATCTAATCAGCACCAGAACAATCCATAAGTGACCTACCTATAAAATATTATGAAATTGAGTCCATTAACTTTTGAGTTAGAGTGGATACATACATTGCACAGCCAGATACACACACACACGCGCGCGCGCGCGCGCGCGCACAGACGTCACGCTAAGAATAGTTTGTCATGCTCTAGAGGTCCCAAAATGTAGATCCGTCGAAAACTCGAATTACGATTTTCAACATGATTCCAATACTTTCCCTATAGATTACCATGTATTGCAGGGAAAGTAAAAAGAGAAAATTCCGCGCCATACACCCGTCTTTGAACACAATCAACCCGAGTATTTAACTACAATTTTGCGTGATACGGAAGATGCAAAAGACTGATCACGTGTCCTTTTGGCCTCTTGGCTTAGAATTTTGTTCCCGCACTAGAAATGGATGCCTTGTTAAATTATGCGATAAACAGTGCAAAGTCAAGAAGATCCACTCATGGAGTTAACGAGAAGGAGATAAAACTCCTATGGATGGAATTCTTGAAAATGCCATATCGCTTTGGGAATTATATCTAGATGTGGCTAGTGTTAGTAAAGCGCCCTTTGTTTCCATTTGACATAGTAGAGAGACATGGTATTGAATATATGTACTTTTTATTATTTGTAAATTAAGATTCCCTAATTATCAGTATACTTATTCAGTATTTTTTCACAGTTGTAGGACAGGATTCAGAATATAGGGCGATAAAAATAAATTGAAAGGTAAAATAATTTTGAATACGTAGTAATATTCTTTATTGTTTCAGTTCTAATTTACATTGCTCTACTCATTTACTTCTACAAAATGGACAATTTAAATAAATATTTTAAGCCTTTTGCCATAGAAATACATATAATGCAGGGCGCTTACCTTATCGCAGCGCTACCTGAATGATTGTCTCAAATGATATTGGCATTTTCTCAGTATGGAATTTTAACTCATTACCTTTACCTCCATAGATCCACTCTTAATATCACGTTCTACTTCCTTAGTGTCAAATGTGGTCAACAGTCATCTATTCTGTTGCCTAATTAATATCACGTTCTATTTCCTATAGTCACCTATTCACGTTCTATTTCCTTTAGTCACCTAATCTGTTGCCCAATTAATATCGCGATCTATTGCCTTAGTGTCAAACGTGATCATCAGTCACCTTTTCTGTTGCCTAGTCAGCCTATAAATCACGGAAAAAATCATGCTACGTACAGAGCAAAGCCGATTTTAAATAATCGGCTTTGAAGAATATATTCATAACTGATGAAAAATATATGATGTGCACAGCACGCGACATTCCCTACATAATGTAATGACCTTCTTTAACGTCAAACTAATGATGTCCGAGATCCATGGCGCATTGTTATAACGTTGAATTTTACATTAACCTTGGATGCTTTATAGATTTGTGCGAAATACAAGTACCCAATTAACTTGTATTTCGCACAAATCTAAGTTAACAATTGGAAATAGAAATATTGTTAGTATCCGCTAGCAATATAGTCCATATATTTAACGATTTTAATTATTAGCAAATATTGAGTTTGCATCAATTTTGGCGTCATTTTGCGATATTTTCTTCAATTCGATAACATTTTCAAAATATTGCCAAATTTTCGATATTTCACTAAATTTATCGCCAAGGTCAACCTCTTTTAAGGATACTAGCTACTTATTATAAAAGTATTTAACTTTTTTGATATATTTATTGGAAAACGTGCTATATCTCGAGAACGGTTTCTACTAGTGGTCTAAAATTGATGTCATTATTTTTCTAATGATGCATTACGTAAGAAATGATGATTCATTTAACTTTATTCCGGGCTTTTTAATGATATTTTTCAGAAATGCATTCGAAAATTCGGACGTCTTCCGTACATTCGATAGTGTTTAAAATCAATTCGGAAATTTGAGGATTTTTTCGAACGTTTGATCGCGTTTAAAATCAATAGGGTTCCAATATTCACCGATTGTAATAATTATACCAAATTACTTTCTAATCGCACCGTTTTATCGTGAGATCTTGCTTCCACAGACTCACAGATACACACACTAACATACACACATACACTAACATACACACACACTAACATACACTCCCCCACTTGGTTCCGGGGTAAATTGGGTGGCATGTTCCCGGCCGTCTAAACAGTTACCTTACACCTTTCTGGTAGATCGGACGGTCTGGGTTTCAACAACAACACTAACATACACACATACACTAACATACACACATTAACATACATACACACTAACATACACACACTAACATGCACACACACACTAGCATACACATACACACATTAACATATACACACACTAACATATATATACACACTAGCATACACATACACACTGGCATACACACACACTAACATACACACACTAACGTAGACACACTATAACATACACACACTATAACATACACATTAACATACACACACACACTAACATACACACACACACTAACATACACACACACTAACATACACACACACTAACATACACACACACTATAACATATATTCATACTAACATACATACACACATACGTACAGGCATCATCTGAGAAACGTTCGATTCGAATTCAGGGAAGCTTGAAATGCACTCTTCCATCGAAAACTCGAATTTGAATTTTAGACCCCGTCACAATATTTGTTTCTATACATTATACTATATATGTAGGAAATATACGTGCACTTATTTGTATTAAATAATGCAAAAATTAATTACTTTCCCTACATGCATAGTATAATCTATATAGGGAAAGTATTGTGACGGGGTCGAAAATTCGAATTCGAGTTTTCGAGGAAAGAGCACGTTTCAAGCATACCTGAACTCAAATAAAACTTTTTTGAGGTGATATATGTGTGTGTGTGTGTGTGTGTGCGTGTGTGTGTGCGTGTGTGTGTATGTGTGTGTGTGTGTGATATCTCAAGAACGATTGGAGCATTTTAAACGAAATTTGGTACGATTATTAGATTCGGTAAATACTGTAATCCTATTGATGTTAAACGTAATCGAATGGTCGGAAGACCCCACGCCCCAAATTTTCAAATGAAGTTTAAAAAAAAATCATTTAAAAATTCGAACCCTCAATAATGTTACATAAATATTCATTTTTTATGTAATTTTTCATTAGAAAATAAATGTCATAAGCTTAACAAAACAAAACAAAACGTTTTCGAGATATATTGCAGATTTTTCAATTAAATTTATAAAAAAAGTTACATAAAATTAAAAATGTATTAACTTTTTGTGAAATATGTTCACTCGTCATGAGCAATATTATGCGACAAATTTATTAACATCGTTCTCGTGAATCTATTTCGCTCCATTCACAAGAAAAGATACTTTGTGTAATAGTTTTGTATAATGACACCTAAGAATTCACCAATAGTCATTGATTTATATATAAGAAAAGCCCTTCTATGCATCTGCTTGTAACACTTGGCCATACGTTTAGCGTAATACCGCCAACATGGTGGCGTTTTTTAAAGAAAAATCGAAAATATCACCAAAATTTCACATATAACTCTAAATTAACGAAAAAACTCCAAATTGATAGATTAATTAAAATATTTTAATATGTGGACTAAATTACTTATTGCAGATGCTATCAATATTGATAAATTACCAAGTTAGATTTGCTCGAAATATAAGGAAATAGGGTAAGTTCTTCGAAACAGTTTTACATATTTTATCCAGAAAAGATGTCAAATGTTCAATTCAACATTGTAAACATTGTACCGTGAATCTTGTACATCATTTCCTCTCTATAAAAGAAGTAAATTTATTGCATTATATAAAGAAAGTCATGTGCTGCCTTCATTATATTTTTATTACTTTCCTTATATACATAATGTATAAGGAAAGTATTGTGACGGGGTCGAAAATTCGAAATCGAGTTTTCGACGGGAGAGCACGTTTCAAGCATCCCTAATCACGAATCAAACATTTTTGAAGTGATGTCTGTGTGTGTGTGTGTGTGTGTGTGTGTGTATGCGCGTGTGTGTGTGTCAGTGAGTCTGTGGAGACGATAACTGACGAACGAATGGACCGATTCGAACCAAATTTGGTACAAAAATCACAATCCGTAAACACTGGAAGCCTATTGTTTTTATACGTAATCGAATGTTCAGAACCCCCCTAAATTTTCGAATAAAATTTTGAAAAAATCGTCAAAAAATCGAAACCACTAATAAAGTTACGCAAATAGACATTTCTTATGTAATTTTTCATTAGAAAACGATTAACATAAATTTTAGAACGCTAACATGAACCGTTCTCGAGACATTGCACATTTTTCAAAAAAATTATTAAAAAGTCATATAAAATGAAAAAAAAATATTTCCTATTGAGAAACTTGTTCACTTTTCATATGTAATACCATGCGATAAATTGGATGGCATCACTCTCGTGGATCTAGCTCGTTCCATTCATGAAAAAAGATACTTTGAGTAATACTTTTGTATTTGAACGCCAATAGTCATTTATCTGTTGTAAGAACAACTTATTTCTTCGCCCATAACGCTTGGCGAAATTTTGGCGACGAATTTGGCGGAATATCGCCAACTTGGCGGCTTTTTGAAATGTTGCCAAATTAACGAAAATCTCGCCAAATGGATAAAAATAACGCTAAATCAATGAAAATGACGACTAATTGTCGAAAATTCAATATTTTGGAAAGAATATTAGTATCTACTATAAGAAAAAACCTATTTTTTTTACTGAAAAGTAGTAAATTCATTACATTATATAAGGAAAGTCATGTGTTGCCCACATCAGATTTTTTCTACATATTGCTCTATTTTCACTAATGATTATTGTAATGATAATGAGTATTCCACCCAATGTTGCCATTCAGGGAGAAAACGTTGAAATTCACATCACTTTATAACACAAAAAGTGGTTCGATTTGAAAAAATAAATCTACCACGGAAAATTCGAATTCGAGTTTTCGACAGGAGAGCACGTTTCAAGCATTCCTGATCACGGATCAAACATTTTTGAAGTGATGTCTGTCTGTGTATGTGTGTGTGTGTGTGTGTGTGTGTGTGTGTGTCAGTGATTCTGTGGAGACGATAACTGACGAACGAATGGACCGATTCGAACGAAATTTGGTACAAAAATCACAATCCGTAAACACCGGAAGCCTATTGTTTTTATACGCAATCGAATGTTCAGAACCCCCCCCCCCCCCCCTAAATTTTCGAGTGAAATTTTGAAAAAATCGTCAAAAAATTAAAACCGCTAATAAAAGTTGCGCAAATAGACATTTTTTATGTAATTTTTCATTAGAAAACGATTGACATAAATTTTAGAACGCTAACATGAACCGTTCTCGAAATATTGTACATTTCTCAAAAAAATTATTAAAAAGTTATATAAAATGAAAAAAATATATTTCCTATTGAGAAACATGTTCACTTTTCATATGTAATACCATGCGATAAATTTGGTGACATCAATCTCGTGGATCTAGCTCGTTCCATTCATGAAAAAAGATACTTTGAGTAATACTTTTGTATTTGAACGCCAATAGTCATTTATCTGCTGTAGCAACTTATTTCTCCGTCCATAACCCTTGGCGAGATTTTGGCGATGAGATTGGCGGAATGTCGCCAACTGGGCGACATTTTTAATTGTTGCTAAATTAACAAAAATCTCGCCAAATTGATAAAAATGACGCTAAGTCAATGAAAATGACGACTAATTGAAGAAATTTCAATATCTTGGAAAGAATATAAGTATCTACTATAAGAATAACATTTCTTTTAACTGTAAAAGTAGTGAATTCTTGCATTATATAAGGAAAGTCATGTATTGCCCACATCAGATTTTTTACTTAACGTGATAATATTTGCTCATAACATATTTTTGTATTTACCTAATATCTATTTTTCCCTTCTCTAAAATTCCTTTAAAGGAAACACTACCTTTACTGTTATAAGACAAACGTCATTGCGATCAGGCCCGGCTTCGTGATCTAGTCGACAAATTTGCCAAAATCTTGCCAACTTGGCAGCTTTTAGAAAGTTTGACCAATCCATGAACCTCACCAATTAATGAAAGATATAAATAGCAAGCATATTGCAGGCTCAAATACGATTTATGGAATAGATATTGCATTTAGGTTGCAATTTTAGTTTTATATTATGGAGAGCAAATGAAGCAACTCTAGTCATAAAAAAAAAAATCTGATGTGGGCAACACATGACTTTCCTTATATAATGCAATGAATTTACTACTTTTACAGTTAAAAAAATGTTATTCTTATAGTTGATACTTATATTCTTTCCAAGATATTGAATTTTCTTCAATTACTCGTCACTTTCATTGATTTAGCATCATTTTTATCAATTTGGCGAGATTTTTGTTAATTTGGCAACAATTAAAAATGTCGCTAAGTTGGCGACATTCCGCCAAATTCGTCGCCAAAATCTCGCCAAGCGTTATGGACGGGGAAATCAGTTATTCTTACAGCAGATAAATGACTATTGGCATTCAAATACAAAAGTATTACTTAAAGTATCTTTTTCCATGAATGGAACGAGCTAGATCCACGAGAATAATGTCACCAACTTTATCGTATGGTATTACATATGAAAAGTGAGCATGTTTCTCAATAGGAAATATATATTTTTTATTTTATATAACTTTTTGATATTTTTTTTTAATGTGCAATATCTCGAGAACGGTTCATGTTAGCGTTCTAAAATTTATGTCAATCGTTTTCTAATGAAAAATTACATAAGAAATGCCTATTTGTGTAACATTATTAGCGGTTTTGATTTTTTGACGATTTTTTCAAAATTTCACTCGAAAATTTAGGGGGGTTCTGAACATTCGATTGCGTATAGAAACAATAGGCTTCCAGTATTTACGGTTTGTGATTTTTGTACCAAATTTCGCTCGAATCGGTCCATTAGTTCGTCAGTTATCGTCTCCACAGACTCATTGACACACACACACACACACGCACACACACACACACACACACACACACACACACAGACATCACTTCAAAAATGTTTGATTCGTGATCAGGGATGCTTGAAATATGCTCTCCCGTCGAAAACTCGAATTCGAATTTTCGACCCCGCCACTACACTTTCCTTATACATTATGTATATAAGCAAAATAAAAATTATTTTAAGGAAAGTGTTGGACTATGAGTTGACATTGTTAAGCAGGAAACTGCTTCAATGATATGTTGCAACACTACCAAAAGATTTTTAGAAACTCCACTATAACGGCAGAAAATACAGAAATTGACAAAAAAAAACCTAATAAAAATGATTGGTTGTTCCACTTAGAAACGATTTGCAGCAATGTTACAATCGATGTAGATAAATTTAGAATATATGCTCGAGAAACAACCAATTTAACTATATCGTTATACCCCTGATGTAACATTGCAGAAAATTCCTATATCCATAAAAGTGTTGTGCATGGAATGGAAATACTAGGGCGTGTGCTTTGCCTATGAGTTCAGGAAGAGGTAAGTAGCCTCTATTACCAGCATTATCCTATCTATCAGGAAGTTCCATTGTTAGCAATAAAAACATCACAATCCGTATACACTGGAAGCCTATTGTTTTTATACGCAATCGAATGTTCAGAACCCCCCTAAATTTTCAAATGAAATTTTGAAAAAATCGTCAAAAAATCAAAACCACTAATAAAGTTACGCAAATAGACATTTCTTATGTAATTTTTCATTAGAAAACGCTTGACATAAATTTTAGAACGCTAAGATGGACCGTTCTCGAGATATTGTACATTCTTTAAAAAAATTATCAAAAAGTCATATAAAATTAAAAAAAATATTTCCTATTGAGAAACATGTTCACTTTTCATATGTAATACCATGCGATAAATTGGGTGACATCATTCTCGTGGATCTAGCTCGTTCCATTCATGAAAAAAGATACTTTGAGTAATACTTTGAACGCCAATAGTCATTTATCTGCTGTAAGAATAACTTATTTCTTAGTGCATAACGCTTGGCAAGTTTTTGGCGACGAATTTGGCGGAATGTCGCCAACTTGGCGACTTTTTGAAATGCTGCCAAATTAATGAAAATCTCGCCAAATGGATAAAAATGACTCTAAATCAATGAAAATGACGACTAATTGTCGAAAATTCAATATCATGGAAAGAATATTAGTATATACTGTAAGAAAAACCTATTTTTTTACTGTAAAAGTAGTAAATTCATTAATTATATAAGGAAAGTCATGTGTTGCCCACATCAGATTTTTTATTAAAAACAATATTAAAATAGTGTGTTTTTATTTATATATATATTCTAAAAATTGTATTAACCATTAACATTTTTTGTAAAATATACTTATCTAATTTTTTTTCTTCATTTAATTACATTAAAAAAAAACAAAAAAAAAAACACGGTTTCACGCAGAAACACGTAATTAACTTATTAACTTTAACTTTTGTGGCATAAATAAACATCTAAAATGTGTCTTTGAGTTTCTAATTACAAATTTAGAGATTGAAAAAATTATTTAATTTTCGTGAAATTAAATTTCGGATTCATAACTAAAACTTCATAAAGAAATTGTAAATCACTAAATTAACTTTCGGAAAATTAAAAAGTGTGAATTTTTCAATTGCACATCTCTCTCCCTAATGTTTTTTTCTGGCAACGCCAGTTACAGATAGGCAAGGCTGACTTTGTCGGTTACCACAGAGACATGTAAAGTTGTGGCGTACTAATGCTGCACTTAACGACTGTTTGATGTTGATGAAAGCAAAGTCGATCTTACCGTTATTTACTGTGCAAGGTGTGCGATTTCAAACAAGAGCTTCCCTGGAGCCAAGCTGCCCAAGCGACGGTTTGGGGCTTCATGTTTGCAGAGGGTCTAAAAATTTTGTATATTTCTATTATCGGCCATAATGCCGATAATAGAAAAGAACAGCACCGACCCAAATTCGAAGATTAACCAGAATTAAATTCATCTTCAGGTCTGAGTATTTAATTCTAATTAACCCAAACAAATGCCTGTTTCAGATTGGGCAATAGTACATTATTATAAATGCCCAAATTCAGACTACAGGCACCAAAAGATGAAAAATGGAAGATAAGAAAAATTAGGGAATCTAGTATTACCATGAGGCAGGAACCCTTCTTCTTTCTCCACGTGTAATTGCGATCAACCGCAAATCGAGAAGCACCGAAATGAAAATGACGAAATACAACCTAGGAGGCAGAACGAACTTCACAGCGACCCTCCCAGACCCTCCAGTGAGTCAGAGCCGGATATAGGACAATTGTCCATATAAGTAAGACAGAATATGAACATGGAACATAGATGAAAATTCTTACTAAACAAGTGATTCATAGAAGAAATGGATAAACGAGAATGCCACTATGCACCATTATAAGGGCGCTCAAAATCGTAGTAATTGGCTAAAGTTACAATATTTTAGCAATAATAAAATTCAAAACATTAATATTAATGTGTCTTATTTCCCGATTTTTTTATTTTTCTAATTTTTTTAGTTTATTTTATTATTATTCATTTTTATTCAATTATATAATTAATAAATAATTATAATAATTTTTTTTTTGTCTCCATATTATTAGCCACTATAATTGGGAAAGTTGTCTTGGATGTTATCGAGTGGAAGTTGATATACTGAGTTAATAATTTTAATAACGAATTTGGGAGGATATGCATAGTCGCTGTACTCAATATTCCATAAAATGTGCTAATTTATACTTTTCATCACAAGTTTTATTGATTCTAAAAACCTGGTTTATTATAATATTTCTAAAAACTGATATATGCAAACAAGAGTCAAAGTGTTGAATTGTTTATATATTAAATTTAACATCTTGTCTTTTATCATATAAGTTTATAGCTAGATTACAATTTTGTAAATCTAAATTTAAATCTAAAAAGTTTGCATCATTAGAGCCATTATTACTTGCATTTAATTGTAAATTATTAGGATAAAAGTTAAATACTATAGGGATATTATAATGGGATGCACATAATATGTCATCTAAATATCTAAACATGTGCATATTATGCAATCCTGGATTAATGTTCTTTTCATAGAAGAATAAATACAAATTAGCTAATAATGATGAGGCACACACCCCTTGTGGAATACCAAACTGTTGCTTAAAAAAAGTACCACCATGTTGAATATAATTCTCATAGAGAGTGAAATTAAGAAGTTTTTTAAAAAAGAAAGTTGAATATTTTAGGGTGATATTATATTTTTCAAGGATTCCTAAAATAATTCTATACAGGTCATCTATGTCAATATTATTCAACAAATCTTTGAAATCAAAAGTATAAATACTATGAATATTAAGAAGAGTTTTTAATTTCTTAACTCATTCAAAACTGTTTTTTACAATATGACAATTATTTGAGATATCATCTGACAAAGATACTTCATTTAAGATTTTTAATAATAATTCATCAGTGTATTATATATACCAGAGATGGATCATTTATTGAACTTGTTCTGTATAGCAAAAATGAAAATAAGATGGTCTGAAGTGAATATTTGATATCAAAAATGATTATACGATAAGCTGGTGAAGATGATAAATAAAACATTATAAATAAAAAAGGTACTAAATTGGTATAAAATACCCCTTTGTTCCATATATAAGTTAATGAATTGAAAAAAAAATTACACACACACACACACACACATATATATATATATATATATATATATATATATATATATAATACTACTTGACAGTGAAAAGGAGGCACCAAGAAAGAGTGGGCAGAAAGTGATAAAAATCGGCAAACAGAGAGAGACAGCAACGAACAATAAGTGATGTTTATTGCAACATGATACACCTATACACTGAGCGACAACACCGTTTGATCAGTAGGTTCTAGGACCACCTCCGGCGACGATACAAGCAGCAACACGTTTAGGTACAGAGTCAATGAACATGCGGATGGTGTCCTGAGGAATGACTGCACATTCTCTGTCAACCATTTGCCAGAGTTCGTCTGCTAAACGAGGCGGTTGCTGTGCACGTAAGCGACGTCCAATCACGTCCCAGACGTGTTCGATTGGTGAGAGATCAGGGGAAACTGATGGCCAGGGAAGCACCTAGGTACCTTGTATAGCATGTTGGCTGATGCATGCCGTGTGTGGTCGGGCGTTATCCTGCTGTTAAATGGCATTGGGCACCCCCTGATGGAAGAGTAGTGTCACAGGAAGAGTAGTAGCACGTCATCCACATATCGTTGGGTCATCATAGTGCCCTCAATACGGACCAGAGGTGACCTGCTATCGTAGGTGATGGAGCCCCAAACCATGATGCCGCGTTGTCAAGCAATGTGGTGTTCCACAGATGCGGTCGGATTGGACCTGTAACCACTTCGACGCTAGACTCGTACACGGCGACTGTCATTGCTAAAACAGAAGCGTGACTCATCTGAGAACACGACCCTGTACTATTCCGCCGTCTACGTGACTCTATCCCGATACCATTGCAAACGGAAACGTCTGTGCTGTTGGGTCTATAACAGTCTTCTTAATGGGCGCCATGAGTACAGGTCGTCGGAGACCAATCGGCGGATAATGGTCCTGGTCGATATGGGAGCATCAAGGGCATCCTGCACATGCTGCAAAAGGGCGACTGAAGTAGCCTGCGGGGCCGCCAACTCTTACCGGCGGATGCGTCGGTCCACGCGTGCTGACATCGCTCTGGCCGTACCGCCACCCTTCAAACGTGCCACATTCCCTTGTTCCAACCATCTTCGTCACAGCCGGAGCACCGTGGACGCATGTAGATGGCTGTCCACTGAGATTTGACGTATGGACCAACCTGCCCTTCTGAGTCCGATCACCATACGCGTGAAATCGTCTGTCTGCTGGAACTGCCTCGCTTGGCGGCGGCCAGGCATTCTCTGATACGGTACTACACGTTTCCTGTGAGACAAAAAAATAATGCAAAATGATTTTCCTGGTAGACAGAGCAGCGCGATTATTGCCGATTCTGCAGGTTCCTTCCCTTATATCTCACTCAACGTGAGCGGAACAGCTGCGCATTTCGTATCATTCACATAACTCAGTGTACTGCGTCTACTCTGGAATTTGTTTATTTTTCTGCCCACTCCTTCTTGGTGTCTCATTTTCACTGTCACGTAGTATATATACATTTTTAATCAATTATCCGATAATTTATTTTGTGCTTATGCAAGTTAATATATATATATATATATATATATATATATATATATATGTGTGTGTGTTACCGACAAAGTATGAAAAACAGGCATTGTATAGAATACCTAGGCATTCTATAAAATGCATGACGTTTTTTGGCAAAGTATGAAATGTCTGTTTTATATTTTATATACTTTCCCTAGGCATTGTATAGAAACGCGTTCCCTAGACATTGTATAAAATATAACATTTTCGGCGTCTTTTGTCGCTCTTTTGTCCCCTTTTATCGCCAAGTTAAAAATCAGAAAATTTTCTGATTTTCGTGTGTGCTCTATAAGCCATAGAACACCTGTCACACAAACAGCTATTGCTACGTGCGACCTCCGACAGCCAGCGGGTCCAGATTCTGTAAGGTTTTTTAGCGGGCGAGCGTAACGAGTTAAGCCAGCAAAGCGGGCGTAGGTTCATGTTTGATTTGCTACACATCAACTGTTGCATAAACAGCGAAAAAAGGAGGACAGAAGATCAAGAAAACCGCGGAAAACGTTGTCAAAATGAAAAGTTGCGATTTTTACCTTAGCGACAAAAGACGCAGAAGCAGTTACCAGAATAGAATGTTCTCCAAATCATAACAGGGATTGCCAAAATCTCACCTAAAATCGCCAAAAATGAAACTTTTTTACATTTCTGTAAAAAAGTCCCGTATCTTACATAGTTACAGATTGTACTTTTTACATCTTCACATGCATCTTTTAAATAAAAGCCTTTTTCACACTTTGCCGAAATACTATTTGTCATTCTATACAATGCCTAGGTATTCTACATAATGCCTAAGGAAAGTGTGTAAAATATTAAAATAAAACAGACATTTCATACTTTGCCTAAAAACGTCACGCATTCTATACAATGCTTGCTTTTCACACTTTGCCGGTAACATATATATATATATATATTAGCTTACATAAAAATTAAAAATGCATTGTCCGATAATTGATTTTTGGGATTTGTGAGTTTTATTATATTTAGTGTTCATTTCAGATGAAGCCTTTCATGAAAGTTCCTTTGGGGTCTCAGAAAATGTATGGACGATTCTGATTTCAAACAGTGGGATGTCTTTTATCCAATGATATTTAAATGTATATCCTTGTCAACTTCACTTATAAAAATTTTTCGTAAAAGTTTTGGCATACAAATCGAGTAAAAAGAAAATATCGATTTGCGCAAGCCAAGAATCTAATTTATAGATAAAAAATTTTATCTCAATTTAAGGCAATTTTATGAAATTTGTTCCCCTGTCTGTCATTTGCAATAAAACGAAAATGAAAATTTTCTCGTAGTACGTACAATCTTTTTTTTTTTTATCCGTCTTTTAAATTTTTTTTTTTAACAAAATTGCTTATAAGATCTTATAATTAATTTATTTCACACATTAAACAAAAGTTTTTATCAAATATTGGGTGCTGGAAAGCGTTAACAAACGCGAAACCTGTCCATCAATCCTGGTCACATGATTCCTATTCCTAGGACGCTTCCTACTTGCGCTGCGGACAGTACCGTCGCCAGAAGAAAAAAGATTTCGGTGGGGCTTTGGTAACCCAAATATTTTGTTTCCCATTTCTGTAAATGTAATTTATCCGAACTTTAATGTGTTTTGATGGGTTCCTAGGAACGGTTATAACACACACACACACACACACACACCGTGGCGACACCACTGTCTGCGGGTTTTGTGAGTGTAAAATAATCTATCATAATATTAAAATACAAATTTGTTATAAATGTTATTTCTACCCATAGATGGCGCCACCACATCATTGAAAATACATTTTTTACAGTAAAAAATGAGATAGCATTTTGTTGTACATTTCGCTATACACTATTAAAAGAACTGGTGAAAATTACCGCTAATGCCATCCGATTATGCTAAAAAAGGGTATAGCCCCGTATCTTTAGACGAAGACGACAGATATTCTCGCTACCAAGAGGTATTTTTCACTTTTTTTTTTTTTTCAATCATCTGAACATTTTACTTTCACTTGCTTCCGCCAACCTGTTAATCATATCTAAAAGTGTCCAATGCCAAGTTTGATAGGAAAAGAATGACTTGTTTTCGAAACGGCAAAATTGTTCATTTCAGTACATTGCGTTTTGCGTAATATGTTTTATCACGGCTTTATTTCCCCCCCCCCCCTTTTGTCACAAGAAGTAAACGAGGTTTTTATAATGTAACTTAATTGAATTGTTTTGAGAACAGGATATTTTCACAACGCGAAATGGATCGCCTAACCCCTCCGAATCAAAATATTCAGATAAATTCACTCTAAGAAAGCTTTATCATACTGTTTGCTCTTTTAGATCTGATGTTCTCCATATATCTTCCAAGCAGTAGCGTAGCCAGGATTTTTTTTTTCGGGCGATTTGAGGGGGGGGGGGAGGGAGAGAGAGACAAATGACTTTTTTTTCCATTTCTCCAAGTATCATTTACTCCTTCAATGGGTTCTGATGGACTTCTGACCAAGAGGGGCGATTATGGCCCTTCCCTTTCCCTTGGCGACGCTACTGCCTCCAAAAACACCACCCATAACAAGTACCTCAGACGTATTTTTCTCCCGGATCCCCATCCTTTTATGATACAATTAACATCAATCAACCAAGGTCGCCCCATAAGGGAAACGAACACCTATCTTTAGATATCCTAGTAGAGTTCTACTACGATATCTACGCACCTATCGAATGGGAGGGGGGGACTCCGGACCCCTTATAAAAAATTTTTAGAAAGATGGACATGAAAATTTACCTCGAACCGTTTCTCGAGATATTGCACATTTTTTTTTTCAAATAAATTGATAAAAAAAAATTGGCATAAAACTTTAACGTTAGTAAGAATCGTCAAATTAATTATGCAAAAAATTCTGTTAACATTATTCTCGTGGATCTGAGTTCGTTCCATTCCCGAGCGAAGTTACTTTTTGTAATAGTTTTGTATTTCGACGTCCAAGAATTCGCCAGGTCATTTATTTCGGAGGATGTTCATAAACAGTTACTAGCATTTGTATGAGTTTGAAATCAGTCACTCTGTTTGAACTCAAAAGTTTCCAAAAATGCCCGATTTAAATTGACGCGGTATTAATTCAATTCCAAAATCATTGTTATTAATTCGCACACTTAATTCGCTATTAATTCGCTGTAAAAGAAGCATAGTTATTGCATTATGTTGGGAAAGTCACATGCAGGCCACATCAGACCTTTAGCTTTCTGGCGAACTGAAGACGCTGTAAAATGCACTTGTTGCCAGATTAAAAGAAAAATGTTTTAAAATGAAAAGCAGTTCAATTCCGAATAAGTATCCCTTTTGTGTGTTTGGTGCGATAACATTTAAGGAATATATTCGAAGAAGTATAAATATGAGTCTCCTGGAGAATGTCATGTCATATATTTTCTCTATATTAAAACAGAAAAAAATCCTCCTTCATATTAAACAGAAAAAGCTCATAATCGAAGGAACTTCTTGTTCGTTTGACATCAGCTGACACAAGGTGCATCGATTTTTGTCGTCCTTATCGTCGTTTTATCACTTAGCGGAAGTTTGACAAATTGATCAGGAACGCTGGGAATGGCTCGGTTCCCGGATTACTCACTCTGCAACAGTTTACGCCGAGGGATTCTTTTCAACATTTAGAATTCCTGTAGAATTTTTCTATAGCTATTCATTTTGGAACGATTTCGTGTGAAGGAGATAGAAAGGGAAGTGCTGAGTTGTACATTAATCAATTTTGCAAAGAGTCTGATGCGGGCAGTACATGACTTTACCTACGTACATAGTATAGAGAAAGTGTCGTGGCGAGGTCAGAAATTCGAATTCAAGTTTTTAACGAAAGAATACGTTTCACGAATCACTGAACTTGAATAGAACATTTTTGAAGCAATGTCCGTGTGCGTATGTATAATACTGTGTGTATGTATGTTAGTGTGTATGTATGTTGGTGTGTATGTACGTATACCGGTGTGTCAGCATGTATGTTAGTGTGTGAGTATGTATGTATGTTGGTGTGAATGTATGTTAGTGTGTCTATGTATATATGTATGTTAGTGTGTCTGTATGTTAGTATGTCTATGTATGTATGTTAGTGTGTATGTTAATATGTATGTTAGTGTGTGGGTATGTATGTTAGTGGGTGTGTTGGTGTGTATGTATGTATACTGGTGTGTCAGCATGTATGTTAGTGTGTGGGTATGTATGTTGGTGTGAATGTATGTTAGTGTGTCTATGTATATATGTTAGTGTGTCTGTATGTTAATATGTCTATGTATGTATGTTAGTGTGCATGTTAATATGTATGTTAGTGTGTGGGTATTAGTGGGTATGTATGTTAGTGGATGTGTATATTGGTGTGTATGTATGTATACTGGTGTGTCAGCATGTATGTTAGTGTGTGGGCATGTATGTTGGTGTAAATGTATGTTAGTGTGTGTATGTATATATGTTAGTGTGTCTGTATGTTAGTATGTCTATGTATGCATGTTAATGTGTATGTTAATATGTATGTTAGTGTGTGGGTATTAGTGGGTGTGTATGTATGTTAGTGGGTGTGTATATTGGTGTGTATGTATGTATACTGGTGTGTCAGCATGTATGTTAGTGTGTGGGTATGTATGTATGTTGGTGTGAATGTATGTTAGTGTGTCTATGTATATATGTATGTTAGTGTGTCTGTATGTATGTTAGTATGTCTATGTATGTGTGTTAGTGTGTATGTTAATATGTATGTTAGTGTATGGGTATTAGTGGGCGTGTATGTATGTTAGTGGGTGTGTATGTTGGTGTGTATGTATGTATACAGGTGTGTCAGCATGTATGTTAGTGTGTGGGTATATATGTGTATTGGTGTGAATGTATGTTAATGTGTCTATGTATATATGTATGTTAGTGTGTCTGTATGTATGTTAGTATGTCTATGTATGTATGTTATTGTGTATGTTAATATGTATGTTAGTGTGTGGGTATTAGTGGGCATGTATGTATGTTAGTGGGTGTGTATGTTGGTGTGTATGTATGTATACTGGAGTGTCAGCATGTATGTTAGTGTGTGGGTATGTATGTATATTGGTGTGAATATATGTTAATGTGTCTATGTATATATGTATGTTAGTGTGTCTATGTACGTTATGCCTATGTATATTAGTGTGTATGTATGTATGTTAGTATGTGGGTATTAGTGGGTGTGTATGTATGTTAGTGGTTAGTGTGTGTGTATTAGTGGGTGTGTATGTATGTTAATGTGTATATGTATGTTAGTGTGTCTATGTATATATGTATGTTAGTGTGTCTATGTATATATATATATATATATATATGCATGTTAGTGTGTGTGTGTGAATGCGATATCTCATTAAAATATGAAGCGTTTTGAAAATAATTTGGTGCAATTATTATAATTGTTGAATACCTGAACTCTTTTTAACACTTTACAACAAAGTTGAAAGTGTTTATGACTTTGTTCATTCTGTCTGTCTGTCTGTCTGTCTGTCTGTCCGTTAGCACGATAACTGCCGTAAAAATGACTTAATCAAAATGAAATTTTAGTATGTTGTTCAGACGGTCTGTAGAACCTATGGGAATATAAATGAATAATATTACCCAATTAGTTTTGGATTGAACCCGGGTCGAAAAAATGAAATACATTGAGCCCTATGGGACCTAATTTTTCAAACATTTTTTAAGCGGATTTAAAATTCACAAATTGCTTCGAAAATTTTAGGTAATATTCAAATTGTTCCATAAAATATATAAAAAAAAAATTCAGCGAAATATATTCAGTAGTTTTTTAAATAAAAATTAAAATAATAATTACACTTCTTATATGAAACGATCACGTGACCATGATATGAAACGATCACGTGACCCGCTTCAAAATGATATATGGCATCCATCTTGTTTCAAAATCGTGATTTTTTTAAGTTCTTTTTAATTCATATTGAGTGTTGTATCCGTCCTAAACCTACTTTATTTTTACTTAAATTCTGTGCATCTACATACTGAAACAACGCAATGACAATATATTTGAGTTTAAATGCTCATCTAAATTTGATTATTTCTACAACTAAACCTATTTTTCACCTATGTAAAATGTAAACAGCAAAATATATAGAATGAGTTGTATTATAATTCCTGTATTTTTTTAACACAAAATAATTTAGTCCATGGAGTCTGCATGGCTGATATGAATGAAATATTAATTGATTTCATAAAGAGAAGGACGATTTTTTTTGATGAATTTTCAAGCATAGAGTTTAATTTTTTGTAGCTCCATGGTCTTAAACAAAATGTTTAAATAAAATAAATTATTATAGTATTGTGATGAATGACATGAATGGGAGAAAGTTATGAATGAAATCCTGTTTTGAGAGACAAATGATTTTTTTTTCCATTTCTCCAAATATCATTTACTCCTTCAATGGGTTCTGATGGACTTCTTACCAAGAGGGGCGATTATGGCCCTTCACTTTCCCTTGGCGACGCTACTGCTTCCAAAAACACCACCCATAACAAGTACCTCAGACGTATTTTTCTCCCGGATCCCCATCCTTTTATGATACAATTAACATCAATCAACCAAGGTCGCCCATAGGGGAAACGAACACCTATCTTTAGATATCCTAGTAGAGTTCTACTACGATATCTACGCACCTATCAAATGGGGGGGGGGGGGGACTCCGAACCCCTTATAAAAAAATTTTAGAAAGATGGACATGAAAATTTACCTCGAACCGTTTCTCGAGATATTGCACATTTTTTTTTTCAAATAAATTGATAAAAAAAAATTGGCATAAAACTTTAACGTTAGTAAGAATCGTCAAATTAATTATGCAAAAAATTCTGTTAACATTATTCTCGTGGATCTGAGTTCGTTCCATTCCCGAGCGAAGTTACTTTTTGTAATAGTTTTGTATTTCGACGTCCAAGAATTCGCCAGGTCATTTATTTCGGAGGATGTTCATAAACAGTTACTAGCATTTGTATGAGTTTGAAATCAGTCACTCTGTTTGAACTCAAAAGTTTCCAAAAATGCCCGATTTAAATTGACGCGGTATTAATTCAATTCCAAAATCATTGTTATTAATTCGCACACTTAATTCGCTATTAATTCGCTGTAAAAGAAGCATAGTTATTGCATTATGTTGGGAAAGTCACATGCAGGCCACATCAGACCTTTAGCTTTCTGGCGAACTGACGACGCTGTAAAATGCACTTGTTGCCAGATTAAAAGAAAAATGTTTTAAAATGAAAAGCAGTTCAATTCCGAATAAGTATCCCTTTTGTGTGTTTGGTGCGATAACATTTAAGGAATATATTCGAAGAAGTATAAATATGAGTCTCCTGGAGAATGTCATGTCATATATTTTCTCTATATTAAAACAGAAAAAAATCCTCCTTCATATTAAACAGAAAAAGCTCATAATCGAAGGAACTTCTTGTTCGTTTGACATCAGCTGACACAAGGTGCATCGATTTTTGTCGTCCTTATCGTCGTTTTATCACTTAGCGGAAGTTTGACAAATTGATCAGGAACGCTGGGAATGGCTCGGTTCCCGGATTACTCACTCTGCAACAGTTTACGCCGAGGGATTCTTTTCAACATTTAGAATTCCTGTAGAATTTTTCTATAGCTATTCATTTTGGAACGATTTCGTGTGAAGGAGATAGAAAGGGAAGTGCTGAGTTGTACATTAATCAATTTTGCAAAGAGTCTGATGCGGGCAGTACATGACTTTACCTACGTACATAGTATAGAGAAAGTGTCGTGGCGAGGTCAGAAATTCGAATTCAAGTTTTTAACGAAAGAATACGTTTCACGAATCACTGAACTTGAATAGAACATTTTTGAAGCAATGTCCGTGTGCGTATGTATAATACTGTGTGTATGTATGTTAGTGTGTATGTATGTTGGTGTGTATGTACGTATACCGGTGTGTCAGCATGTATGTTAGTGTGTGAGTATGTATGTATGTTGGTGTGAATGTATGTTAGTGTGTCTATGTATATATGTATGTTAGTGTGTCTGTATGTTAGTATGTCTATGTATGTATGTTAGTGTGTATGTTAATATGTATGTTAGTGTGTGGGTATGTATGTTAGTGGGTGTGTTGGTGTGTATGTATGTATACTGGTGTGTCAGCATGTATGTTAGTGTGTGGGTATGTATGTTGGTGTGAATGTATGTTAGTGTGTCTATGTATATATGTTAGTGTGTCTGTATGTTAATATGTCTATGTATGTATGTTAGTGTGCATGTTAATATGTATGTTAGTGTGTGGGTATTAGTGGGTGTGTATGTATGTTAGTGGGTGTGTATATTGGTGTGTATGTATGTATACTGGTGTGTCAGCATGTATGTTAGTGTGTGGGCATGTATGTTGGTGTAAATGTATGTTAGTGTGTGTATGTATATATGTTAGTGTGTCTGTATGTTAGTATGTCTATGTATGCATGTTAATGTGTATGTTAATATGTATGTTAGTGTGTGGGTATTAGTGGGTGTGTATGTATGTTAGTGGGTGTGTATATTGGTGTGTATGTATGTATACTGGTGTGTCAGCATGTATGTTAGTGTGTGGGTATGTATGTATGTTGGTGTGAATGTATGTTAGTGTGTCTATGTATATATGTATGTTAGTGTGTCTGTATGTATGTTAGTATGTCTATGTATGTGTGTTAGTGTGTATGTTAATATGTATGTTAGTGTATGGGTATTAGTGGGCGTGTATGTATGTTAGTGGGTGTGTATGTTGGTGTGTATGTATGTATACAGGTGTGTCAGCATGTATGTTAGTGTGTGGGTATATATGTGTATTGGTGTGAATGTATGTTAATGTGTCTATGTATATATGTATGTTAGTGTGTCTGTATGTATGTTAGTATGTCTATGTATGTATGTTATTGTGTATGTTAATATGTATGTTAGTGTGTGGGTATTAGTGGGCATGTATGTATGTTAGTGGGTGTGTATGTTGGTGTGTATGTATGTATACTGGAGTGTCAGCATGTATGTTAGTGTGTGGGTATGTATGTATATTGGTGTGAATATATGTTAATGTGTCTATGTATATATGTATGTTAGTGTGTCTATGTACGTTATGCCTATGTATATTAGTGTGTATGTATGTATGTTAGTATGTGGGTATTAGTGGGTGTGTATGTATGTTAGTGGTTAGTGTGTGTGTATTAGTGGGTGTGTATGTATGTTAATGTGTATATGTATGTTAGTGTGTCTATGTATATATGTATGTTAGTGTGTCTATGTATATATATATATATATATATATGCATGTTAGTGTGTGTGTGTGAATGCGATATCTCATTAAAATATGAAGCGTTTTGAAAATAATTTGGTGCAATTATTATAATTGTTGAATACCTGAACTCTTTTTAACACTTTACAACAAAGTTGAAAGTGTTTATGACTTTGTTCATTCTGTCTGTCTGTCTGTCTGTCTGTCTGTCCGTTAGCACGATAACTGCCGTAAAAATGACTTAATCAAAATGAAATTTTAGTATGTTGTTCAGACGGTCTGTAGAACCTATGGGAATATAAATGAATAATATTACCCAATTAGTTTTGGATTGAACCCGGGTCGAAAAAATGAAATACATTGAGCCCTATGGGACCTAATTTTTCAAACATTTTTTAAGCGGATTTAAAATTCACAAATTGCTTCGAAAATTTTAGGTAATATTCAAATTGTTCCATAAAATATATAAAAAAAAAATTCAGCGAAATATATTCAGTAGTTTTTTAAATAAAAATTAAAATAATAATTACACTTCTTATATGAAACGATCACGTGACCATGATATGAAACGATCACGTGACCCGCTTCAAAATGATATATGGCATCCATCTTGTTTCAAAATCGTGATTTTTTTAAGTTCTTTTTAATTCATATTGAGTGTTGTATCCGTCCTAAACCTACTTTATTTTTACTTAAATTCTGTGCATCTACATACTGAAACAACGCAATGACAATATATTTGAGTTTAAATGCTCATCTAAATTTGATTATTTCTACAACTAAACCTATTTTTCACCTATGTAAAATGTAAACAGCAAAATATATAGAATGAGTTGTATTATAATTCCTGTATTTTTTTAACACAAAATAATTTAGTCCATGGAGTCTGCATGGCTGATATGAATGAAATATTAATTGATTTCATAAAGAGAAGGACGATTTTTTTTGATGAATTTTCAAGCATAGAGTTTAATTTTTTGTAGCTCCATGGTCTTAAACAAAATGTTTAAATAAAATAAATTATTATAGTATTGTGATGAATGACATGAATGGGAGAAAGTTATGAATGAAATCCTGTTTTTATAGAGAGATCCAGGCGTGTTATTTTTTCTATGACGTCATTTGAATTAATTTCATTTTTTTTTCGATGAAGTTTTCAAATATAATAAATTATCGTAGTATTATGATAATTCTAAAACTATTACCGAGGAATGTATAACATTTTAGAGATGTTTAAACCAGGCAATTTATATTTCAATGCCGTCATTTGAATGAAGTTCATTTTTTTCGATGAAGGTTTAAGTTTTCAAATATAATAAATTAATGCAGTATTGTGATAAGTTTCAAAATATTACCGAGGAATGTATTGCATTTTAGACTTGTTTAAATAAAGTTGCATTGAAGTTGGAAAGTGTTTCATAATCAATGCTTTAAGCATGATTGATCTTTCTTGTTATTTTATTTATTTATTTATTTTCTTGGAATACACTTAGCAACAGGCACAGGTCCAATTATAGAGAAGGAAAAAACAAATTACAGCAAATATGAAATACACACACAGAAGAACACACAATTAAGCACAATAAAATGAGTACCTCAAACTGGAAAATTATAATAAATAATTCGGAAACATATTTCTTATTATAATGCAATCATCAGAATTTCTAAAATTTTAACACTTACATCATAAAAAAATTTAAAAACATTCATTGGATCAAAAAAAATATCAAAAGTTATAGGTAATTATCAAGCGTCCTGACAATATACGCTATGGATTAATTCCTTAAAAATTTACTGTGGAAGGTTTCGATAAGTACAAGCCTATTTGTAGTAAGAAGGTACACATATATTAATCTCACTTAGTAAGCTAGGACAGTCTAAATTATGTATTAAATGATAGAAGGAATAGGAAAACCAAAAAAATTCTTCTACATTCCGTAATAATATATTTTAACCGGAGCACAGTACAAGATATAAAGCTGTTACGAAAACCATTAGATTTGTAAAAAAATGTATCTCAAAATGTATTATGACCTTTTCAATATTACTATTGCAACACTTATAATATTGACTTCAGTCCACAATCCGTACTCCAAAATAGGTTTTACAAAAGAATTAAGCACAGTAGTATCTTTAAAGTTCCTTCACATTATCTTCAAAAATTCAAGTTTCTAACAATTTTAACAATTTCCTGTATATGTACTATATTAAAAATATATTTAGAATCATATATATTTCCAAGATCGTAAATATTGTGTTTTCTATTGAGTAATTTCCCATTAATTTTATAATCACACACAATACGATTAGATTTTCATGTAAAAGGTACGATGGAAAAAGAACTTATCAATATTTAATAACAGTCGATTCTTTGTACACCAGTCGTATTATTTAAAAAAATTCAGCCTGCAATATAACGCAATCATGATACTATGTTGAGATACATTTATAAATTTTAAGATCATCAGCAAAAAGTAAACAAGAATCAAAATCCAGATCATTTATAGAAAAAGAAAAAAAAATGTTATTGCCATTTCAACATCTTGACAGGATATATCACATACTCTGACCAAGTCAATAAAATTTGTAAAAAAATTGCATTCCCTATTCAAGTTCCGTTGATTAGAAAAACTCACAGGATTGGATGAAGAATAAACTTTAAATGCTTCAACAACTTCATATTTTAAAAGTAATCAAATGTTAAAACGACACTCCCCCCACAGAAAAAATTTTTCGAATAAATTTTTGAAGGATTCAATAAAGATAATTCAATAAAAATTCTTCACTCATGATAAATATTCATTTCAGGCGTATTTTTCATTCAAAAATGAATGATAAAAAAAACTACAGAACGCTAGCATGAACCGTTCTCAAGATGTTGGGCGATTAACGAATGAATTTAAAAAAAAAAAAAATCTGATGTGAGCAGCACATGACTTTCCTTATATAATGCAATGAATTTACTACTTTTACAGTGAAAAAATAGATTATTATTATAGTAGATATTTATATTCTTTACAAGATATTGAATTTTCGTCAATGAGTCGTCATTTCCATTGATTTAGCGTCATTTTTATCCATTTGGCGAGTTTTTCGTTAATTTAGCAACATTGAAAAAATCGCCAAGTTGGCGACATTCCACCAAATTCGTCGCCAAAATCTCGCCAAGCGTTATGGACGAAGAAATAAGTTATTCTTACAGCAGATAAATGACTATTGGCGTTCAAATACAAAAGTATTACTCAAAGTATCTTTTTCCATGAATGGAACGAACTAGATCCACGAGAATGATGTCACCCAATTTATCGCATGGTATTACATATGAAAAGTGAACATGTTTCTCAATAGGAAATATATTTTTTTTTTATTTTATATGACTTTTTGATAATTTTTTTTAAAAATGTACAATATCTCAAGAACGGTTCATGTTAACGTTCTAAAATTCATTTCAATCGTTTTCTAATGAAAAATTACATAAGAAATGTCTATTTGCGTGACTTTATTAGCGGTTTTGATTTTTTGACGATTTTTTCAAAATTTCACTCGAAAATTTAGGGGAGTTCTGAACATTCGATTTCGTATAAAAACAATATGCTTCCAGTGTTTATGGATTGTGATTTTTGTACCAAATTTCGTTCACATCGGTCAATTCGTTCGCCAGTTATCGTCTCCACAGACTCACTGACACACACACACATACTTTCACACAGACGAGACACACACACAGACATCACTTCAAAAATGTTTGATTCGTGATCAGGGATGTTTGAAATGTGCTCTCCCGTCAAAAACTCAAATTCGAATTTTCGACCCCGTCGCAATACTTTTCTTATACATTATGTATATAAGGAAAGTAATAATTTAAAAAGAACCTTCAATACTGTTAATCAAATAATAATTTCATACGTAATTATTTGTTATAAAACGAAGACACAAACTTTAGAACGCTAGCATGCACCATTTTCTAGATATTGCACGTTTTTCAAATAAATTTATCATAAAAATTACATAAAATTAAAAAAAGTATTATTAAATAGGTTCGCTTTCCAATGCAGTATTAGGCGAGAAATTTGTGAGCTTCATCCTTGTAAATCTAGTTTTTTTTTTTTTTTTCATTTACGAGAAAAAATATTTTTTTTAATAGTTTTATATTTTGCCACCCAAGAATTGCTGGTTACTATGAAAAAATCATTCTTTTTGGACTAAAATATTGCCTAAACCGTCGAATTTCAATTTATGTTGTGTTAAAGCTATATAAATAAAACTAAAAATCTGTCTGTGTTGTGTTTGTCTCATCATCACGGGAGAATAAACAGCTGCACTGAATTTCATGAAATTTTGTGGTAGCCGTGAAATAACCCCACTTAAAATTTTGTCCATGTTTCGAGTTTATAGAACCGGGGATTGTTGAAAAATTAATTTTAAAAAAAATTAAACTACACTGGCTTCCAAACGTTAAGCACGGACGATAAAATCATCAAAAATGGAAAAGAAAAGCTTTGATTAACTCAAAATTATACATGAAGGTAGCAAATGTGTTTATGCAATAAACAAAACAAGAATTATGTACAAAGATGAAAAAAATATTTACTTTTCGTAAGTTATATGATGAAGTCACATTTGGGTCATTAACAAAATGATGTTTAAAGGCCAACAAACCAAACAAAATTTGCATTAATATGGTATGTGACCACCCCGAACTTTCACACAAACTTTACAATAATTTTCCATGCTTTCAATGAGATAATTAAACATCGCAAATACGAGCAATTGCCATTCTTTCAATAGGACAGTTTCCAACTCTCTGAGACTGGCTGGAGGAGGTAAACGTGCAAAGACAACACGCCTGAGGGCATCCCAAAGGTTTTCAATGGGATTAAGGTCGGGGGAATACGTCGGCCACTCCATACGAGAAATAACCTCACTTTCCAGGTATTCGTCAACTATGTTAGCTCGATGGGGACGGGCATTATCGTCCATAAGGAGGAAATCCGGACCAACTGCTGCAGCGTAGAGTCTCGCAATGGGGTCTAGAACTTCATCCCGATACCGCGCAGTAGTCACAGAACCGCCTTTAAAGATGTGCAGCTCTGTGCGATATCCCATTGAAATTCCAGCCCACACCATGACGCTGTCCCCTCTGAATGCGTGATGTTCGATTAAGTTCGTGGCCTGATTACGTGTGTCTCGTTCTCTCCAGACCCTTACACGCCTACCATCTGATTCCAGGGCAAATCTGGACTCGTCCGTGAACAGGATATTGCACCAATCTGAGACAGTCCAATTGACATGCTGACGATACCACTTTAATCTTGCGCCTCTGGCTTGGACGGTTGTTACTAGAACACAAAAACGTGATACTCGGGCGTACAGTCCCTTCACGTGGAGCCTTCCGTGCACAGTACTATGGCAGATATTGTCTTACCAAGTGTCGTTTCAACCATGGATGTAACAGTTGTGAAGGTCGCTTGTCGATTCCGCTTGGCTATTATAGCAATATACCGATCATTAGAGGGGTGGTAACTCTTGGACGACCAGGCACAGGTCTCCAGACAACTGTTTGACTTGTTTGGAATTATTTCCATAATCGAGAAATTACCGAATGATCAACGCCAAAGAATAAGCGATATCTTTGATTGACTGTCCTGCTTCAATGCATCCGACAGCACGACAGCTCTCATTATCTGTCATTCGTCTTCTTTCGGCCATAGACACACGAATATCATCAAAAATAATCCTACAAAAGTTATAAACACTTCGTATCAGCATGGAAATGCACCTCCTCAAACCCTTCAGAATGCTGGCGTCTTCAACGACTGCCTAATTAGCACATATCCGGACAGTCGAACGTGATTGGCTGTAACATACGATATTTGCTTACTGCCATCTACATCCGCAGCGATTGTCAGCGACTCAAATTCAAATACGCTTTTGAAAAATGAAAATTTGCATTGTGTGTTTAACTTTTGTAAGTCAGTGTATCACAGCTATCTAACGCTTTCGAATTTGGAATTTTGACGAAAACGCACGTTTTAAATCCTGTTTTAAGAACCTATTTCGAGAACTTTTGGAGAAATGACCAGCTCTCTCTATCTATCTATCTCCCTCCCTCTATCTATATCCTCACACGTGATGACTGTACCTGTAAATTTATATTTCTGGTTTTTAATACTTTTGGTTTTTATTGTTTTTCCTTCCACTAGCCAAGACAGTTCCAATGGTGTCCATAGCCAAATACTATTGCCATTGTCAGAAACTGGCTAGTCTATCGGTTTTAATTCGAATTGTATGGCTGTCCTGACGAGAATGCAATTTCTATGACGAGAATGCAACTAATCGCCATTTTTCATGTAATTTCAACTGATTGTTCTCAATGTCTTGATCTTTAATCTTGAGCTACTTATTATTGCCCTTTCTCATTTTTGCCGTATTTGATTTTTCAATTTATGTCAAAGGGAAAATATAAAGCAAATATCCAGTCACCGAGCAATATATAATCTACAATGATCAATGGGGACATTTCAAAATTGAAAAACAGAAAATGACCAAGCATTAACGCCAAACACGTGGAAAAGCACTAGGTTTAAAATGAATTCATATGGAACAGATTCATTATCAAGGCCTAGTATCTATTCAAAATGACCAAAACAGCTTGTTTCTGGGGACTGAAATAGATAATGTCTATAAACTCAGTCTACTAGGCCAACAAGCTTAAAGATTGAAAAATAAAATAGGAATTAAAGATATTTTACCTGAGAAAATACTGCACATGTTGTCGTAAAGCAATAAAGAACGAGACTGCTGTTGCCATTCGCAGGAGATAAAAGTGGAGATTAACTGTTGCCAATCGTGAGATATAAATAACAGTATTGCAAATAAAATGTTATAGATTCACCTGTAAAAGCTGCATAATAAAAAACGTGAAAAATAATAAAAGCAAGGAGGCAAATGTCTAAGAAGATATAGATACATTGTAATGCTAATACTGTATAGAAAGTTGATATTTAACTAATATAAGATACTAAGTAGGATAGTTAAGAATATTCAATAAATTTAAACTTATTAACTATACCACTTTATAAATATATCTAGTATATATATATATATATATATATATATATATATATATATATATATATATATATATATATATATATATACCCCTCACTCTCCCTCTTTGTCTGTGGGTGGGTGGGGGTTTCACTCTACCTCAAAAGTACAATTGACGAAATTTTATTCAATTTAGTATTTAGCCACTTAGAGATTCACCTGCTGCTGATTAGATTTTGATACGTTTCGAAAAAATAGAACCGGAATTTTTCCAAAATGCCCTACCAAAATTTGAAATAAATATGTCTAAATGTATTGATTAAATATTTGTTTTATACTTAATTTTTTTATGGCTTTCTCAGAAATTGAATTCTTCAAAAGTTCAATGTTTAAATTAATATAACTCAAGATTCAAGTTATAATTATGAAATTTCAGTCATAATTTGTCTATTGTATTAACTTTAATTTTTCTTCAAGATTTGTACCTAAAATTGTAAATTTAAAACTGACTGTGGTTGATACTAAAGTTACTCTTATAAAAAGAGATTTTTTTTCATTAAAATAATTTTTATCAGTATATCACAAAATTCTGAAGGTATGTTAAAAAACACGTTTTTCTCTTGAAAAACATCTTTATTTTATTAATAGAGTGTTTGAATTCATAACTATCTAATATTCAAAAACTTCAATTTTCTTTTACGTTTTAATATTTTTAAATACCTTGATTCCTTTTATTTATTTTACAGAGCACATTTACACCCGATAAAAGAGACACATTTGTGTAAAAATTTTTGAATAAAAATATCCGTAAAAAAGAGAAATAAAATTTTCTGTCCCAGACCTCCTGAAATTTATGCATTATGGAATATAAAGAAAAATAAACATGAGTCTGTAGGGAAAGTCATGTGCAGCTCACGATCGATTATTTTTAGTAAAAATGATGTATTTGTAGATCTTAAAGCTTTATTCTACTTATTACAGACAAAAGCTTTATTCCAGTTATTACAGACATGCATTAGTTGGAATGTGCTCGGTTCTTTTAAAGACATTTTACTTTGGAAAAATTCTGTCTGGCGATTTTTAATAGATGGTTTAAACTTATAAAAATAAAATATAAAATTGAGACGAGGTTAGATCTCTATTCTGTTTTTTTTTTTCAGTAGATAGACGATGTTATTTCTAAAGAAGCGTTTCGAATAGATAGATAAGCACCTGCTACCCATTGCATATCGATTAGTCTCCGATCAATTTTATAGATTTACCTTTGATAAAAAGAAGATTTAATTGATTTGCAGCATCTATCTGCAAGGACGTATCCAGAAATTTCATTTCGGGGGGGGGGGGGGGGTATAGTGAACTTTCAAAGTATAGTGAACTTTTAATAAAAAAAAAAGTTTGAAAAAACTAACTAAACTTGACTAAATTGATACTGGATCACAATTGAACGAGAAAACACGAGAGCACACTATCTGAAATGAAACCGGGCACAAACATGGGACGCACTCACTTATGATGGGTTGTTGTTGTTGAAACCCAGACCGTCCGACCTACCAGGAAGGTGTAAGGTAACTTCACTCATGATGGGTGTAAATGTACCCCTCATATTTTTAAAATCTAAAAATTAACCATTTTTAAAGTAGTTTAAACACTTTTTTTATTTAGTTAATGAAGCATCTCGTGTAACTTTCCGAGTTTTTATTATTATTATTATTATTATTATTAACTGGTATTTTTACATTAATTTGAACAATTATTGAAGTTTTTTGATGAAGTTATCTTATTTTGTCAGATTACTGTAATTGTATAACTGTAACGGTCCATCTATAACTGCAACCATCAGATATGTTAGTTTTACGTACGGACCGACATGTTTGGTGTGCATGATGCTGCTCTGGTACTATAAATAATTGTTTGATTATAATTTATATAAATATATATTGAAAACTACAAATATGTCTTCTATGGTTTCTTAATATCTAACTTTTAAGCACTGCGAGTTACGACACATTTAGCTTCTAAAATGGCATGTTTCCTTCATTTTTTATTATATTCCATGCAATTTCTTAGTCTTTTGTTCACAAGTATTAAATTAGTTTTGCATACGTTTTTTAAAGGTAGTTGATATTGCTCATGTAGCTTCCGAAACCCATTGTTTTTCTCTCTATTTTGTCATATTGCACATATGCTCGTATATTATTCACCGAGAGTATTTTGAATCCTCCTGCTTCTACTTTCCCTTCCTCCTACGTTTCACTTTTATTTTTATTTTTCTAATTTTCGTTTGGGTCACGTGATGACATTATTTATTGACATAGGAAAACTGAAGGAAGCTGTTTTCTGCTTTCGAAACCTGTTAATACCGTTACTGATTTATTATATACCGTATTTTTAACAAAGCTCTTACTTTCACAGTTAAAATATTGCTTTATCCTTCAAAATATTTAATTTTTGAATTTAAATACATATGAAGCTCAATTTTTAATTTTCATAAACTTTCTATTTAATGTCTGTCACCCGAAAAATTATTGAACAAACATAAATAAAGATATCGTTACAACTATTCATTGTGATCTGAAAGCAAAAATACTTGGTTATTAATAGCATAAGTAAAAATACTTGGTTATTAATAGCATAAGTAAAAATACTTGGTTATTAATCGCATAAGTAAAAATACTTGGTTATTAATAGCATAAGTAAAAATACTTGGTTATTAATAGCATAAGCAAAAATACTTGGTTATTAATAGCATAAGATAACTGATTAAATATATAAAACAGTTTCGGAGGCAAAAAAGGGAATTCTTCATCAGGATAATTGAAACAGAGCAGTCCACTACTTTTATCAACAGAAATTAATTTCATCTTAAATGTCAACAGATCCTTTATTATTTATTGTCAATCCTGATCTTTTAATTTTTATTACTTTTCCTGATACGATTTTTTAATATTTTTTCGCTATTTTTTTCTTTATTTAACTAATCTATTTTCTTTTCTGTAATTAATAATTTAATTCCGAATAATTTAATTCTGCTCTTTATCCTTATTTTGTTTGTTATCATCCTTTCTTTGGGGTTGATGATAACCCATTTAGTGTCTAAAACTGGTTTTATTCTTTATTCGTATATTCTCTATATTATTTCCTTTTCTGATATAGCTATTTTATTTTCCGAAACCGGTGGTTTTTCTTTATTTTTATTAGTGCCACTGAATTTAGCAGTCTTCTATATTCATAATTAATTTTACTATTTTCAACATTTTTTTTTCAATATTCTCTTTTCACTCTGTTTTAATCCACCATGGTTTTTTTTCGTTTAACTATTTATTTCATCGGACTGGCAACACCTATTACGTGAGCATTTTATGTTGACAAAGGTGTCCCTACCTTGTCTTGCTGTCTCGATTCTCTTGACGAAGAATGCTCTTTTTCACTTTCCCTACATTGCATGGTAATGTATAGGGAAAATAATAAAATCGTGTCGAAAATCACAATTCGTATTTTTTGACGGATCTGTACATTTCAAGCACTTTAGAACCGGAAAAAACTTTTTTTTGCGTGACGTTTGTCAGTGTATCTGTTTGACCCACCCCACAGCTCTAGGACTAACCGTTCTCGAGATATTTTAGTTTCTTTCGCATGTTTGCCACGTCACCTTTGAAAAATGCGTTCAGTCACTATATGAAAAGAAATATTGACTTGAAATAAACTGCGAATTCAGAGCAATTTCAAATAATTATCTATGTTATTTTATGCAATTAAACTAAATTGAATGAATTGGAAAATAAAGAAAGCCAAAATGAATTTATGTCCGTAGAAAAAGTCATGTTCTGCCCATATCAGATATTTACTCTCCATACAATACACGGTAATGCTAAGATATAAGGAAAGTATTGGAATCGTGTCGAAAATCGCAACTCAAGTTTTCAGTGGATTTGCACGTTTCGAGCATTCTAGAACCGATTTTTTGTGTGACGTCTGTGTGTGTGTGAGTTTTACACTTGAAATCGGTTGATACGTTCAAGGAGTTGTAGAACTATAGTTATTAACAGATCGAGTTTGACCCGACCTGCGGTCGCAACTAACAAATTCGTCAACCCGCAAACAGACCCGAATACCCGAATGGAGACTCGAAACGGAATTGTATTTTAAAATTTTATTCAGTATTTTTTTAATCTACTGAATAGAATTTTGAAATAAGAAAACAATGCATATGCACAATTTTCTACTGTTATAAGTATGTAACTTATTGCTGTTGTAAGTATGTAACTTACTGCTGTTGCAAGTATGTAACTTATTGCTGTTGTAAGTATGTAACTTATTGCTGTTGTAAGTGTGTGTTGTAACAGTTTATAAGTATTTATCCAGATACTCTCATTAATAAATGTTATAAGGTATTAGACTTTAAAAATAATTTTGCGCGTTTCAGGACTATTAAACCTAATATACATAGGACTATTAAACCTAAAACAACTATTAAACCTAAAAAATACATACACTGGGACTATTAAACCTAAAAATAGGGCTATTAAACCTAAAAAAAAATACTTAAAAAACTATACTAGGACTATTAAACCAAAAAAAAAAAACATTTAAAAAAATATACATATTAAATTATAAACTTCTTGACATTTTAAACAATTTGAATGACAAAATTGGTATAATTATAGAATATAGCCCGAAATGTCACAAGTTCCAACAGTAAACAAAAATTTAAAAAAAAACTTTAAAGTCGTTTTACTCAGAATGTTATTTTTTTTTTCATTACATGCAAGATAAATCTGAAACTTCTTCTTATTTTTCCATGAACTTTTCAGAAAATGTAATGTATGTTAGTCTCTATACAATGAACTTAATTATTTTCATACTTTTCTGCTGCAATAATATTTTTACAAGTGTTGTTGAAATTTCGAAAATTGTTTTCGAAAAGTGAAATCTAAGTGCTGCATTGCACTAAAAAGAAATGTATTTTAATACACTTTTGTTTGGGTTCAAAATAAGCAATTGTTCCTGAAGTATAATCGCATACCAAAAATATTGCATTGAATGCAACATTTTCCCATTTACCGAGTAATGTTGCACGCAAACTGTAATACCTATTTTTTGTTCGACAAAAAATGGGTATGAATGGGTACAAAAAATGGGTACAATAAAAAATATTTCTTTCGATTATATTTTTTTTTTAAATATACATTAAAAGAAAATATAAATCTGTCACTAGAAAAAAAAAGTGTGTTTCTATAAAGTATACTTTAAAGATATAAAATGTTGAGTATGATGATTTTTTTTTCTTTTTTAAATTTTAGGAGTCCTATGACCCTTTAATCAACTGTATTATGCTGTTACGAACGAACAACTTTCATTTTCAAATTATTTAAAACAGCAGTTTGAACGAAATTTTTAAATGTATTACAAATTTTAACTTTCTTATATATAACCGTCCTTCACCAGTTTAAGTAAAATAAGGTTAATGGCTTCTGCCTTCAAGTCATATGTATTGAATGCGATGGAATTCACTAGAAAAACTCAGCGATAGCTCCAGTCCGATGGAGCCGAAATGATTTTGTATGAATAACATTTTACAAAATAAAACTTGTCTATATGACCTTTGGTTATTATTTTTCTCAATTACGTTATAATATGTATTTGACTTTATGTTAACAAACTTCTGACTGGTTCGGTTAAGTAGACCAATCGCCGAGCAAAGAAACATTCTGCGGTCCTGCACAGCGACAGGATAAGTTTCGGATCGTGGGTGAGACACTTAGTTCTGGTAGAGGTGGAATCTAGTATCTTTCTATATTTGTTTACGCAGCCAGCTGCTATATTATTCTTGAATGCACAATAAATATATTAACTTTCTGCTTTCTGCAGTGTGTTATTGTCCCTGGCCGTAAGACCCTTTTGTATCAATTACTACAACGTTTGAAGTTATGTCACCTTAGTTATCACGTCTTAGATTTACGCAACCATGGTCAAATAAGACGGTCTTTACAAATTCCAATAAAGTTCAATAAGTTTATTTGATTTTTTGCAAACTCATTTGTTCCGTTTAAGCTTTCAAAGCGCTACAAATTATTCACAAACTGTTTATAGCTACTATATTTTCACCTCGATTTCATCTAAATACTCCACCATAGACCAACCACAACAAGCTTTTTTCTCATCTTTGTTCCGCCATCAAATTAAATTTCAAAAAGTTTCCGTCATAATCTAAGGTAAGTAATCTAAGGTAAAAGTCATAATCTAAGGTAAGTCATGTGCTGCCCACAATAGATTATTTTCTTTGGATATTAACATTTAGCAACAAAAAAAAATATATGTGTAAACTAATATGGAAATTTTCAAGAAAGCAATATACTTTCTCTATGCATTAGCATGAGAAAGTAAAATTTATTCTCTGTAAAATAAACTTTTATTTATTTTTATTTATTTATTTATTTTTAATCTAAAGAAATTTAAATATTACGGAAATTTTACTATCATTCTACAACTCCATTCCTACCTAAAGCAAACAGCTCAATAACTTTCGTGCTTACAATACTCCCTATTTTGCAGCTGTCGCTCTCAAATTTTTTATTGTGTTAGGTATTTACCGGTGTATGTTTGATCAGCTGGTGAAGGGAAAACAAACCTCTTCCTTTTCAGTTCGACTTGTAATGGTAGATAATAAGAGGTCCTACTGACGTGCACACTTCAAATGAAGAAGAGGAAGGAAAAACTGCCTCCGCTCAATTATACCTCTGCCGACCGCTAGGCAAATACTTTTCGCTCGAGCGTAACCCATTTATGTTTCCTTAAGAAAAAATTTTTGTTTGTTTCGTGTATTCCAGTCTATTTCCATGCATGTATTTTTGTAGCGGATTTTAATCTTTGAAGAGGTGTATTTTTCTGCAATCTTATATTAATCTAATGCTGGATAATCGACAAGTCAGGTACATGGAATTTTAAAATTACATAACGTGCCAAGAAATTAAAATAATAGAATATTTTTGCAGTTAGGGTGCATTCACGGAGGTAAATGTAAGGAGTTAAAACTTCATATTGAGAAAACTCTAATGTTATTTGTGACAGTAATTCAGGTGGCGCTGGGATAAGATAAGTACTCCTGTATTGTGTGCATTTCTATGACGAAAGGCCTAAAATATTTATTTAAACTGTCCATTTTGTAAAAATAAATTAGTATCGTAATGCAAAGTAGAACTGAAACAGTAAAAAATATTCCTATGTATTCAAAATTATTTTTACTTTTCAATGTATTTTTATCTTCATATATTCTGTTCTCTATCCAACAACTATGAACAAATACTGGTTAATTATACTCATAATTAGGGAACTTTTCACTTAAAAATAATTAAAAATACGTATACTAAATACTTTCTATTGTGTCAACTAACAAAGCGGCTACTTTACTAAAACTAGCGACACCTAAATATAGTTATCAAAGCATTATGGCATTTTCAAACCTTTCATCCATAAGAGTTTTATCTCCTTACTTTTACCTCCATGGGTGCACTCATATGCCCTCAAAAATGTATTTAAAATATCGTCTGCTGCTTTCAATACATCAGACGATCATTACAAAACTCTTTTCCTATCATCCGAAGAAGATGGCGTTTTCCAAGAGTGAAAGAATATGTATTTTCGAGCAATATCTCTCTCATTTTTCTTATGAGATGTTCATTGAAGAGTTTCAGAACAAATACCATTGCTCTGAATTCCCTTACAATTTAATAAGGGTTAGTAAAGCGTGACGAGGTTAGTAAAGAAAGTAGAAAGTAGGTATGGTGCAGACAAAGCGAGAACAGGCAAGCCTTCCATTTTAACTCAGATAAAATGTTTTAAAGTGACAATGCGTTAGTGAAACTTTTCAATTGCATTCTTATAAGAATGGCTAGAAAAATATTGCTCTAAAATGAAAAATGTTTCTCTCTTGGAAAATATCATGTTCTTCGATAGTTGCTTTTTGTTGCTTTTAACGACATATCTATTGGTTAACCTGTAATTTATGACCTTTTTTCAATTTGTATTTTGTAATTAAATTATGTTTTTTATGTGCCGTATTTAAAATGTAAAATGATTTATAAGCAAATTTTATCTCGCGGTTGTGGCCTGTGTATTGATGAAAGTCATAATAATGCCCGAAAGCGCTATGGTTGTGAATTTTTATACACGTCTTGGATGGAGATTTTAATTAAAGGCTTTTAATAATAGCCAATTTTGTGTTGTCTTTATATTTTTTTAAGTGTTAGTGATTTGACGTATTTTCCATACAATTTTACCCCAATATGTTGATCAGAACGCCCAAAATTCTATACTCGAACCTAAAATGGAAAGCTAGCTTATATGTTAGATTTTTAATAAATCCGCTTTTATTTTTCTAACCTGTAAATACAGCAAAAATAAATTGTCGGATAATTGATTCGTCGGATTACCAACTTTTCGGATTTGTGAGTTTTTACTGTATTTATTATCAGATGAGTCCTTTCGTAAACGTTCGCATGAGGCCTCAGAAAACCTAATGGCGTTACTGTCAATGATTATCGTGGCTGATGCAGCAGACGATATTTCTGATCTATTTTTGAGATTATATTAGTGTGTCCCCTAACTGAAAAAAAATTCTACTATTGTAATTTCTCGGAAGATTATATGATTCTAAAGTTTGATGTGCGCAATTTTTCAGTTACCCGTTATTTTTGTTGCAGAGGAGTTCTTGACATGAACATTTTTCAACCTGGGATTGCGATCATGCGTTAACATTCAACTTTTCTGAACAAAATATCGTTCAATTTACTAATCAATTATACACATTAAAATGCGTTGATATTTCGTGAATGCCCATCAAATGTTACAGGCGCATAGACATTTAAAGTTTCGTTCGCGACTTTCGGGTTATCGTAAGCTGGAATTCAACAGATTAAAAATAAGCATCAAAATTACAGATGACTCACATACGAGTACTTGCAAATTTATTAGAATTTATCTCAATTTATCATTTCATGATATTAACTTTTCACTAATCTATAAAGAAGCGATCGTTGTTTGTTCATCTGTTTAAACAAAATGTCTTGTTCATACAAATTTCAATGGGATATAATGTAATTAATATATATATATATATATATATATATATATATATATATATATAATATAAAGAAATACAATCTCAAAAAGTATGAAATTCAAGAAGGAGAAAGGCGCAAATTGCCGCACTATCAGAGTCTTGAAATATAAGATTTAAAAATTTATTTTACCCACTGGAATACCAACTTGAGTTTAAACGTACAACGTAATTTAATCGTAAATCACTTGAACAGATACAGATTATTAAACTCATCTATTACAGAATTTAATAAATGCATGATGCATTTAATCAACGGAACTCGGGAACAATCATATCCCTTCCGCTTTGTACAGTACTATTATGATGTTTTTTGCAGAAATTATAGTGATAAAAATTATGTTAATTTATCCGACATCATACAATACAACTCAACTCTTACCTAGAATTATCTGATTGATGCACATCCAGATGGCTCTATAAGTTAGACGCGACTTTTTTATGTATGCTTTCCTATTCGAAGTTTATACGCTTTATGCAACTCATCCATGATTCTCGTCTTGCTGGTTAGTAAAATTTCCAATTTTTGTTATTTGGATCATTTTTATGTTGTCTGGGATTCGGCCATTTTTTCCCCACGGGCATGATCGATTGTTGTTTCGGGCGTGCAGAGTCTCTGGGAGCGTTTTCATGAAGTCAAAGCTAGCTTCTAACCAGGAAATAGGGGTCGCAATCCCCCTTGACCTTTCTGCAACCCTGTAAACACAATCATTCCACCTATATATTTTCTTTTTTCATTTTAAATCTTATATATAATATATATATATACATATATATACATATACACACACACACACACACATATATATATATATATATATATATAATTAAAATTAATAAATGCGTTTATATTATCTTTCTATAAAAGAAAATCTGATGTGGACATCCTAGTGAATAGTGGGGAGTTAAAAACCGTCCCTTGCCTATTCTCCCTTTTTAACCTCAAAATTTTAATAACGTTATTTGAAATTAAATGCCTCATGTGGCCACATGTTTTAATGAATTCATTCGCTTTATCGCATAAAATGATATATACAATGTATATTTATTTAAAATTAGATTGAATTGGACATTTTCCATTTATTTCTTTTCATTTGGCAACTTAACGCCGTTCGGAATGGTGCCAACTCTACAAAACATCAAAAGCTGCGTGATATCCCCCTCCCCCTAGATGTTGATAAATAAAAATGAAATCCTGAAATTAGGCTTGAATAACCCACTGGAAATGAGAGTATTCTGGCGCTTTTCACTTTAGACGCGGTTCCAACTTTTATGGTTGCTCTAAAAGCCCACAACGCGAACGACCACGGGACTTGGATATGTTACCATGTTCAAAACGGTTTTGAGCGAAATACTACTAAAAATTTAAATATCTCATACAATGCATATTCATCACCTTTCCGTCCCCGCCTTTACAGGAGGGAAAGTATCCACTTGCATCATTTCCCGATCTTAACCACGCATCAAAGGTTTCACGTTAAGTTGTACTGATTAACATAAAAATAAAGGCTAAAAATGCATAACAAAAAAAAAGCAGTCTTTATATTATCTGATCATTTTGTAAGTTTCAGAATTCTTAACGCCTAAACTATCTATATGAATCGCCCTTCTATTGCAGATAATAGCATCTATGGATCTGTTTCGCGTATTCTTCGATACCCATAGAGGTTCTCACATAGAACTTGATTTTGTAAAGAGTCTTGCTGCCCTAACCAGGAATCGAACCATGGATCTCCGAACTGGCCAGCCAATACTCTCCCGTTGAGCTACTGGGACGAACTTGCAAGTTCTTATAGTCGAAGTGGATTTTGCAACTTGACACATAGCAAGTTTTCTTTCTGCCATTGCAAGTGCAGCGATGCCCTGGACTTACGACAGGTTAGACTCCGAAGATGTCCATAAATCAAAGCAATCCTTATTTATTTTTTTTTTCAGAGTCGTTGCTAGGCAGAGCCCCACCCCCCAAGATCGGCGCACAGTGGTGCCAAATGAGGAATTTGTGGAAAAACCTCACAACTTATGCATTTCTTAATAGTTTTGCATACTTTTTGCGCATGTAGATAAGTTAAAAGTAAGATTTTATATGCATGCCGAAACAGCGAAGGTTGCAAAAAGTTGCAGCTGATTTTCACAGAACAGTTGCATAATAGTATCTGCTTTCGAAATAACTCGTCCAGAGCGTGTAGGAACGTGTAGCTTTTTTTATAGGCTTAAAGAAATGAAGGAAAACAAAAAAAAAAATTATATATCTATATTTTACGCTTTATAGTATGATTTTGGCTATGTTTTTACGAAATGTATTTATGTCAGAAATAAGCTGAGGTTACATATATGGAAAATACGGGAGACATATAATCATAAATAGCCATAAAAATTTTGGAAAAAATATTGAAATTTTAGTTAGAATAAACAAGATTTCAATTAGAATGGGAAGTCTTGTTTAAGATCAGTTTTTTCTTCTAGTTATACTGAATGAAATACATTTATTTACATGGCAAGATACTTCAGTTCATTGCCTATCAAAAAATAGTAGTTGGTATCGAAAAATATTATTTTCGGGTTTCGGGTTTTTTTCCGCCATGGCACCAGTGTGCGGCGCCCCAAGAGAATACATTTGTTCTCAGCCTCACTGATAAAATAACATTCAATTTTTAATTGTGATACAAAATCATGTCATCCAAATTTTGCATGAAAAATTATTCTTTGCGTATTTTTTTTATGATTTACTTCGTTTTGTATAGTACAGATATATATATATATATATATATGTATATATATATATATATATATATATATATATATATATATATATATATATATATATATATATATATATATTAATTTAACTAAATGTTTGGTTATACTGATGACCATCCATTTATTTACATATTTAATTAAAAAATATTTAGAAGTTTTAAAAATTATATTAAGCCAGCCAATAGTATTTAGGGTACTTTTGTATTATTGTGGGGTTCATTGTCATACATTATAGAGTCAAAATCAACTAATAGGTAGTTATATAGTTAGTGTTATGCGTTAAATTATACGAGTATTAACTTTTAGAAAATTTCTTCAATTGATTAAGAGCTTCACTACTAGATAATGCATATATTGAAATTAATTGCGATTATAGTAGAAATCCGATACACTGCGGATTCGGATATAACGCGGTGTATGTCTATAGAAAGGAAAATTATTATTACAGCGCTGTCCGATATACAGCCGTTAAGCTGCAACGCGGAAGTGAAGTATGTTTTCCGACAATAAGACCAGTCACTAAAAGATTAACTGTTCTCTTCTCCAGGTATTTCAGGGGGGGGGGGGGGGGGGGGGGAGGTTATTTACAACGCCTCCGTATAAAAGTACGACCAGTCTCCAAATAAAAGAAAATTAAATTAAAGCTGCAAATTCGGTGAAATTTTAAGTAAGTATCCATATAATTTGTGTATTTAAATTAATTGCATTATGAAAGAAAGAGAAAATGAATTTGAATCTGCAGAGAAAGTCATCTACTGCATACACTTTTCTTCACCTATCAATGTGCGTAATGTAATGCCATCATCATGTATTCGTGCGTTACTGCACTGTGTTATCAAATTCATGAACTAATAAGCATTTGCAATTATATAAAGACTGTAAGCCTTATTTGTCTATACGTGATTACTCTTTATCTGCCAAGTTTTTTTTAATTTGAGCTAAAGATAACACAACATAAAGGTTATAAGCATTTAAGCGTTAAATTAAGCCTAAACAAATCTAAAAATAACACAGTGTAATAGCCTTCTACTTTTGCCTTAATATGTGTTAACATTAAAGTAGTTACTCTTTTAATTACAAAGAAAACACTAAAATAAATGTTGCAAACACGCTAATAGCAATTAATTCACGAAGAAAAACAACCAAATGCAGATGATTGCGAGACGAAAGCGTCTTTTAAAACACTCTAATGAAGTGATTTCCAACGAAGATTCACAAAAAAAAATATCAACATATTAATATTCAGCACATTAAAAAATCTGATGTGAGCAGCACATGACTTTCCTTATATAATGCAATGAATTTAATACTTTTACAGTAAAAAAAAATAGATTATTTTTATAGAAGTTATTTATATTCTTTCCAAGATATAGAATTTTCGTCAATAAGTCGTCATTTTCCATGTCGTCATCATCAATGAGTCGTCATTGATTTAGCGTCATTTTTATCCATTTGGCGAGTTTTTCATTAATTTAGCAACATTTAAAAAAGTCGCCAAGTTGGCGACATTCCACTAAATTCGTCGCCAAAATCTCGCCCAAGCGCTATGGACGAAGATATAAGTTATTCTTACAGCAGATAAATGACTATTGGCTTTCAAATACAAAAGTATTACTCAAAGTATCTTTTTTCATGAATGGAACGAGTTAGATCCACGAGAATGATGTCACCCAATTTATTGCATGGTATTACATATGAAAAGTGAACATGTTTCTCAATAAGAAATATTTTTTTTTTATTTTATATGACTTTTGATAATTTTTTTGAAAAATGTGCAATATCTCGAGAACGGTTCATATTAGCGTTCTGAAATTTATGTCAATCGTTTTCTAATGAAAAATTACATAAGAAATGTCTATTTGCGTAACTTTATTAGCGGTTTTGATTTTTTGACGATTTTTTCAAAATTTCACTCGAAAATTTAGGGGGCTTCTGAACATTCTATTGCGTATAAAAACAATAGACTTCCAGTGTTTACGGATTGTGATTTTTGTACTAAATTTCGTTTGAATCGGTCCATTCGTTCGTTAGTTATCGTCTCCACAGACTCACTGACACACACACGCACACATACTTTCACACACACACACACATACTTTCACACACACACACATACCTTCACACACACACATACTTTCACACACACACACATACTTTAACACACACACACATACTTTCACAGACACACACATACTTTCACACACACACACAGACATCAGATGCCCCCAAAGTCAAAAATCGCATGGATTGAGGTCAGGGGAACGGTCTGGTCATCTTACAGGAAAATGGCGGCTACCTGCGGACAATGGTGCACGTGAAATGTTCGCACTTTAATTTATGGCTCGGATACAAGTGGACGATGAATGGCCCTGGAACGTTTTGTGGACTGACGAATCACACTTCCATCTCCACGAAACTGTTAATACGCAAAATTGCAGAATCTGAGAAATCGATAATCCACAGGAATTACGCCAGGTGCCTCTTCATTCCCCCCAAGACACTGTGTGGTGCGGATTTACAGCAGCATTTATTATCGGGGTTTTCTTTTTTGAGGAAGTTGGTCCTCATGGCCCCGTCACCTGTTCTGTCAATGACCATCGATATGAACGTCTTTTGAAAAGTCACGTTATACCCGCACTGCAATTGCGTCAGCGTATCGATAACACTATTTTCATGCAGGATGGGGCTCCGCCACATATCGCAAAACCAGTGAAGCGGCTACTTCGCAGTCATTGAAATGACAGAATCATCAGCCGCCATTTTCCTGTAAGATGACCAGCACGTTACCCTGACCTCAATTCATGTAATTTTTGGCTTTGGGGGCATCTGAAGAATATGGTGTTTAATGAACACATTACCAATTTAGCTGAACTTAAAGCTAGCATCATGCATCACATCCACAACATCTCTACAGAAACACTCAAATCTGTTGTTGAACACGCTATTTTGCGCTTTCAGCTTGTTTCAGAATGCGAAGGACAGCATATTGAACATTTATTACGTCAATAGCCAATGAGTAAGTCAACATTTATTACTTTTGTATTGCATTCTAGTGTAGTAAAGCGCCAATTATTCTCTTAGCGGCGACTTTTTGAACTAATGTTTTTTCTTCACCAAACAAAATTTCATTGCTCCACGAGTGTTTATGCAAAATTTCAAATCATTCTGACCAGTACTTTTTATTTGAGACCATTTTCAAACCGGGAACTTTATTTATAATCACCTTGTACATTATGTATGTAAGGAAAGTAAAAACATTCATTATATTAATACTAAATCATTACAAAATATATACACACAATGTTTGTTACCATTAACCTTAGGGTTGGTCGTATGGTCTGGGTCTTCAACACACAATGTTTGTTTATAACCAGTAAGCAAAGTTGAAAGTAAATACTTTTGTCATTTTTTTTTCATTAACAGTAACTATTACATAGAAATAGATGATAAATACTACTGTAATATTTTAAGCAAAAGTATGAGGTAATTATTACTTTCCTGATATACATAATGTATAAGGAAAGTATTGTGACGTGGTCGGAAATTCGAATTCGAGTTTTCGATGGGGAAGCACGTTTCAAGCATCCCTGATCACGAATCAAACATTTTTGAAGTGATGTGTGTGTGTGTGTGTGTGTGTGTGAGAGAGAATATGTGTGTGTGCGAAAGTATGTGTGTGTGTGTGTGAAAGTATGTGTGTGCGTGTGTGTGTGTGTGTGTGTGTGAGTGTGTGTGTGTGTGTGTGTGTGTCAATGAGTCTGTGGAGACGATAATTACGAACGAATAGACCAATTCGAACAAAATTTGGTACAAATATCACAATCCGTAAACACTGGAAGCCTATTGTTTGTATACGCATTCGAATGTTCAAAACCTCCTTAAATTTTCGAGTGAAATTTTGAAAAAATCGTCAAAAAGTCAATACCGCTAATAAAGTTACGCAAATAGACATTTCTTATGTAATTTTTCATCAGAAAACGATTGACATAAATTGTAGAATGCTAACATGAACCGTTCTCGAGATACTGCACATTTTTCAAAAAAATTATCAAAAAGTCATATAAAATAAAAATAAAATATTTCCTATTGAGAAACATGTTTACTTTTCATATGTGATACCATGCGATAAATTGGGTGACATCATTCTCGTGGATCTAGCTCATTCCATTCATGGAAAAAGATACTTTGAATAATACTTTTGTATTTGAACGCCAATAGTCATTTATCTGCTGTAAGAATAACTTATTTCTTCGTCCATAACGCTTGGCGAGATTTTGGCGACAAATTTGGCGGAATGTCGCCAACTTGGTGACTTTTTAAATGTTGCCAAATTAACGAAAATCTCGCTAAATGGATAAAAATGGAGCTAAATCGATGAAAATGACGACTAATTAACGAAAATTCAATATCTTGGAAAGAATATAAATATCTACTATAAGAATAACGGTTTCCCCCCCCCCCCTGTAAAAGTAGTAAATTTATTGCATTATATAAGGAAAGTCATGTGCTGCCCACAACAGAATTTTTTTTTACTAGAATGAATTACCCGACGTTGTCCAGGTCCTAAATAAGCTCCCAGTAATAAATAACACGAAGATCAGAACCCATTTTGACCTTTCAAAAAAAAAAAAAAAAAATGTGAAGAAGAAGAAGAAGAGAGAGAGGAAAAAAAGCAATGTGAATGATACGGAATCACGTCTAACTGTACTTCTAGTCTAAACCACAGCAAAGATTGCACAAGAATGAATAAAGACAGGCTGTCACAAAAAGCCTCACTTGCGTGGAGATTGGCTTCAATAAATACAACAGTTCTGTTAAAAACATGATTCTCCCTGTCGCGTGAGGAATGCAGACTCTGATTGCCTGCTAGCGGCCTGATAAAATCAAAGACACTCCTCGGGTAAAAATTTTATAATTAATCAACGGATGGGTTTATGAAAAGAAAAATTCTGAAGTAATCTGTGATATTATACGCAAGTGCTGAAAAAAGTGAACGATCGATGGCAAGTCTGCTTTTGTATATCGCATTTTTTATATTTTTTTTACAAATGGCCAGGCACTTGATACTCATTATTCGCCTATACATCGGTCAGAATCGTGAACCATTTAGCCTTCACATGACGTTGCCAAGGCGCACCAGTGGGGGCGGAACACACTGCGCCCAACGACACAACATCCATGACTAAAGGTGGGACTCGAACCTACAACCCGGCAGCCGAACGAGAGTGAGAAAACGCTTGCCGTATATCGTAATATAAAAATCGGAGAAGTTTAAAATGCACGAAAAGTATATATTATTTTAAAATTCACTAAAAGTCGTCTAATAAACGTATGAATTCCGTTCACAGTTTGTTTCAACTAGAATTTTTCAACCTTTCCAATGGTGTCAAGATGGAAACTGTGTGATAATGCTGTAGGTCGCTAAGGGATTGATTTGTGCGAATATCGACCTAAAATCGTTGTGAATCTGGCGAAAACATAAAATAACTAAACAACTAATTCGATATTTAAAAAATATAGGGCCGAAGTGCACCTATTTGGGTCCCGAAGCACATGTGTACTAAATTTCACAGTCGTACGACGCTTAGATTACTCGCTACAGGCTGCACAGCGCAGACAGACACGCAGACATCTTCCTTTATTAAGTAAGATTAACCATGCTGCTTTATAAAATATATTTTGTAATTTATCCCTGTTGAATATAATGTGTCAGCCAAGAAAGGATTCCACAAGATTTGACGAAGTATTTCAAGGGTTACTTTAAACAAACAAAGGTTGGAAATCATTGATCTAAGGAAACGTGATAATTAATGCACTATGCTTACGCAAAATATATATATATCAGAAGCAAACATCGTAACTGAACGAGGTTGGTTTTAATTAGAGTCCTGCATCGAGTCGGGTACCCGCGACCACCCGCAGGTTATCTGCTTTGCGGGTTGAGTTCGGGACGGTTTCTTTTACCTTTCAAGCTGAGGGTCTACCCGTGTTTCTTTCAGGACTTTTTAGCCAAAGGGGATAAAATTTTATGGGCGCAAGTTTTCTTTGTGCCCTAAATAAACATACCTATATGCTGTCACATAAATAGGAACTAGGTTAACGTAAAATGTCTCCGGGGGGGGGGGGCAAATAATCGTCTCCTCTGAGCTTTGCCCCCTCCCGAATGTATGCCTGAAAGAAACACTGGAGTCTATACCCGCATAAATTATTTTTTAAAGGCTATATCTTATCACATTTATTTTATAAGATTAATTGAATAAATGCGTAAGCGGGGGTTACAAACAGTAAACAACAGAAATTATGTACAGTATATGTATTAGAGAATTAAATCTATTGAATAGAAATACAATTCCATTGTGGGTCTGGCATTCGAGTCATACGCTGCGGGTTTAGATCGGGTGGAGAGCCGTCGACAATTTTCTTTGTTGCGGTCGGGTCAAACGTACCTGACCAGCACAAGGTCTCTAATTCTAACACAAAGTGTGCATAAATGCGAGTATACGTAATCCGAAGTATGACTGTATCGGCTATTTCATGTTGAAGACCACATAAAAAAGCGCGAAACCGATCCATAGATGCTATTTTCTGCATTAGGAGCCTGATTCTAAATTTGGGAACGTTTCCTAGACGTGTTTTGAGTATTGATAAGAATTTGAGCGCACCATAATTACATTATATGGGACTAGTATTTAAGTCTGTCAAAGATAGGGAAACTAACACTCTTAAAGGAATCCGTAGTACCATGCCAGTATTGGACCAATAATGGTAACTAATGAAATTGTGGACATTTTGACAATATTGGAATGGAAAATTATTGCACAATATTAGCTGGCAATTTATAGTCAATATTAGCATGTCTATATATCCCAATATTCAGCTGGCATTGATTACCAATATATTTCAAGTAATTGGAATATTTCCAATGCAACGCCAATATTGGCACAATATCGTAATGCCAATATCGGCGGCCTAAGATATGCGAAATATTGGCGCTACAGTGAAAATATTTCCATTGGAACGTCAACATATATATTATTGGGCAAACACTGACATGCTAATAGGGATTTAGTTCCAAGTTTATTTTTAATAAGTTTTATTTTGTGTATAACGCATAGCATTAAAAATAATCGTTTACACAATTAGGTTCTATCCGTAGTCAGTACTGCAAGTGTGCAACGTTTCAATCTTCCAGGTTATACTGGGGGCTTTGAAGGGTCAAGACAAACTTTTTGAAGAAACTTCATTTTCACTACTCCCGGAATAGGGTTGGTCGATAATCCGGCTCCTCTATGTTCTGTTACGTGATTGATACTATAAGTGTACAAAAATTCAGACATCTAGGTCACCGAGAGGCTTCTAGAGAGTGTGTAAAAACAAAAACACGTTAGACAATTATTATATAGATATTTATGTATGATAAAGTGAGAAAAACTCTCACTGCTGATATTTTAATAGCAAATTATCTTTTTCTACATTCTTAGGGAGATTGCAACTTTGCTAGAAATAAATTTGTCTTCCTCATTAAATTTCAATCTTTACGCATTTATGACATCGCTGCAGTTTAGGAAATACATAATTAAGAATGGATTTTTCTTGTTCATAAGATATAAGAAAGAACATCGGTATCATTAAAAGAGAACAAAACGATTTTTTTTCTATTACCTTCACCACTGCATATACTTAATAGAGTCAATTAAACTGCACACGCAATTTACTTAACATAATTTTAACTTTATAAAATTGCAACCTTGTATGAACCCGCTCTATTTAAAAAAAAAAAAAATCTTCGCTCCTTTTTTATGGACTCATCAATGAAAGAAATCTTCCCTCAACCAGGATAATTTTCAAGATTGTTTTCGCTTTTCTTTTTTTTTTTTTCTTCTACCACTCCTTTGTTCACGCCCTGGTTAACAGGATCCAGGAAAATACACGCTTAATTGCATTGTATGTTCTTGTATTTTGTTTATTCATCCAGCATCGTTTTCTACCTCAAGTTTGGCCTTGTTCTTCAAAATACGATATCGCGAATGTGACGCGGGATTTTCCATTTATTCGTCCAAGAAAAATAACTCGATGTGCCGGTAGGCAGATGGGATTTAAATTGAGAAGTTACGTTATGAGGGTAAGTCTTTTCATTCTTATGCTACAGTAGTCCATAATTTGTTTTCATTACTGGCTAGATGAACGTGCGCAAACAATTGGACTGGCCAGAGAGTGGTTTTTATGTGAAATATTTACACTATTAAAACGCGTCCGACCAGTGGCGTCATTAAACCGGTTGTTAAAATAAATAATGAGTTCAGACACCGGTTGTTAATTGTTTGGAATACGTATTTTGAAAACGTAAACTTTGAATTTTTCCTCAAATACCACCCACAGAGTTGAAACTGGTTTAAATATAATAATAATAAAAAAAAAAAAAATTCGCACCTCGTTTTAAGAAACATTTAATTGAAAATATATGTGTCTATAATCAATATTTAAGAAAATAAAACTCGTTGCTATCGACTTCAAACATCCTGTATACAGGCTTAGTACTAGGAAAGATCCTTAAACACCCCGATAACTTCGTAAGGAAAGGGTTATCAGTGTGCACGTTAGGTCTATCTAAGACCGTATCCCATCGAATAAAAGAGATTGCAGCGCCTCATAAAAATTTAGGAAAGCAAACGCGACAACAAAGCGAGATAGACGAAAAAAGCCAATTTCAGAGTTGTACAGCATTGTCTAATGAGTATGAATTGACACCAGGAACGAACGAAACATATATACGAAAGGCAATAATTACCTGTCAAAGACGTAATAATTACCTGTCAAAGAGGCAATAACTATCTGTCAAAAAGGCAATACTTACCTGTCAAAAAGGCGTATCAACAGGGATCTAACACCATGACACCTGCAATACTTGTCAAAGTACGCAGTAAAATTCCTTCTGTGCATGTCAAATATGCATTGTCTCGAGCGGAGGGTATTTTAAACAGACTCTACATTAGATTTCTGTTCATATAAGTATGTTCATTATACCTTTCCTGAATAGTACAGCCGTTCGCTAACTTGCTATTATGTCAAATAAATACCGCTTGTATCAGTTCTAATATCTATTTTTATTCATTCGCCAATGCTCTACAACTTTACAATTGGCTTTTCTCTTACTTTCCTGCCGAATTCGTTAACTTAACTTTTTTAATTCCCCACTAGCGGTACTGCAGTTTTATTCCACCGAAGCATAGTCATTTTACTATACATAAACCCAATTGAATAATTCATATTTGGTTTTTATACACTAATTATTATTGACTTACTGTAAAAGATACTGTGTAATTACAGGACCGTTAATATTCTTCTCTCATCAATTCTGTGACAAAAGCAACAGAGCCAGCATAATATCCTCCCAAAACTGCTAACATGTTCATGTTTCAGTATATTTTATTTCAGAAAAAAACATACAAAAATAACGTTTGCATCAGGTTTTTTATCTGAGACACGTTATCTCTTACAGTAATGCCGCCTTGTATAGATAATTGCTTTTGCAGAAATGGTGTTTTCTTTTATTAACTTGTGACACATTTCAGATTGTTATATCTATATTTTGTGTGTCTCGTTAAAAGTTAATTTTTTTTTTTTAACTACACCTTTGAACTATACCTTAAACTTCTACATCTCTGTCCAATAGCATCGTTCGATTTTCCAGATGTGCAACATAAAGGTGAACGTTCTTTTATTCTCATACTCCGAAATGGTGCTGGTGTTATGTTTTTGTGTATTTTATTTGCTATAAAGATTAAATGTACGAAAATATTATTTACATCGAAGCACGTTATCTGTAATGAACCTCTTAATACGTTATCTTTAGTGGATCACTAAGTGCCCACTGTCCAGTCACATGACATCCTGCTGATGTTTTCAGAAATCGTCATTTCATTTGCGCTTTTAGGCCTGTGTCGTATTTCAGATTGTTTTACATCCACTTTCCAACTCGTTAAAAGTTTTTAAGTTCTTGAACGTGATTCTTCCTCCCTGTGGAATGGTGTCGTTACAGAAACAAACATGGAAGAAAAGGGTGAGCGTTCTTTATTGTTTGTTCTTATTTATTCGCAAGATGCCGTATTTCAGATTGTTTTACATCCACTTTCCATCTCGTTAAAAGTTTTTAAGTTCTTGAACGTGATTCTTCCTCCCTGTGGAATGGTGTCGTTACAGAAACAAACATGGAAGAAAAGGGTGAGCGTTCTTTATTGTTTGTTCTTATTTATTCGCAAGATGCCGTATTTCAGATTATTTTACATCCACATTCCCTCTCGTTAAAAGCCATAAAGTTATTGAGTGTGATTCTTCCCCCCTGTGTAATGGTGTCGTTACAGAAACAAACATAGAAAAGAAGGGTGAACGTTCCTTTGTTTGTTCTTATTTTATTCGTAAAATGTCGTCGAATGCCGGCTGACAAATTCTTTCTAACTAAAATCATGATACGATAAACTTTTGTAAATCCGGTATCCAATGGTTCGACACCCCTGATGCCCAGTATGTTTCTCGAACGGAATTCGAATTCCTTTCGGCTGTACTAGTGGCATTTGCTGTAATAGATTAAATATTTTTATATGCTCTTTTCATTTGAAGTTTATCTTATAATTTTATAATTAATTTAAATGTTTTCACCATACTTTGCACGTACATGTAATCCAGTCTGTGCAACGTTTTAGGTAAAAAGATATCTCATTCAGTGTCCATTATTGTGTTTCAATTAATGTTTAGTTTGACATCCAATAATCCGGTAAATTTGATAATCCGACACCTTACAAGTGCCGAATATGTCGTGTTATCGTAATTTTGCTGTTCTTACAAATTCTACACGATTTTATTAAAGCAGTCAATTGCCAAAGCAATTTAATAACGATAAATAAGGAATACCTCTTAATGCCTCTTAATAAGATATTCTTGTAGATTTTTTGCTATTTGAAGATAAGATATATATGAAATATAAATATCTTCGACTTTTACAAACATTTATATTCCTTAAATTTTTCTCGTTTCTATCACAATCTGCATCAATGTAAAAAAAAATTATATTTCATGGCTTTATAATGTACTGTTCGAAGAAATAGAAACGGCCCTTTTGTGACGAAATACCCCACAAAAGTCGTAGTAATCATGAAAAGTAGATATAAAATTATTTTTATAATTTTTTTCAAGCTTTGAAAAAGACTACTCTAAAATTAGAAGAGCTTCCTCATTTAATCCTTTTTGAAAATCAATGGGTCTCTAACGTTTTCCGATTGAAATAATCGTACTAAATTTCATTTGAATCGCTCTATTTGTTCGATCGAGATCGTATCCACAGACTCTCAAACAGACATACACAATTGCCGGCCGGCCAAACAAGTTACCTTGCACCTCCCTGGTAGGTCGGACGATCTGGATCTCAGAAACACGCAAACATTGGTAAATAGTTGAATCGTTTTCAGTAGTGCTCAAAGCGAGTAAATCCATCAAAACCTTAGTGTTTGATTTTCGACCTCATCATAATACTTTCCCTTCGCATATATACTATGCATTTTAGAAAAGTAAAATTGAAGGAATGGAAATTTTAATACTGATCAGCTCTTTTATTATAAGATAAAGTCCGTAATAACATATAAAACAGAACAAGATTTATCATCTGAAAATGATTTCAACTCGCATTTAAATTGTCTTTAAACCTTTTTTCTATATGTCTGACGCAGCATATTCTCTTTGAATCTTGTGCCAAAACATCTTAATCAATCAATCAACTTCTTTTCTATCGTCTACTGTTTTCATCTTTCTTTTTTCCTCATTTTCTCCCACAGCTGTACATAATGCTTTCCATTCATTTAATTTCACAAGTGGTTCTAAAAATGTTTCAGCTGTGCATGATGCATCAAACGCAGCTGAACATCTATCTATCTATGTACATCTATTACTTTCCTTATATACATAATGTATAAGGAAAGTATTGTGACGGGGTCGAAAATTTGAATTCGAGTTTTCGACGAGAGAGCACGTTTCAAGCATCCCTGATCACGAATCGAACATTTTTGAGGTGATGTCTGTGTGTGTGTGTATGAAAGTATGTGTGTGTGTGTGTGAAAGTATGTGTGTGTGTGTATATATATGTGTGTCAGTGAGTCTGTGGAGACGATATCTCACGAACGAATAGAGCGATTCGAATGAAATTTAGCACAAAAATCGCAATCCGTAAATACTGGAAGCCTATTGTTTTAAAACACAATCGAATGTTCAGAACTCCCCTAAATTTTCGAGTGAAATTTTGAAAAAATCAGCAAAAAATCAACGCTAATAAAGTTACGCAAATAGACATTTATGTAATTTTTCCTTAGAAAACGATTGACATAAACTTCAGAACACTAGCATGAACCGTTCTCGAGATATTGCACATTTTTCAAATCAATTTATCAAAAAATCTCATAAATTAAAAAAAAATAGTAACTGTCAAGAAACATGTTCACTTTTCATATGTAATATCATGCGATAAATTTAGTGACATCTTCTCGTGGATCTAACTTGTTCCATTCACGAGAAAAGATACTTTGAGTAATACTTTTGTATTTGAACGCCAATAGTCATTTATCTGCTGTAAGAATAACTTATTTCTCCGTCCATAACGCTTGGCGAGATTTTGGCGACGAATTTGGCGGAATTTCGCCAACATGTCACGTTTTATTAAAGAAAATAGCACCAAATGGATAAAAATGACGCTAAATCAATGAAAATGAAGAAAACTCAATATCTTGGAAAGAATATAAGTATCTGCTATAAGAATAACATTTTTTTTAACTGTAAAAGAAGTAAATTCATTGCATTATAAAAGGAAAGTCATGTGCTGCCCACATCAGATTTTTTAACTTTATAAAACCTCTAACCTAACTCTTATTTTGGAACAATCAGAATAAACATATTCTAAAGACATCGTGCAATTTGTTTTAAATCCGCAGAACTTTCCTCGATTTATTTATTTCTTGACAGCCATTTTTCATTAGTCTGCAGAAATTTATTATCTTTCTGATTGTTCTAAAAGTCACGGCTATCCGCAGCATCTACCTTCAGCATATTCCACTGAATACTAAAACTAACTAAAATATAAAGAAAAACAGAACTGAAATATAAAAGTACAAAGTAAAAGTATATGCTTTCTTCTTTTATTTTTACCTCGAAAACTGTTTTATTACTGTTCTGATCTTTCTTTTTCGAATGAAAGTAACTATTGTTTCCTGTATTTTTTCTGATGAAGTAGCTCATTCAGATTTCGGAACCGTTTCCCTTGATCTTTAGTTTCTACTACAATACACATTTTTATAGTCTTATTCATCCGTAACTTTTGCACAAATGTGTTTGAAGGTAACTCACTTAATTTTCGGAATTGTTTATTTTACATTTTTTCTTCTTGTTGTTGTATTCTTTTCAGCTTTGTTGTCTCTTATTTACTTGTATTTTAAAGTAGTTATTATTAATACCGGTACTCATTTGATGAAGTTAGCTCATATACACTCGTCAAAAGGAAAATTGCAACACCATGAAGGAATGAACGTAACCATATGCAAATCCCGGTACCAGTAGAAGAGAGAGGCATATACAAATGATGAAGTTTTCATATGTATCGAGTCACGTGGCACCCATTTTCAGGTGATAAAGACTAGCAGACGGCTCGTCCCGTAAATGCTGTCAGCAACGATTTCAGAAGCTGAACTTTCTAAAAAGTGAAGAAGCGATGCCTCAAAGACGTCAGCGAGCTGTATACCAGCAGTTAACGGCTGGAGAACGAGACCGTATCCTGGAGCTGCGTGAAGTGGGTTTGACGATACGTGCAATTGCCACATGTATTGGGCACGACGTGAGTACCGTCCAGCGATGTGACGCAGGAACATCAGAGAATACGCCAAAGGGAGAGTGGATCGAACAGGCCCACGGCAGAGAGCACAGACCGGCAGATTCGCAGAGACCCGTTCGCAACGACAAGTGACATCTGAAACAACCTGCCACCATCAACGGTTGCGCCTGCGTGCACCCAAACCATTTGCAACAGGTTGCATGAAATACAGCTGCACGCACTGTGACCAGCCACACTGGGACGCCATTAAGCGTTCGACACAGGGATGCACGTCTGACGTGGTAACTGAACCAATGAATGGTATCGGGTATTGTTTACGGATGAATCTCGCTTCTGCCGGTGGAGGAATGACAGACGTAGACGGGTGTGGCAGCATCCCGGAGAGCGTCACTTGCCAGTCCATATCACCGGCGCCACACCGGGCATCATGATTTGGGGCGGCATCATGTTCGATCAGCGGACAGCTTTGGTATACATTGCAGGTAATCTGACAGCTGACCAGTACGTCACACAAGTTGTGAGGCCTGTGCTTCTGTCACTGGTGCAGGCTGTTCCCGGTATCGTGTTCCAGCAAGACAATGCCACACCGCACGGCGAACTTCCAACAACCTGAACTGAATGCACATTCTTTCCTGGCCAGCAGCCTCGCCGAATCTCTCTCCCATTCAACACGTGTGGGTCCTCATCGGACGTCAGGTGCACCGAGGACCACCGGTGCATACCGTAGACGAACTGCGTGCCGCAGTGGACGCTACTTGCCAAGGATTACCTCAGGCAACCATTAATAGCCTCATCGAGTGTATGCCTCGCCGTTTAACGGCTTGTATAGCTGCCCATGGAGGCCACATTCTTTACTGAATCAACAGGTTTCTTTTGCATGTCTTTGTTTGTTCTTTTAATCATTTGTATATGGCTCTTTCTTCTACCGGTACAGTATTTTGCATATGGCTACCTGCATTCCTCCATGGTTGTTGCAATTTCACTTTTGACGAGTGTAGCTTCCAATAAAAGTTTATTTCTCCTCATTATTAGTTATATTCTTCGAAATTCCACTGCCTTTTTTATTGATGTTTTAAAAGTCATTTCATCCAATCTTATTTGAATTTAGTTGATAAATTAGCGCTTTCCGAAACCGGGCATTTCCCGCAATCAACAGAGAGTTAACTAGAGTTTATAAATTTGCTTCACCACATTGCTGGAATTAACATTTTCCCATATATTTTGCCTGAATATTATAACTTTTATGCATTTATACTTTACAAGACATGGGTTGCACCGAAATTTTCCAAACAGTCATAGCCCGTCTCAAAACACTGTAAACGACATATTTCCCAACTCCCGCCCACAGGCTTTGATGGGCCTCTGCCCAATGGTGTGATAAATCAACATTATACTATTTTATACGATCACTTCACTTTATATAGTATCACTTTTTTTCAAACAAATAAACTAGAAATAGGCGCCCACTCGTGCACTTATTTTTTAAAAAGCATACGCTACACGGGCGCATAGGTCATTACACCGTTCTTTATGACGTGTTTAAACAGATAAACTAAAAATAGAGCGTTTCTAAACAAATGACGATATATCACCTCTTGGAAATTCTGAAAAAAAAAATGACGCTGAGCCGTTTTTTGTCTATATTTAAAAATCTATGCTTAAAAATATATTTTCTTTACTGTTTGATTGTATTTTATAAAAGCTCAGATCTTTAGCTGCCGTTTAAAAAAGTTTATATGGTAAAAATTAGCATAATTATGAATGCATCGAAACCAGTGATAAATTAAAAGCTCTTTATTATTGTTATTATTATTATTATTATTATAAAAAAAATTATTATTATAAAATTTATTATTATTATTTTTAATTTTCGAATGTTTCTGCTCACATCCAGATCTTTATCTCACTTTTAAAAAAATACGCGAGTTTCTAGGTCAAGAATTGTTTTAAATCGCGGTATATACTCTTTCCTACGTACTTCTTACATGCTTGCTACGTGCTCTGCCGCGTTTTAATAATGCAGATAATGAGTGAATGAATCAATCTTTTATTCTTCCTCATTTTCATGCTAAACACCTTTTGAACGAATCTGACCTAGATGAACGCTCTGTTGATCATAATGGTTTATGCGCGTTGATTAGGTAATTTATAAAAAAAAAAGCCAGTCGAAAGCATTAATGACCACGATACGAAAGGTATCGCCTTCACGGCAGTCTGAAATAAATAGCTTCTACTGTTTTTCCTTAAATGACGGACAGATCAACGAGGTAGATGGAAAATATATATATATATATAAATGAAACAGGTCTTTTGTGTTCGTTAAATAAAAATATATGTGCTCCGATTGTAGTTCGTTGACGTTTTTATGGACATATTTTGAAAGGAGAGATGTAGTTGTTTGTTCCGCGTGTTTGTCAGAATATGCATTGATTCAATTATGATTGTTGATCGCTCAAGAAATAACATTGTTACAGTATAAGTGTCCCCAAGAAAGTCCCTAGGCACCCCAATAACTTTGTAAGGAAAGGTCCATGAGGGTACAAGTCATGCCTATGTAAAGTAAAATGACCATGCCCGATAGAATAAGAGTGATTTCAGCGCCCCTTGCGGCGAGTTAAAAAAGTGAGGATTACGAACTTGACAACAAAGCGAGATAGATGAGAAAAGTTAATTACAAAGTTGTAGGTAGAGCATTATCAAATGAGTAAGTGTCGATATTAAAACTGTTACTATAGAAGGCACATTTGACGCAAAATGGTTATTAGCAAATAGTTGCCCTATTTATGAATAATACAGGAGACAACATTTACATGAACAGAAATCTAGCATAAAGTCTGATTAAAATGCCTCCATTAGAGTCAATTCACATTCAAATTCCAGAAAAACTATGACTGCATACTTTGACAAACATCGCAGGTGTCACCGTGTTAATGGCTTCGATATGACAATACAAATTATTGACACGTATTTATTGCCTTTCGTATTATTGCCTTTCGTATCGTTCATATTTTCATTCGTTTCTGATGTCGATTCCTATTCATTAGACAATGCTTTTCTACTTTATAATAGGTTTTTTTCGTCCATCTCGCTTTATTGTCGAATCCGTTATCCTAACTTTTTAAATTCTTCGATAGAATTACTACATTTGCTTTTTTGCGATCGGGCCTGGTCACTTTATTATAGACAGACCTAACTTATACATTTATAGACCTATCCTTACAAGGGACTTTCTTAGGAACACTGCATATTACTAGTTTATTCAAAAAAGATTTATAGTTTCAGGAGCTTTAAACAATAATAATAGTTCGGAGCCCCCATAACTATTATGTATCATGTGTGTGGGGAGGGAGGGTGTCTTCCTTTTCATCAATTGGAAACGATAACTCGAATAAGATGATCCCTAGGATCAAGAAAGACACGTTCTCAAGATTTTTACTAGGGAGGTGGGGTAATTCTATAGGTTCGATGGGTTCCTGGGGAGGGGGTTATTATCCCCAAATCTCCCCTCCACTACGCTATTGGAACTGGATCTATATATTTGGGTACCTAAAACACCTCCTCCCTACTTTTTTTTTAATTGACCCTTCATTTTGAAATATGTATGTATAATAACAGTCAAATATTACTCCTTATATTAGTCTTCATAGCTATTGTAATAATATTTTCTTTAAATTCTCAATTTGTAAATCGAACCAAAGAGAATACCTTTCATTTTTCAAACATTTTTTTGTCGAAAATTGAAAAATAATTATATATATATATATATATATATATATATATATATATATATATATATATATACAGGGTGAGTCGGAATTGTTTTTACAAAAGCAGAGGGGTGATAGTACCCCACCAGACGAGCAATAATTATCATGGAACATAGAGTCGCATTGCACTCTGGGAGGCAGAAAAGAGGCACGTCGAACCGCGTCGAGCATGACGTAGTCAGCGCCTCGGACGTCATTGTGTCCCTACCTACGTAGTATCTCCTACGCCAGACACGAACGCAGTTACCGTATGCAAATGTCCAGGGAGCAGAATCAGCATAACTGGCTCCTAGTAAGTTCCGGCGATAGCCAATCAGAGCACACGTTGCCCTTTAAAAACCGGCACAACTTCAACGCTGCAAGTTATTCCCACTGGACTTTTTCTTCTAGGGCCATATGAAATCTTTAGTGTACGAGACGCCTGTGGACTCGGCGGAAGATCTCATCGCGCGCATCGTTGTTGCCGCAGACCACATTAACACAACACCCGGAATCTTCGAGAGGGTGCGTCAGTCATTCCTTCGCCGGTGTGAACGGTGCAACGACACGCGTGGTCGCCACTTTGAGCACTTGCTGCGAGTTTGTCGCTGCACAATAAATCTGTTTGTGCAACGTTTGGTATCGTTCATTCGCTTTCCCAACACTGGTGTACATGTAGGTTCGTATTCTAATTTTACTCTTTTCTGTCTCTCTGAGTGCAATGCGACCCTATGTTCCATGGTAATTATTGCTCGTCTGGTGGGGTACTATCACCCCTCTGCTTTTGTAAAAACAATTCCACTCACCCTGTATATATATATATATATATATATAATGTTCAAAATTGTTACAGATATGTAATTACACGTTTAGGTCAAAAATCAAAAACTTTATTGAAATGTCCACTGCTATGAAATGAGTGAGTGCTTTTGTTAGAACTTTTAACCAGAAATGAATGCGCACCTTTGTGTACTAATTATATGCGAGTCTTTCTCAAAGTTAGAAATTTTGCTTTTCCATAGAAATCGCAATATCTCTCAAAATAATTCATTAATTTTGAGGAAACTGACATGCATAGTCTTGATTTAAAGTGCCTATAAGACTTAAGACGTTCAAGTATAAACAAGAGTTTAAGAAATAATTTTAAAGTCCTTTAAACTTTTCGTTTCTTAGAAAAGTCGAAAAGTTTTCGAAAAATCGTTTTTCTGTAAATGTTATTTCTTGTCATTACTCGCAAGATAACTGTGAAACTTATCAGTATTTTCCATAAAATTTTCAGAATATATAAAATATGTTAGTCTCTATAAAATGAATCTAAATATTTTGGTGCTTCCTGTTGAAAAAATATTTTTTATAAGAAGTTACGTTGTTGAAATTTCGAAAATTTTGTAAAAGCTATGTGAGTGCAACATTACATTAAATAGAAATATGCGTTACATGCAAATTTATTTTGTCAAAATAAGCAATTTTTCCTGAAGTATGATTAGATACCATAAATTTTGTTTTGGGTGCAAGTAATGTTGCGCACAAGTTGTCATACCCATTTTGTTCGATAAATGGTACATAGTTTTTGACGTTCTATAAAAAATATTTCTTCATATTACGCTTTAAAAAAATTGTACATTGAAAGAAATATACATTTATGACTAAAAAGAAAAGGCGTGTTTTTATAATGCATATACTTTGAAATATAAAATGTTAAGTATGATGATTTTTTTTTCACTTTTTAACATTATAAGAGTTCCATGAAACCCCTTAACAACGAAAAACCTACTAATTTTCAAACAAGACTGAGTAGTAATAAAAATCTAATTTGTTATTCCTGATGTCGTAGGAAAGCTCTAATAATTTTCCCACAATATAAAAAATTAACTAATCTGTAGAGAAATTTTATCTGCTGGGCACATCGAATTTTTTCTATTACGTTCAACATTAAAATTATGAATGCAGCATCATAAGTAAGACAATGATTACAACATACTGTATGATGACAACATACTTTTCACATGTGTTTTGAAGTATCACTGTGCGTCTGTGACCCACATGCAGTTTCATTTGCAACTAAGAATTCCAATACACGTCGAATCAATATTTGAAGAACACTTTGCAATACCGTGCATTCAGCTGCGAATTTGAATCGCAGTTGTTTGGACTGCATCTGAAATGCGATCAGCAATATCACGCAAATGTTAGAAAATCGTCTGACATTTAAAGTTATTTCACTGGCGGAAATAAGCCCGTGAATAAAGTAAGAGAGTAACAGTGGCCTCAGCTAAGTGCACTGGTTTTTTAATGATCCACATTTTTGACTGAAAAATGCAAATACAAACATGGACTGCTGAATTTCATTAAAATAGTGCCTCTTATTTAAATCAGTTCTCCGGTTAAGTGACTCAACTCACTATATTCATTGAATGTTCTATTTTTATATAAAAAAATTTAGCTAAAGCGGCTGTTTAAAATAATCTGAAAACAGAATCTTATGTGGGGCAGTACATGACTTTCCCTATATAATGCTATGAATTTACTTCTTTCGCATTGAAGAAATGATGTATAAAATTTACGGTACAAAGTTTTTAATGTTGAATTGTACATTGGGCGCTTTTCCGAATGACAACATGTAAAACTATTTCGAAGTACCCAGTTAACTGATATTTCACACAACTCTAAATCGGCAATTATCAATATTGATAACATCCGCAATAAGCAATATAATCCATATATAAAAATATCTTAATAATTATATAATCAATTTGGAGTTATTTTCGTTAACTTAGCGTCATTTTTGCAATTTTAAAAACATTTTAGTCAATCCAGTGCGAAATATCGCCAGGTTGCCGATATTTCGCTAAATTAGTCACCAATTTCTCCAAATTTATCGCCAGGTATTATAGAGAGAAAAGCCTTTCTTATATACAAATGATTGTCAGGCGTTAAAATGCAAAATTATTACACAAAGTATCTTCTCTTCCCGGCCGTCCAAATAGTTGCTCTTAGTCCTCTGGACGAGTCGGACGGTCTGGGTCTTCAACAAAGTATCTTCTACCTTGAATGGAACGAACTAAATCCACGAGAATGATGTTAACAAATTTATCGCGTAATATTACATACGAAAAGTGAACATTTTTCACAATATTTAATATCTAAACAAAAACAACTGTATTGCAAAAAAAATTCCGTCAAGTAATGAAAAACGTCAGCTAGAAAAAAAAGGAAATCATATATTTTGGCGCCAAGTACGATTCCATCCAGGTGGGAATGTACCATCATATTAAAAGAGTGGTGCTGACGGTCTTTAAAAACTGCTTAATTCCTGATTTCGATTTTTAAGGACTTTAAAACTGCTTAAATTTGTACCAAAGTGCTTTGCTTAATTTTCTTACAGATATCACAGTTCATAGAAATTACGATAAAAGTAGGAAAAATTGTTTGATCTAGCCTGAAAGAGATTAGACGATAAGATTGCCAACTGTTGTTGTTGTTGAGACCCAGACCGTTCGACCTACCAGAAACGTGTGGAAACCCCAGGCCGTCCGACTCGTCCAGAGGACTTGAGTAACAAAGTGGACGACCGGGAAGGTACCAGAAAGGTGTAAGGTAACTGTTCGGACGGCCGGGAAGTGCCACCCAATTTAGACCGGAACCCAGTGGGGGAAAGATTGCCAACTGTGAAATTTTTTTCATCGCCATATTGAAAAAGGGTCTAAATGTTTCATCTTTCCCGATTACAATTTTTTCCACCATCCTGGTAGAAACCCAACCATAATTCCCTCTGTCTAATAATAATAAATTACAGCAGCACCCACAAACAAGGTGTATCTAAAAAAATTCGCATGGGAATTTCTGTGTAATTTTTTTTTCTTTTCATTTTAGTGTGCAATTATGTATATTTATAAACACTTGATCTTCTGATCAGAGAAACTTTCTCTTATTTTCGTAATAAATGTGTGAAAGCATTTAATACACGTGAAAAGCTCGCCTTTTTACTTTCCCTGCAATACATGGTAATGTAAAGGGAAAGTATTTGAATCATGCTGAAAATCGCAACTCGAGTTTTCGACTGATCTACACGTTTTGGCACTTCTAGAACACGAAAAAACTATTTTTAGCGTGACGTTTCTGTGTGTGTGTGTGTGTGTGTGTCTGTGCAATGTATGTATCCACTCTAACTCAAAAACTAATGGTCCACATTTTATAAAATTTGGTAAGTCACTTGTGTGTGACTCTAGTGCTGATTAGTTTTTTCTACGATTTGGGATAAAAGAACCGCCTTTTTTTTTTTTTTTTTTGCGAAATGGATCGCAGAAATTGCCTTTATCCACTCTAACTGAAAAACTAATAGATCAAATTTTACAACATTTGGCAGATAAGTTACTTGTGTGTGATTAGATTTTGGTACGATTCGGAAAAAAAATAACCTACCTTTTTTTACGAAATGGCCCGCAAAAATCGTCAAAATCTAAAATTAAAAACTACCTATTCTCAAATATATCGACTAAATACTTATTTTATACGTAACTTTTAACTATGAAAAGAATAAGATGAACCCCGTTACACTAGGAATAGCCGTTCTCGAGATATTTTAGTTTTTTCGCAATTTTGCCACGTCACCTTTGAAAATAAGTCTAATTACCAAATGAGAACGAAAATTGAATTAAATTGCAAATTCAGTGTAATTTTAAATAATTATGGGTGTTATTTTGTGCAATTAAACACAATATAATGAATTATTGAAGAAATAAAGAGAACGTGAATATGAGTCTGCAGAGAAAGTTATGTACTGCCCACATCAGATTTTTTCCCTTGTGATATTTCACAAAATATCCTCAAAAATCGACGAAATATTTTCAAATCCGCAACATTCAAAATTTGTCAGTTTTGCTCAAATTTAAAGAAATTTTTATCAGTGACGGCAGACATTTTTATAAGCATTCTTCGATATTTCTCATAGTGTATCAAACGATATTATACTCATATATATGGGAAGTTCGATGAAACTTCATAATGCTTTAAACCTACTTTTTTAACAGTACTTAATTTTTTTTTCTGTAGTGCTGAAAAAGTACTTAATTTTCTTAATAAAATATGTGCAAAATTCGTGTAATAGCTTGTTGGAATTTCCTAAAGATAAATCGAAACAGAGGAAAACCCACAAATTCTTGAACTGAGTCATTGAATTGATCGATTAATATTTCTGAAATATTTCATTTTCTGCACATTTTCTCACAAAATATTACGTATGAATTGATTTAACTCAAATTATTTAAGATAGAGAACATACAATTTTTTTTTACAGAAATTGACTCAATCTGCTACCAAAAAATGCATGTGGGAACGAAAGAGCCTTTACATTTTACTCTTACATTATTGTTTTACAAAATTCTAGGGGTTTTGCACCCCTGCTGGCTATTCGGCAAAAAATTTAAACCTTATTAATCTCCTTTGGATTATAGCCCACTCCGGCAACCTCGGTAACGAAACCGCTGACAAACTAGCTAAAGACGCAACACTCTCTGGTTCCCCCCTTTCCGTCCCCCTCCCGTATTCCTTTTTGTCCTCCTTTTGTAAATCAGAACTCCTTAAAACCTGGCAAACTCATTTAGACAGCTACATCTCTCCTCGAACCCACGATCCCTCGCGAATCTCACTTTTCCTCCCGGTAGTCAATCCCTCTTTCCAAATTTTTAATAAATACCTTGTATACTTTGTTACTGGCCATGGCCCCTTCTTGGACTACCTAAAATTCTTTAAATTCAAATCATCTTCAAACTGCCCCTGTAATTCTTTCGGTGACGTTGATCACTTTGTACACTCCTGCCCACACACAAAAAATTTTCATCTTGTTAAACCTGCTCCCTCTTCTCGTGCAGCTTGGTTTACTGGGGTTTGCCGATCACCTGCGTTGATTAATAAACTCAAGAACTGTATTCTCCTTGCTCGAAACATTTCTAACAGAGTTAGATGATTTGGGTCTGTGTGTGACCGTTCACTCTCCCCTCTTCCCCCCTGGTGATCCCTCTAGCTGTTCCTGGGTTGCCCCTTGTCGTGCTGTTTGCTTTTTTGTTTGTCTCGCTTTTTTTTTGCTGTTGTTTTGTATGTCTCGTTGTTTTGCTGTTTATGTTTTTGTGTTTTTTTTTGTGTGTTTTTTGTATCTTTGCTTGTCTTGTTGTAACTTCTTGTGTTGTGATTCATTTTTAATTTGTGTTGTAATTACTTGAATCTATAATAAAGTTCCCGGCCACACACTTAGCTACAGTAAACCTTCGGGTCTGTCGTGTGGTCTGGGATTCCAACATCCAACCCCTGCTGGCTACGCTCGTCAACTCGTTGGTATTAGATAAACTTGCTTCACGAAATGTTTCGTGCAGCTTGTTACGTAGATGTAATACACCCGTTGGGGTCCACCCCAACCGGCTCAACCATTAAATCTTTGTCCATACTGAAGGAAAAATTCATCTTCAGAAGTGTATAGAAATAAAATAACTCATAAACTAAATCGAAGTTTAAAAAATGGCTTCGTCTTGCAAAAATTCTACTGTGTAAGTGCCTGCAAAAGTTAGCGATCCTGCTATTGCTTGTCTGTCCAAGACGTGAACTCACAGTTCAAATACTCTTCCTATGATTTTGTCATTAAATATCTCTTAAACTAAAGTTTAAATCGAAAAACGGTTTATTTCATTGTGCTCCTCTAATATTTCTCCGCAAATGTACCAAATTCCATATTTTTTGTATTCTATAGTTTTTGCGGTAAGAGACAGGGAAAACTAATGGGACGCGAAATTTATCAAACGGCGGCTGTAGCGTCAACTACTTTTTACTTTCCTTATATATAGTATAATATATAAGAAAAGTATTGTGACGGGGTCGAAAATTCGAATTCAAGTTTTCGACGGGAGAGCACCTTTCAAACATCCCTAAACACGAATCGAACGTGTGTGGGGGGAGACGATATCTCACGAACAAATGGTGAGATTCGAATGAAATTTGGCACAAATATTACAATATGTGAACACTGGAACCCTATTGTTTTTAAACGCAATCGAATGTTCAGAACATCTCTAAATTTTCGAATGAAATTTTGAAAAAATCATCAAAAAATCAAAAATTTCAATAAAGTTACGTAAATAATCATTTCTTATTTAATTTGTCATTATAAAACGATTGACATAAAAATTAGTACGCTAATAAGAACCATTCTCGAGATAGTATACATTTTTCAAATAAATTTATCAAAAACCCACATAAAATTTATAAAAAAATGTAACTATTGTAAAATAGGTTCACTTTTCATATGTAATATTATGCGATAAATTTGTTAACATCATTCTCGTGTATCTAGCTTGTTCCATTCACGAGAGAAGATACTTCAGGTACTAGTTTTTATTTTTACGCCAATAGTTATTTACCTACTATAAGGTTACCTACTAACAGTCATTTATTTACTATACGACAAGTTTGGCAAAATATAGCCAACTTGGCGACTTTTTAAAATGTTGCCAAATTGACGAAAATGTCGCCAAATTGGTAAAAATGACGCTAAATCAATGAAAATAACGGCTAATTGATGAAAATTCAATATCTTGGAAAGAACATAAAGATCGACTATAAGAATAACCAATTTCTCCGTCCGTCCGTCCGTCAGTAACGCCAGATGAAAATTTTGGCAGGATGTCGCCTACTTGGCGACTTTTTTAAATATTGTCAAAGGGAAGGAAATGTCGCCAAATTGATAAAAAAAAAGACGCCAAATGGGAGGTAATGATTTGCAAATTTTTAATTCCGTCATCGTATGACGGGCATATCCTCTAGTATATAAGAAATGCTCTTCTCTCCGTTTATCTGTAACACTTGGCGATACATTTGGCGAACAATCTAGCGGGATATCGACATCTTGGTGATATTTTGCCCCAGATTGACGAAAATATCGTCAAACTTAATGAACATGACGCCTAATTGATGAATTAATTATTAAAATATTTTGATATATAGACTATATTGCTTATTGGGGATGCTATCAATATTAGTAATTGTTAATTTAGAGTTACGTGAAATATAAGTTAATTGGTTCCTTTGAAATAGTATTACATGTTGTCTTCCGAAATAGCACCAAATGTACAATTCAACATTTTTTTTCACTGTGAAAGAAGTAAATTCATTGCCTTATATAAGGAAAGTCATGTGCTGCCCACATCAGATTTTTTTAATATAGAGGGATTTTATAAACGAAGGGGGGGGGGGGTATCCACAGGTAACTTACACATCTGTTTCCAGCACCGTGGGTCGATTCATGTCCATCTCTTTTATCGATTTCACCCATCGTTAACTCAGTTACTCGAAAGACTCGTTTACTTTACGATACTGACGTGTCCATAGAATCGAACTCCAATTTTTTACTGAACAAATTCTGTATACGAAAGACAGATTAATCTTCCACGGTATTTTATCTACAGTATATCTAATAATAAAGGGGCATTTTCAATATAAGCTTTTAATTTATATTCATTCGTATATCTTGCTCGATTGGACTAGCGAAACCTTATCAGACAAGGAAGAATATTCTGATGTGAGTTTTATCACCCTACAGCGAAGTTCTCAGGCAGCATCGGGCGCGGTTAGTACTTGGGTGGATGACCACCTGGGAACACCGCGTGCTGTTGGCACATTTCGGGCGCTGTAGCCCGGTGGTTTAAGCGCTGGATTTGCACGCTGCCACAACTGCCGTCGTGTTCGTGCGTAGTACGATCACGTTAAACATGTGGGTCCGTAAGTCCTTCCGAGAGGTTGGTGGTAGGGAAAGGAGGGTACGGTCCCTGTGGATGACTCCCCCACTGGGTTCAAGTCTAAATTGGGTGGCACTTCCCGGCCGTCCAAACAGTTACCTTACACCTTTCTGGTAGGTCGGACGGTCTGGGTCTCAACAACAACAACAACAACCCTACAGCGAAGTTCGGAATAACGAGAACTGAAAACCTGTTTCTATCTTTCTTTCGGCACAGACAGTCCGGAACGACCATTTTAAACGGCCAGGACATAGTGTCACTCGATTTAGACCAGACCCCAGTGGGGAAGACAGCCATAGGAATCATACTCTCCTTCTCCTGCCGTCTAGCTATCAAATGGTTTTTGGACTCGCGTATTTAACGTTCCCATACTCTGCGTATACACGGGGATAGTTTAGGCAGCGCAGGTACACTCATGATACTTTTCTTACAAATATATTACGGTATTTAAGGACTTTACTTGCCCGCGAGAATTGCACTTGAACGACTCGAGTTCGATTCCCGGCCTGCCCAAACTGTCCCCGTGTTCACCAGGAGTACGAGAACGTTAAATATGTGAGTCCGTAAGGCCTTCCGAGAAGTTGGTGGTAGGGAAAAGAGGGTACGGTCCCTGTGAGTGCTGCCTAAACTGGGTTCCGGTCTAAATTGGGTAGCACTTTCCGGCTGTCCAAACAGATACCTTACACTTTCGGGTATGTCGGACGGTCTGGATCGAAGAATAAGAAGGACTTTCCTAGGATCGTTGAATATAAATAAATCCATCAAAATCCAAGATTCAAATTTTTGACCACATCATACTACATCCTCTTTACTGCACTGTGTTTAGTAGGAGAAATAACAAGCTAAAAAATAAGGAGGTCATTCTGATCTGAAGTTTCACGTCGATCTGAACTCTGAAGGAGGAGAATATAAAGTCGACTTCAACTGTAAAAAAAAAAAAAACTATCGGACCGGTATGTACCTCGATGCAAAGAGTGTCAACTGGCCAGGCAGAAATTCGTGGTTCGAATCCAGGTTGGAACATGAGATTTTTACAAATGATCTAAAAAACAAATATATTATTTGAATTTAAAAATCATGTGAAGTTTCTTGACGTTTCTCTATTACATTTTGTTTTATTTTCTATTTGTATTTAAGCCTGTCAAAGATAGAGAAACTAACACTCTAAAAAATTAGTTACAAATTTAAAAAAAATATATTTTGTTTAACAATATGTGGCGCTCAGCGTCCAAAACGGTCGTCTTAATCGGAAAATTGCACTATCAGATTCTGTCCCATAGTCGATACTGTAAGTACGCAAAGTTTAAGCCTTCTATATGTCACCGGAGGGCTTCTGGGGCGCCTGGAAAGACTTTTCGACTCCCCTCCCTCATTATCCTTTCCCACAGGGTAACAATAGAAAATTCGACCCAGTTAGATTATGTACCGTCAACGACATGATAAGTGAGCAAAGTTTACACCCTTCTAGAACACCGGAGGGCTTCTGAGGGGTTTGGAAAGACGTTTTGAAAAAAACCAATTTTCTACACTTCCTGAGGGAGGAGTCAGAAATCCAATTCCGTTAGCTTTTGTCCCGTAATCGATATTGTAAGTGTAAAAAGATTCAGCCTTCTAGGACATTTCTGGAGCATTACTTCTGGAAGTCACTATATGAGGCTTCTGGAGGATCAGAAAAGGCAAAAACATGTTAGACAATTATTATATAGATGGGTAATATTTTCATGTCAATTTATTCTTCGGTTAACCAGAACGATTATAAAGTGGAAATATTTAATTTTTCCACACACTTTCTGAATACTAAAGAATGAAGACCAATCATGTTATTCATTTGAATGTATGTTCGCTTTTTCAAATTTGCTGTTCCGCACATATTCGCATAGCTGCACACAATTCCAATTAATCTCAAGATAGAAACTAAAAAATAATGGCTATACTTAAAAAAAAAAAGTGCCAGACAGTTTCCAAAACCCATTTTCAGAAAGCTTTTAGCAGGCATGTTAAACTTTTTCAGTTTTGCTGTATTGTTTTTCTGCGTTCTATATAAAAATAAATTACAGGTAAGAAAAATTTTTCTGTAATTTGTCTCCTGTTTCTGCGAAAATCGATTGTGATCTTCTTCCGATTACTTTTACTTTCAACCATTTTCTATTTGACTTCTTCCATGTCTCTTAAATTCTTACGCATATTTTAATTTTATGACGCTGCGTAAAACTACTAAAACCATTTTATTCAGTTTTGTCTTCAAACTTGTATTATACGTATAATAACTATATGGTTATTATAGTAACACATTCCATATCAATATATTCATTTTTAAATATCAATTAAGAATATGCATTTTCATTAAAATATAAAAAAGCTGATGTGGGCTACACGTGACTTTCCTTACGGACTCAAATTAATTTTCTCTGTATTTAGTTGAGTTTAATTCAGTTTAATTGCACAAAATAACACGCATAATTATTTTAAATGACACTGAATTTGCACTTTTAATTCAATTTTCGCTTTCATTTTGTAACTGGACGTATTTTCAAATGTTCAAAGTCGGCATAGCATTAATGCGAAAAACTAAAATATCTCGAGAACGGCTAGTTCTAGAATAATAGGGTTGGTCTTATTCTTTTCATCATCAAAAATTATGTATAAAACATCATCAAAAGTTACGTATAAAACAAGCTTTTAATTGATACATTTGAGCATACGTAGTCTTTTATTTTAGAATTTTGCAGGTCATTTTGCAAATAAAAAGGCAGATTCTTTTCTTCCGAATCATACGAAATCTAATCAGCACCAGGGTAACCCACAAATGACTTATCTACCAAATTTTGTGAAATTTGGTGAATTAGTTTTTTAGCTATAGTTTTTGATACATTACAGACAGACACACACACACAGATACGCACAGACGTCACACTAAAAATAGTTTTTTTTTTTTATTCTAGACGTCCCAAAACGTGTAGATCCGTCGAAAACTC